>OY776679.1:42985779-43585779 GCA_963675555.1 Leptura quadrifasciata | reverse complement strand
TCCATCCAGGCCAGAAGATGTTTTATTCTTTAACTGTAAAATAATGGTCTGTATTTCATTTTCGGTATAAGGTGTGAAAAACATTGAAAACGGTGTTTAGACTTTGGGAGTAGTAACTCTACTTGTTCTTTCACTGAGAGTGCGAAGTGTTTAGCGGAAGTATTAGCAATTATTTCGCTTTCTGTAGTATCTTTGTCATCAATAATAAAGCAGTAAGGTGCTGCAGAGGTTTTCTTCCTATCTAATTTGTTATTAACAATCTCCCACAATTTCTTAGTTTTATTATTTGCACTGTTTATTAAATTTGGGTAATATCTTTTCTTTTCTTCAACAATTTTCTTGTTAAATTGTTTTTTTAAATTTTTATACCGATCATGGATATTCCCATCCGGTGAGCTTTTCCTATACCAATTTAAATATTTTAAGTTTTGATCTTCATGAAGCATTTCTCTAGTGAATTTAAATTTTTTGCGCTTATTATCGTGATTTATAGTTTTTTTATGGGGTGAGAAATTTGGAAACACCACTGAAAATGAGTCCAGAACATTTCAAAAGCTCGATTTGTATTTATCGAGTCAGCCAAAGTTGGATGGTCGATGTTAAATAAATGTTTAAATTCCCTTATGGTGTTATCGTTAATTATTCTGCGGTATGCCGTTTTTTTATCATCTTCATTATTTACTGATACGACTTGCCTCCATTTATATAGTTGAGCAGAATGGTCAGACAGCCAGGGTCAAAAACTACATGGGATTTACTGTCAATGTTTGTTACCAAATAGTCTATCGCAGTAGAGCTCCTTCCCCTAATAGTGGTGAACACTCTTGTTGGTTCTTCAATCAAGGAATCTAGTTGAAAAGAATCAAACAAATCATGTAGCTTTTTGTTTTGAATGTCTTTGTTATTTAGCTTGTCTATATTTAGGTCACCACAGACAATTGTTTTTTTATATTTACTGTTTGCAAAATTGAGTATTTGCTGTAGTCGTATAAAAAATACGTCATAGTTAATGACTGGCGGCCTATATATTGTAATAATACATACCCCTTTATCGAAATTAATCGCAGCACATTCTATAACTTGCTCACAGGACAAGTCATTAATAAATTGAAGTTCTTTACAGCCTGGTCTGCGTTGCTGTTCCCATTTGATAGGAGTAATTATTCTGTTGGCAGGTTCCACTGAGAAAGACGGGGGTATAAAAAATTTGATGTTTGTCATTAGATATTACTTGTAAGGATTCCCCGAGACTACATTGTGATTGGGAAACTTCCAGGATTTCTGCATTAGATATGGTACCGTTACTTAAATCTATAGTGTTCGCTTCATCATTTCTGGAATTTACATAACTTATTTCCCTATTTACTTGATCACATGGAGTAATAAATATTAGGTTTTTTACAGTGTTGCTACCCTGGAGAATTTCACTGGCAATTTTTGAACAGATTTCGGAAATACTTAATTTTTTTCCCGTTTTCTTGTTAATTTCAATGAATGACATATTTCCTTCAGTATACTGATTTATTTTTGCTAACAAGTCTCTTAACTTACAATTAAATTTAAAGATATATCTACTAGTTTTGTTATCACCCATTAGTGGGGTGAACGAAAATATAATGTTAGTATGGTCACATGACTTTATTTTATTGTAAATGTTTTTCATGCTCGGATACTTGGAATTATTAAAATCATTTGCTCCTGCAATAATATTTACATAATCATTGTTTGTATATGTTTTCACTAGAGGTACTATACTGCTCAGTACGTTTTCAAAGTTTCCACCTTGTTTCATAAATGATTCTACGTGGAATTGTTTGAGTGAAGCCTGCTGTCTTAAGGTTCTGTTAATGTTCCGTTCGTGCTCATCGCTTAACACCAGTATATTCTTCTTCTTTTCTTTCTTAAATCACGCTTGACATTCTGGAGCATGTCAGTCGGGGATCCACTATTTGGGGGTAATTTAAGGCTATTGCACCATATTTTGTTGTGGATATTTTATCAGCACATATGTCATTAATAATATGAATTTGATCTGTTTCAGTAACAACCTGCCGATGATTAACATTGGTTGGCTTATCAACTAGTCCATTATGTGGAGTTTGCGTAGAGAGACTATTTGTTATCGTGGCACTTTGTGTCGATTTTTCGTTTTTCTTCAATTGTACCGTTTGTGTAGAGGAATTAGTAGTTTCTATTGCCACATTTCGCATTTCAGCAGCACATAACTTTTCCTTCAATTGTTGTATAGTATTATTTTGCTTGTCAATCTCTGTGATATAGTTCTGCTAAATGTCAACAACGTCTGCTTCGAAGGCTTGAGACTTTTTTCTTAACCTGTTGATGAACCATTCAGTTCCTTCTAGTTTTTCTTTTAGGTCTTCTATTATTAAATTTAGATTGTCAATTTGTTCTTCATACATCTTATTTTCATTTTTGTCAGAACATCTTTGGAACAGTATATTTTGTGATTTTCTAATACTGTAACGTCTTTTTTTCTTTCGCAGCAACTTTTGTGGAATACATTTCCACATGTCACACAATGAAAATGATTGCATTCCTTTTTGCAGCATTTGAAGCGACCTTCCTTTGTATTGTTGTAAATTATTGGAAAGTCCGTCCTGTATATTAGTAATTGAGAAATTCCGGGCTTACTTGATTAAAAAAAGAAAAAAAACCGTTAATTGATAAGATTTTTTTTGTTTTGTTTTATTTTTATGTTTTAATATTACTTTGTAGGTTGTTCACACAACAAATTCTTGAGATTTTGGTCTTTATTTATAGTTCAATGCACTGTTCTTTTTGCTTCTTTAAATCCCAGGTGAATTTATGATTAGTTTGATATAATAATCAAATATTATTTTGTTTAAAATACCACTGAATACCACTGATTTTAAACACAGAATATATAGAGCTGAACTGTACTCGCTAGTCTAGGTTAGTAAGAAGGTCAGAACCTATGAGATGGATGATATGCGCACTAAATACTGATTTCAAACTATCCATATATAATGTTTCACCTACTTTTACTCTTGAAACTGAACAAAATGATATCAGCCGTTTTTTCAGATTTTTATAGAAAGTGGTTCAAAATTGTCTCGGTACATCAAAAAATAATGGTAATCTTTTATATAAACTTGCATATCAAATTTATTTCCTAGAAAGCCATTGTATGGTCGAGAAACCGTTAGTTTCGATATTTTATAAAATGTTACCGTAATTACGTATACTTATGCAATACATTTTTTGTGTTCCGGTGTCGAGTAGTATGTGCAATGGGTTTCTTCGGTTATTACGGATGCGCAGTAACTTCTCATAAGTACAACGGACGCGTAGTAGCTTTTCTTGGGTACAATGGATGGGCAGTAGCTTCTCTCGAGTAAAATAGGTGTGCAGTGGGTTTCCTCGAGTACTAGGATGCGCAGTAGCTTCTTTTGTGTAGAATAGGTGCCCAGTGGGTTTCTTCGAGTACTATGGATGCGCAGTAGCTTGTCTTGGATACAATGAATGCCCAATAACTTCTCTTAGATATAATGGATGCGCAGTAGCTTTTGTTGAGTACTATTTACGCGCAGTGGGTATCCTTGAGTATTATGGATGTGCAGTAATAGTTCCCTTAATTACAATGGATGCGCATTAGGTTTCCTCGAGTACTACGGATGCATAGTAGCTTTCCTTGGGTGTAATGGATGCGTAAGAGTTTACCTCCAGTACAACGGAAATATATAGAACATTGTTTACTCACTATTTCATAATAAGTTTTACTTTCTCCAACTGTCGCGATACGGGTTCTTCGTGTTTGAAACATACACAGAAATAGTGTTGCGAATTCTTTATTTAATAACAAGGAATTAAAATATGTGTTATTATTTTCACTTGGAAATAAAGGGATCTGAAATACATGTAAGTTCATCGATAAAATGTGGCGACGGTGCAGGTCCGTCCCAGTTAATATCTGAAAATGCAGAAAGGTGTCTTTTATATCGTCAAAAAGTGTAATAACGTTTATTGGATAAAATTGTTCATGAACCAAAAGAATTGTAGCAATATTGCGAATCTTTCGCGAAAGAAATCACTCGATGATACTACTACACTCTACATACTACTACACTCGATGATACTATTACAGAAGATAAAAGTAATGAAGCTGATCCACATATTATAGAAGAACAGCATGCAGAAGTTATATTGAATAATAGCGATAATGAGGTGACACAAGAATATGATTTAATTTTATCCTTACGAGTACGATGGTACCTCCTTTCCCTTGTTATTTATTTTTGAGAAAGAATTTAGGCAACATATGCGGACGACTAGCTGGTATAAGTCGGAGCAGAGAGCCGTGGGTCCAGAGTATTCGTAAGAGTGGAGAAACTTACCCTTCTTCATATGTACAGCATAATCGATAGATTTCTGCTTATTTCGAGAAAAGGAGACAAAGAAAAATTGATGTTAAATTGGGCACCATCTATAGTGAAAATAAGTAGAATTGTACATATCTTGCGAAGAAATAGATGCACGTTGAGAGATTAATGTTATTCCTAAATTGGAAAGTATTTCACCCATTAATAACCCAATTGACAAGAAATATGTCCCAGTTTATAAATGGGGAATTCAGTTTGACGGAAAGTCAAATTTAAAAGCCTTTCTGGAACGTATTAAGGAACTGGCTTCCGTTAGGAACGTGACGGAACAATTATTTGAATCTAGTATTGATTTATTTACTGACAAGGCCTTAATTGTTTATTGGTCAATCAGATCTATTGTATCCAATTGGCAACAGCTTGAAGAACAGCTTAAAATCGCTTTTTTAGTATGCGATTATGATGAAAAATTGTTAGATGAGATAAAATCTCGTAGACAAGGACAGAGAAGAGTCCATAAATATTTTTGTTGCTAAATGCAAAATTTATTTAATCGTTTAGATACTGTTTTAAGTGAAGAGGAGAAGTTAAAAATAATTAGACGTAATATTTTCCCTAAATATATTCACACATTAGCTTTAACAGATATCAAAAATACAGCCGAACTATTAACTTTATGCAAAAAAATAGATTTGGCCACACAAATGAAGAATAATTATTATTCTCCAACTCCTAAAGCATGTGTTTTGGAAACTGACTTGGCATATATTGAAAATCCAAGTCCTCCATTACCTAAAAATAAAAATAATTTCAATTCTAAAAGTAAAAGCAACAAAAATATTAGTCTAAATAATAATTTGAATCAAGAAAATGCTATTCCGAGTACATCAAATAGTAATAAATCTTCCATATCTTGTTGGAATTGTGAAAAGAATGGTCATGGCTTTCCCGAGTGTAGACAAGCCTGAAAAAGGTTTTGTTTTCGATGTGGAAAACCTATTTTTACTTCTAAGACTTGCCCAGTGTGCAATCCAAAAAACTAAAAAGGTTTTCTGCTGTTTTGTCAGGCCCGCGGCAGAAAAATAACCCTAAAGGCCGAGTAATTTTTAATTCTAACTTTAAAAAGCATTCCAGAAATGACTCAAATAAACATATTTTCTCAAATTTCAAAGTTAAACCTAAAACTGACATTTTTGATTGGGAGAACTGGAAAAGTACTGTTCGAGATTTTTATAAAAATAACTTTTCTGAAATTTTACCTACATTAGTAAATATACCTGATGCAGATATTAACTTGTTAGATATTACACTTGATAATCTTGAACCTTGGTACATAAAAATGCGAGAGAACATCAATAAGAGGCCAGAAAAATATCCACAGTGGATGGTTAAAGATGGGTATATTTTTAAACATACACAAAGGAAATTAATTTTAAAAACTAATATTTCTGACTGGAAATTAGTAGTCTCTCTTGACCAGCGACATCAAGTAATTCAAGACAGCCATGATGTACCTACAAGTGCACACATGGGTTTTTATAAAACACTTAAAAAAGTCGCAGAAAATCTTTATTGCCCTAAGATGCGCCAAGATATTTTAAAATATGTTCGCAAGTGTCATATTTGCGGACGAGAAAAACCTCCGAACGATAAAAAATGTGGTTTAATGGGTGCTGAGAAAAAAGCTACGTTTCCCATTGAATTGGTTTGTTATGACACAAAAGGTCCTTTTCCGCCTAGTTCGAAGGATAATCGATTTTTATTAGATGCGGTAGATTATTTTACTAAGTACGTTATAATGAAGCCTGTACGGCGTGCAACGTCTCAAGCTATTGTTTCTTTCCTGGAATCAGTATTTTTAACATATGGTGTCCCAAGGACATTACTTTTAGACAATGCTTCAGCTCATAAAAGCAAAGAATTCGATAAATTTGTAGCGAAATTTAGTATTCCTCAGGTATTTTCCAACTTATTCTACCACCCCCAAGTTAACCCAGTCGAGCGTGTAAATAGGACGATCGGTACAGCTATACGGTGTTTCGTTAAAGACTCACTAAAAAATTGGATTTACAAATTCCTGAAATTCAATTTGCCATCAATACAGCTGTACACGAGGTTACTGGTTTCCCACCAGCGTTTCTTAATTTTGGTAGAAAGTTACCTATTCGAGGCATCTATGGTGATAAAGATTCTGATAAAACTTTACCAGATCTTGATAATAATCGCAAACTTTTTGCCAATGAGCTGGACAAATTGCCAGAAATTTATAAACTGGTCCAAGATGGCATGCCACCATTTCTACACATTTCATTTTTTGAGTGAATTATTTTACTCGACTGGAAATTAAAAAAATTTCCCCCCGCTCCTATTTCGAGGATGATTTTCTTGTAAATATTGTAAATAAAATGGCCATTATTGAGTTAAGTCCTCTATCCATTATTCTTTAAGTCCTTTATGCATTATTCATTAAATCCTTTATGGATTATTCATTAAGTCCTTGATGCATTATTCATTAAGTCGTTCATGCATTTATTAATTAATAATTCATGCATTCCTTAATTTAAGTATCACTGAATTATAACATATAACATATAATTATCATTCATTACTTAAGTACTGTACATATTGTAAATATTAGTTTAATTAAGTTGTAGGTTGTAAAAATATTTAACTATATTTTTCTGGAAATATATTTCTAAAAAATATTTTTTTTCATTAACAATTTTTTTGAGATCTGTTTATCAAAAAGATTTCTTTTTCATATCTTTTGTCTGACGTGTATAGATTTCCCGGGCCTCGTCCCACTGGGGACATAGGAAGAAACTAATCCGCCTGCACATATGGTTGTTCAATCCATGTTTGGATGTCCGGGATTAGCCGATAAGTCCACCGTCCTTTGGTTCCGTCTCTCCACTTCTCTTGCCACCTCCTCATGAGGTTTACTCTTGCAGTTTGTGCATCTACCCATGCGTATTTTTGCCGGCGTTCTTTTATCAGGAACTCTATAGGTGGGATTCCCGCTATTACCCCCACTCCCTTTGTGAATATGGTTCGGTATGCAGAACATATCATTTAATGAAGGTAACATCAATACATTTATCAATCTTATTCATTCTGAGAACTGGGATGCGGTTTATACAGAAAAAGACTCGGATGGTAAGTACAATTCTTTTTGAAGATATTTCTATATTATTTTGGCATTGCATTTCCTAAAACAAAAAAATCTGTCAATATTCATAGACATAAATGTTGGATACCTCCTGAAATTAAGCAATGGTCTATCTATATTAGAGACTTATATATATTACATAATAGGACGAATTGTGACAATATTTTAGAGGTATATAAAACTGAGAAAAAAGCGTATAAAAAATATATCAAAGAATATAAAACTCAACTAAACAATAATATAATTTCGAATTCTGGAAACAAATCAAAAGCTACCTGGGATATATTTAATAAAAGTATTAGTAATAAAAATAGACAAGATCAAAATGAACTTATCATCAAGGACCATCAAAATAATAAAATAACCGACCCAGACGCCTTAGTGCGCTTATTTAGTGAACATTTTTCTTTTTCTCCAACACAGCCTGTTAGAGAGAGAACAAATATGGATAGTTCAAAATCGAGCAAATTTGTTTCTAAACCCTACTAATGCCCAAGAAATTATAGATATTGTTCTTGCCATGCCTAACAAAAAATCAACGGGTCTTGATGAAGTACCAATTTATGTTATAAAAAAAGTAATTGTAGAAATTTCTGAACCACTTTCCGCTATAATAAATAATTGTTTTTTGGAAGGAGTATTTCCTAATCAATTAAAAATTAACGAAACAATACCTATCCATAAAAAGGGCGATAAGGGAAACGTTGTAAACTACCGCGGTATATCAATCCCACCGAATTTCTCTAAGATTATTGAGAAAACAATTTATAACACAATGATTTCTTTTTTTACTAAGCATAAAATAATTAAAGATTGTCAGTTCGGCTTTATGCCTCATTGTTCAACAGAACAGGCTATCTATCACTCACTAACCAAAATTATTACAGCGATTGATTCAAATTTGAAGGTGGCCTGCTTGTATTTCGACATGTCAAGAGCGTTCGGCACAATTAATTATGCCATTTTGTTGGATAAATTAAATAGTTACGGTGTTCGAGGTACATGTAACAAACTACTCCAGTCGTACCTTACAAATAGATCACAAGTTACTGCACTAACAACTTGCAAGGATGGAGTACTTCAAACTGTTTTTTCAGATAAAACTTGTATACTGCAGGGTGTGCCTCAAGGATCTATACTTGGGCCCCACCTATTTATTTTGTATACAAATGATTTAAAAGACTATATTAATATAGATTTTTTATATCAATATTCAGATGATAACTCCTGTGTTGCAACCGAAGAATCCTTAGTGGCTTGTGCAAGTAAACTCACCACAATATCCTCAAATATGTATAAATATTGTAATTCGAATGGCTTAAACTTAAATGTAAATAAAACTACTCTTGTTATGTTTTCCCCAACTACTGATCTTGATTATTCGTTGTATGTTCAATTAAATGGTTCTTCAATCACACAAACGGAAAATGTAAACTTCCTTGGCATAACGCTAGATAGTAAGTTAAATTGAGAAGCTTATACTAATACTTTAATATCAAGAATTAATTCGTCCTGTTACCTAATACGATTCATGAGATACCAACTATCTCTCTAAGAATGTTTTATTTTTCATACGTACAAAGTATTCTAGAATATGCGATAATATTCTGGGGTTCCTCCCTACATTGGCAGAAAGTATTTGTTTGTCAAAAACGCATAATTAGGTGTATGATGAAGGTATCTTGCAGAGATTCATGTAGACCTTTGTTTAAAGAATTGAAAATACTTACCATCCCGTCTCTTTATATTTATAAATTAGTTTTGTTCGTTAAAAAAAAATTCTGGTGAATTTACAAGAAATATTGATGTGTACAGATTGATGACAACAAGACATGGGAATGATCTCAGAATACCAGTACACCACCATAGTTTTTATGAAAAAAGTCCATGTTATAACGCTATCAAAGCCTACAATGCCTTACCACAAGAATTAAAATCTATTAATAACATTCATACCTTCAAAAATCAACTTAAATTGTATTTATTTGAAAATACATTTTACTCTTCCAGTGATTTTTTAAATGCATAAAACTTTTGTTAGTAACTTCAATAGTGCAACTGATTATAATGTTTTCTACAGTTTTAGTTTTAGGGTTGTTTTAGTTGTGTGTTTTCTTTTTACTGCTCTCCTTGTTTTTATATATTTTATACATGTTATATATTTTGTGTTCTAATGTTTTATATTTTACTGTATTGTAATAACTTTTAATATTTAATTACCCTGACAATGGTAATGTCTTTTTTGTAAGATCTATAGCAATAAAGTTTTATTCTAATATTAACTTTCCGCTATGTGCTGGCCAGTTTTTGGAGGAGTTTTTGGTTTCTCGATATAGAATGTCAAATAGGTGCGGCGTATAGCATTTGAGAGTGTATCACACTCGACAGCAGACGTCTCTTGGAGGCTCTTGGCCCACCTACGTTCGGCATGAGGGTGGTTGTCCTTTCCGCTTCCTGCACAGTTTTGCTTACGTGTTCAGTGAACGTAAGCTTGGTGTCTAGCCATACTCAGATATTTTATTGCCCTCAATGGAGTTACTGTCACGTCTTGTACGCTGAAATGAATCGGGGCTGTCTTCCTCCTTGTCGTTAGGAGGGCGACCTCAGTCTTCTCCGGTGCCAGCTGGAGCCCTTTATCCTGCAGCCAGTTGGAGACTCGTTGGAGAGCGATGTTTGCCGGGCTCATAAGTAATTTCTCCCCTTTTGCGACCACCATCATGGCCACATCGTCCGCGAATCCTATCAAGGTAACTCCTTCCGACTGCTCCATCCTCAACAGTCCGTCGTACATTACGTTCCACAAGGTTAGCCCCAGTACTGAGTCTTTTGTAGTATGCCGCTGTTAATCCGCCTTGTCTTAGTGTTGCCTTCTGCCTCTAGGATGATCTCCCTCCCTGATGGTAGTGATGGGAGGTATACCTGTTGGAATTCGAAATAAGGCGTATAAATTTGTGCTCTAACACTTTCAGTTTGTTCATTGTCGTGACCGGTATGTTGCTCTAATCTAATCTAATAATAATAAATCAGGGATATGTGGGATTCTTACCCACTAAAAAAAACTTCCGCTAGCACTTCCAGAGACGCTTCGGAACCGCGATTAAGCATTACTTCGGAGCGTCCCACGTCTTATTCTCCGCCACGCCCTTCGTCTTTACCCCTCAATATATCACAGCACATAACATCTGTCTACGAAAACGAGGGTGAGTTTGTGAAAAATAAAAATGTTTTTATTCGGAGACTGCAAATTTTTTAAGTTGATGGGCGCCAGCAGCCTCGAAGGTGGTGTTCTCGTAGCTCTGGTGGTTGAACGAGCTCTCAGGGTCGATTTTTGGAATTTGTAGACTGGTTAACGATTTTTTAGAGTATCGGTGGGTACAGCTACTACCCCCTTTACTGTCTCGCCGGCTGACATACACAAGCACCGCTTTTGGTGCCAGGTACCCCAACTTTTGAGTATGTAGACAGGCGCTGTTGCCTGGTAAGATTCGTTGGTAAGAAATAAAAGTCAGAGATACCAAAATATGTAACTCTAAGCAGAACTCTTGCGCTGGTCGATGCACAATTTGTTTTATGAATTTAATCCCTAACAATACTGAGCTAACACTGGTTATTTCGAAGCGAGTTAAAAGTCGCGGCACGATTGTAGTTGCTGTTGTTGTAGGCTGGCCTTTCTCCTCCACGCTGTAGGGTGTAGATGCACTGGCAACTACGACGCCGTACAGGTCTTGGTTCGTCAGGTATGCTGAAGTTCTGGAAGCTTGTAGATGTAGTGGACTGGACTGCTTACTCGATGAAGGCTCGGAGTGAGTAGATGTTGACTGCTGGGAGTGAACTGGTAGTTGTAGTAGTAGCGCGTGCTAAGGCTCGGAGTGAACTGCTGCTGTCGCACTAGGTGAATGTGCCTCTTCGGCTACTTGTGGTGTCCGCCCTGGGGCGCTTACCATGGATTGGTAGTGTTGGCTCTCTTTATTGTCTCTCTTCTTTTTGCGGGGTGGTGGTTAGAGGCGTGAGTTTGGGAGAGGGGGGGCGGGTTTGGGAAAGGGGGTGGAGGTGGTGGGGTAGTTGGGATGCATACGTGTCGAGTTATGGATGTTGTTTGGGTTGTGGGCACGGTTTTGTTAAGGTTAAGTTATGGCGGGGTAGTACTGATGGTTAAGGGAGCGGTGCTTAGGGGATTTACTAAATTTTGGAGTTTGTGTGTATTTTTGGAGGGGATTGGGGTGGCGGGAAATTTTATCGGCGAAGGATGGGATTAGCTCTAGTATAACGTGTTCGTCTATTGTCGGTGTTCCTGTGATGTTGTGTAGGTAGGTTGTCGGTGTGGTTTGTGGTAAGTCTGTGGCCCAGCGTAAGTGTCTGTTCTGTATTGTCTGGAGTTGTTGTTTGTTGGAGTCGGAAAGGAGGGGGTACCATACTGGGGATGCATATGTAAGGATCGGTCGGATGTAGGACTTGTAAAGGATGGAGGCGGTGTGGGAGGGGGCGGTTTTTATAATCTGCCGGAGTTGGGCCGAGCGAGCATATATTTTTTGTTTTATTGATTTTATTTGTTTGTTAAAGGTTAGGTGTTTGTCTATTTTAATGCCCAGGTAGGTGATGTCCTTTGACCAGGTTACGTCGGTGTTGTGTATTTTGATCTGTTTGGTAGGGGTTATTCTGGCTAGTCTTTTGGTTATAACTATGGCTTGGGTTTTTTTGGGGTTGACTAAGAGACCCCATTTTTCAAAGTATTTTGTCACTATGTCTGTCTGTGTCTGTGTGAGCTTCGTGAGTAGGTCGGCGTTTTTGGATGTACAGAGTATGGCAGTATCGTCGGCGTATATTGCGTATGTAAGTCTGTGGTCCTTGGGGGTAGGGATATCGTTGATGTAAAAAAGGAATAGGGCGGGACCAAGGGATGACCCCTGGGGGATGCCAGAAAGTATGGGGTAGGAATGGTGGCACGCCTGGTCGATTGCTACTCGAAAATTGCGGTTTGACAGGTATGACTGTATTATTTTAATAATACGAGTCGGAATTCCCGCGATGTGGAGCTTATAAAGCAATCCGGGGTGCCAGACTTTGTCAAACGCCTTTTCGAGGTCCAGGGAGACTATCCCTGTTAGGTGACCCCGATTGGCGTTTGTGGTCAAGATTTCACCGACCCTGAACAGCTGGTGGGTAGTGGAGTGGCGGGACCGGAAACCAAACTGGAAATCGCTGAGGGCGTCGCCGCCCCCAGCTCCCTCCAGCAGGTGGGATAACAGGATAGAGTCAAGGACTTTACCTAAGACGGGAAGCAGACTGATAGGGCGGTAGCTGGAAGGGAGGTTTTTTGGTTTTTTTGGTTTGGGGACGGGGACGATTTTAGCAGTTTTCCAAGGGATGGGATAGTGGGTGTATTGGATGGTTGAGTTGAACAGTTTGGTTAAAAATAGGATTGCTTGGGGGGGAAGGTGTCTTAGGGCGAATGGGGGGATGTTATCTAATCCTGGTGCCTTTCTGGGGTTTAGATTTTTGATATGTTCCAAGACTTGGGATGGGGTTATCGGGATGGGTTCGTCCGTGGAGTCGAGCTCTGCCCGCGTGAGTCATTGCTCGAACCCCTCGGACTTGGCCTGGTATCGGGGGTGGATGGGATTGGGTGAGAATTGGGTGGCGAATTGTTGGGAAAAGGATTCCAGCTTTTCATGGTCGGTTACAGCCCGACCGGTGGATGTTTGGAGGTGAGGGATGGTTTGTTTTTTCCTAGTTAGAATTCGTGGGAGAAAATAGGGATCTTCAGGGTGGGAAGCCAGCGTGTCAGCAATTTGTTTGTTTCTATGTTCTGCGATGTTTTGCGCTAGTTGCTTTTTTAATAGGTTAAATTTTGTTTTAAGTACAGGGTTTCTGCTGGTTTGGAATTGTTTCCTGCATTTGTTTTTTTCCTTGATGAGGGAAATTATTGCTGGCGGGAGCTTATTAGGATAGGAGTGGGCTGGGATATCTTTCTGGCTGAGGAATAGTGCTTCGGATATGGAGTTGGTTATGTGGGAGGCGGCCTGGTCGATCTCATTGGGATTATTACAGGAGGGGTTGTAGGGAAGGGACTGGAGGATTTGGGAAAACCTCGTCCAATCATAGTCTGCCTCTTTTTTCCTGGTTTTGACCTGTATGTAGCTAGGTTTTAACTCAAATGTGGTGAAGACCGGATTGTGGTCACTGTTTAGTGCCGAGACCACTTCGGTTTTTGTTGGGCAGTGTATGTTGTGAGTTATGATTACGTCTATGATGGACGAGGCGGGTAGGGGTTTGGTGGGTTCGTTGGGGGCTATTATTTGGGCTGTGGGATTACTCACCAAGAACCTGAAGAGCTCCCGTCCCGAGGGGTTTATGTTGCTACTGTACAGGTTCCAGTGGGGGTGTTTGGAGTTGAGATCTCCCAGGAGGATAAATTTGGGGTTGTATGTCTTTATTATATTGATGTCTTGTATGTCCAAGGTCGTCTGTGGTCTGCAGTATGCGGAAATTATTAGTATGTCTTGTCGTTGTTGTGTGGTCAATGTTATGGCTGTGGTTCCCAGAGTTTTAAGTCCTCTAATGGCTGTTTCGGAATGTTTTAGGCTTTGCTTGACGACGAGCGCCGTACCTCGGCCGTCGTCTGTTCTGTAAATTTTGTAGCCCTGAAAGGTTAACGTCGTCTTGTCGTTGAGGTTAGTCTCGCATACTGCGCTTATGTCTATGTCTAGGTCGTGTAATAGTGTCTCGTATTCAGGTTTTTGTCGTCTTAGTCCGTTGGCGTTGTAGTGCAGAAATCTTAATGTTGTAATTTTGTTTTTGTTTTTGCCTGTTATTTTTTAAAAAAGATTTGTTAAGCCCTCTATAATGATAAATATTTTTTCGGTGGCGTCCTTTGTTGTTTTGAGCTTTGCCACTGTAGCCTTTATTATGGCCCATATTTTTTTCAGGTCAAATTGTTTAAATATTTCTAATATTTCCTTTATAGGATTTTCTACATTGCTTTGCGGTCCGTCTGTTTCTTGTCTTGTCTCGTGTTGTCTCGGTTGTGTTATCTGGGGTTGCGTTTTCTGTGTCTCGGTTTGTCTGTGTTTCCTCCAGGCTTGTATGTTTTTTTCACTAATGATGTTTTCAGTTTCCTGAGAGAGGGGTGGGAACTGAATGTCGCGGTCTGGTGTCGGTTGCCTTTCGTTATTGTCTCGCTGTCGCTGTGCCGGTGTGATTTGTGTGTTTGTTTCTGGTTGTTGCGTCTGTCTGTTTCCTTGTCTGTCGGGTCTTGTGGCTAGTCGTTGTTTTGCTGCCAGGTGGACAGGGCACCCCCTGTAGCTCGCAGGATGGTCCCCCCCGCAGTTGGCGCATTTGCACCGTTCTGCAGGACAGGGGCCAGCCTGGTGTGTTTCGCCGCATCTCACGCACCGTTTGATGCGGTTACACAGCTCCGAGGAGTGCCCTATTTTCTGGCAGTTATGGCACTGCGGCGGGCCTTGCCTCACGTACTCGCTCACGGTTACCCTGAGTGAACAGAGCTCCGTAAGCGAGTACCAGGCTTCGGCCGCCTCAGTTGGTATAGTCATTAAGATCATGTTTGTGGGGCTGCGTACTCCGTCTCTGGACATCATAAGCCTGGCCATGTTTATATGGGGTAAATTTTTCATTCGTAAGTCGAATTCTATCTCTTCTCGCTCCAAGTCCTGGGGTAAATATTTAATTACGACCTTGATAGGCCTTTTCTCTTTAATAGTGAAGGAATAGAATTCGACCTTTCGACTGGTTAAAATATTTATTATTTTGCCGTGTTCCCTCGGCCCAGCGGGGTGGCAGATTAGGGTGTTGTTATTAAACTTAAATGCTGGTGTTGGACTAATTTGTGTGTTTATAAGTCTAATTGTTTCTGCGTGTATATGTGTATTGGGGGTGGTTTTTTTGTAGGGTTGGGGTTGACTGGGGGGTTGCGTACGGGGGGGGGTCATTGGGGAGGTGGGGGTATGTGATGGTCCAGGTACGTTTGTTGGTGAGTCCGCAGTCGAAGGTTTTTTATGTGTTTGTCTGGGGGTGTCTTTGGGGGGTGTCGGGGAGTTTTGTCTTTTCCTTTTTAATAGAGGTTCGTATCTTTTTATGACTAATGGGGGTAATTTATTTTGCTCCTGTTCTGGGGATATAGTAGTGATTACGTCTAAGTTATCTTTTATTTTGCTTAGTCTTTTCCTTTCTTTCTTTTCCCTCTTCCTCTCAGCTTTGGACTTGTGTTTCTCACCCGAGCCAGATTTTTCATTGGTGTGGTCATTTCCCGATGTTACTATAGTGTTTATATTAGTGTTCTCAATGCTGATGGGAGAGGGGGTTGATACTATTTCATTATGGTTATTGTCTGATGTTTCTATTATAGGGGTTGTTAGAGGGGTGGAGTGTATTAGTGCTTCTGTTATTGTGGTCGTAGTGGCGGTTGTGGTCATTGTACTAGTCGTGGTTATTGTATTTGTCGTGGTGGTAAGAGTGTATTGAAACGGTGAACTATTTGAGGGGTTGTTGAAATTTAGAGGTCGTGCAGTGTATTTTAGAGGGGTTAGTGTTAATGGCGTAGTTAGTGGCAGGGGGGTTTGATAATTAGATGTACTTGAGGCTTGTGAGGTATCTATTGTAGGGTTAGTGATGTAACTCGACACGTATGAGGTGTTAAGGGGATTAGTTGCCGGGTTAGAGACCTTAGATGATGACCCAGAAGTGTTAGCATCGTACCTGGTGGAGGAGTCAGTGGTATTTCCGTCTGAGAGGTCTTGATTTCCTTGATTTTCAACATTTCCAGTGACAATCCTTGCCCTGCGACGAGGCGGCTTTTTTTGCGGCGTCCTTATCATATTACTTTTTTATGGGATGGTGTTGACGTTTTTTGTAGGTGTTGTGTTTATAGTTTTTAGATTGGCGTTAGCACTGGCGTAATACCGTCCCCTTTCGGAGAAGTGAACTTCGGCAGTATTTCACGTTAATCTATTATGTTTTGTGTGTGTGTGTGTGTGTTTGCTAGTAAGAATGCGTGTGTCTCTGAGCGAGGACGATGACAGACTATAATAATCATATAATAACTGCTGCTGTCGAAACCCCGCCGCGATACTGTAACTTTCGGGGCGGACGGAGCTCTGAGCGTTAGGTCGGCTGGCGTTTGGAACGCTTTGTGCCGGATGAGCGGCTGGGGCCGCCTGCTGCGTCGTGTCGGACCCGCCCAGTCATGCCGAGGCGGACGGGAATCTAAACGTCGATATACCCTAAGCGCGTTTATTGCGTTGTATTTAATTAGAGCTGAGATATGAATGGATAATGATGCTAAGCTACAAATTGTGACTTTTTGATTGATTTTAACTGTTTTAAAGGGCCTTTTTTGGCCTCGACAACACCCCCCTTATTTTGAAAAGAGCGGCGTTAGAGTTCTGCTTGATTGCTGTTACTTCCTTTATTCACAATTCTAAATTTGAATGTTATTGAACAATTCCAATTCTTACTTGCTATTAACAAATGAAAATAAAATGAAATCCCGAAAATAAAAATGTATACAATGCTAAAAAATGGATAAGGTTAAACTTAACGAGTGTTTGTCGTGGGCACTGCACTAGCGTCCTCACTGATGTTCGTCGGCACTTTACACACTTCGTTGGAGTGCCCTGGGCTGGTTGGGTCAAGGATGACTATCCTTGCTCGTCGTCGTCGGGATACTGGTCGCGCAGCTTGCTGGCCTGTTGGGAGCTGGGCAGCTTGCTGGCCTGAAGTTTGTTGGGCAGCTTTGCTGACCTGTAGATGGTAGGGCAGCTCGCTGGCCTGTAGAGGTGTCTGAAACATTTAAAACAGAGGGTTGTTGCCGGCTGGCAACGTTAGATGTTGACGGTTGCGGGATTGGCATCACGTCATCGGGTTGGATGGGATTGGGATTTGGAACGCCTTCCTGTGCCTGAGGGCCTGGTTGGTCGTCGCCATCCTCTGGGTCTGAATCGGTAGCATCCACGTCTGTGGCATCGTCATTGTCGGACTCTGGCTCACTCGAGAACTCCATCTCTTCGTTGCCCCTGGGGGCTGGCCTCAGGTGGTCCACGTGTACGATCGAGATGCGGATGTCTTGGTCCACTTCGTACACCTCGTTGCTAATTTTTCGTGCGATTCGATGAGGGCCGGTCCACACTGGTCCGAACGCCTTTTTCATTTTTCCTCTGATTCGGGTCATCACTAGATCATTGTTCTGAAACATAATTTGGGGTTCGACCCCTGGGTTAGAGTATTTTTGTTGAAAGTTTAATTGCCGTGCGTATATCTGTCTGTTTCGCGCGCGTCGTGGTACGACAGGTTCTTCACGCAACTTACGATACTGTGGGGTGTCCCACTCTCCCTGCCTTGGCAACTCGTAGCCGAGCACTGCTTTTGATGGCGTCATTCCCGTGGCTGCATTATGCCGCGTCCGCAACACTTGCACTGCCTTCTGTAGGTGACTGTCCCACGTCGACTGTTGCTTCCCCTGAAGCATGACTCGCAGTACCTTCTTTAATTCCTGTACTCGTCGCTCGGTAGGGTTCGCTTGTTGGTGGTATATTGGCGAAAATAATTGGCTTACTCGTTGTCGTTCGCACCATCGGGTTAGTGTCGTACCGTTATCTGATATTAGAGTTTTGGGTAACCCATATCTTGTAATGATTTCCTCGTCTAGGAACGTCGTCACTGTTTTGCCGGTTACCTCAGGATACGCCTTGGCCTCGACCCATTTCGTGAAGACATCGGTGGCAATGATAGCGTATTTATTTTTATTCCTGGTTTCCGGGAACGGACCTAAAACATCGATACTAAGCATTTGGAATGGACATGTAGGGCTGTGAGCCTGATGTGGAGCGTTTGTTTGTTTCTGTCGAGTTTTCACTGCTGAACAGATGATACATTTTTTTAGGTATTGTGCTACGTGCTTGTGAATGTTTTTGCAGTAGTATCTGTGTGTGATGGCGCGTAATGTTTCGTCTCGGCCGGGATGTGCGGCCTCTGTTGTGTCATGGAACTGGTGTATTACTTTTTTGAGACTACTTCTGGGTATAATGAGTAATTCTCTCCCCTGGTATTTACGCCAGAGAAGGTTGTCTGATACGATATGATTTTGATGAAAGGTGGTTTCTTTATTATTTCGAGGTCTATTGTGATTGATGGCTTGCCATAGTACGATATCCTGCTGGATACGTCTTGAACGTTGCTGAGCGCGTACTACCTCCTCGTAGAGCTGAAGGTGGTCCATCGCATTCATTGGCGCGGGTGACGTTGCTTCGTCGGCCTGATGAAGGAATGGTGGAGGCAGCAGCTTTTGTTCATCTATGGGCTCGTGTATTTGATGAGGAGCCGGATTGCGACTCAGGAAATCAGATAGTTGGTTGTCCTTGCCTGGACAATGGATCACATCGAATTGGTACTCCTGCAGCAGTAACGACCACCGCATAAGTTTAGTCTTGCTGTCACGATTTTTATTAAGCCATGTTAGTGCTTTGCTATCGGTGAGTAGCGTGAATGGTTTATCTTCTAGGTATATTTTATATTTTTTGATCGCCCATAAAGTGGCCAGAACTTCCAGCTCATTGACATGATACTTTTGTTCTGCCTTGGTTAATGTTGCACTGGCGTAAGACACGACGAGTTTGTTGTCGTGGTCGTCTTTTTGAAATAGGGTGGCGCCGAGCCCACGAAGTGAGGCGTCGGTCTGCAAGTAAAAGTGTTTACTGAAATCTGGGCGGTGTAGTACTGGAGGTTCCTTGAGAATGGTTGTTTTTAGATTTTCGAAAGCTTCCTGGCATTCAGGAGTCCATTTGAATTTAGTGTTTTTAGATAACAAAGTTGTTAATGGCCTAGTCAATTGTGCTGCATCCGGTATATATTCGCGGACCCAGTTGCAGGTTCCGAGAAAACTCTGCAGTTGCTTTTTGGTTTGTGGTGGCGAAAAGTCCAAAATGGTATCGATATGTTTTTGTTGGGGTTCGGTTGTGGCCCCTCTGATATGGTGTCCAAGGTAATCTAATTGCTGTGCTGCGATTGTGCATTTTTCAGGTGAAATATGTAGGTTGTGTGTCCTTATGCGTTCGAACACTAACTTTAAGTGTTGGACATGTTCTTTGATTGTTTCGCTGTAAATTATAATATCGTCTAAATAGACGTTTACGAATTTATGTAGAAAACCCGTTAATACCTCTCGCACCATGAACTTTTGAAATGTTGCAGGGGCTGTCTTTAGCCCGAAAGGCATAACGGTAAACTGGTATGATGCTCCGTCGGGTGTGGTAAATGCTGTAAATTGTTTGGAGTGTTGTTCCATTGGAATCTGCCAATAGCCGGATTTTAAATCTAAAAGTGTAAAGTATTTAGCCTTCCCAAAGTCTTTGATCGTTTCGTAAATCTTAGGTAAAACAGAGGATTCGTTCTCTGTAATTTCATTGAGCTTCCTGAAGTCAATGCAAAAGCGCGGCTTTTTATTTGGCCGCTGCACGAGCACAGGTGGTGAACTGTACTGTGAGCGACTTGGCTCTATTATGCCGGCCTCTAACATTTCCTCGATTTGCTCATTCAAGATCTTTTTCTTGTCTGGCGACAAAGGGTAAGGTTTTTGGTGTATAATTTTGTCGGATGTTAAATGAATAGTATGCTGAACACTGTCGGTTGTGGCTTTAGCTGGTACTTCGTCGAATAAATCGGTGAATTCGTAAAATAATGGTGTCAATTCTTGTTTATGTTCTTCAGGTATTACCAGGCTATTTGGTAAGGTGTTGTTAGAAATTTGTTGTTTAGTAGCAGGATCGCAATAAATTGTGTGTCGTTGATTTACGCCTGCATAGATACATTTACGTCCGTAATTCAAAGTTATCTCTTCCGAGTTTAAGAATGGTGCCCCTAAAATGACATCTTCATTTAGGTCGTTGAACACTTGAAATGTGCCTGACGTGTGTAGGTCTTGTAAACTGTAATTTAATTCGAGTGTGCCTTGCGATGCGAATGCGTTGCTACCGCAAGCAAGTGAAAATAATTGGGTAGTTTTGCTCTTTTCAATTTATCCACTAGCTCTGCCTTGATAGCATTACTAGCGGCTCCGGAATCTATTAACGCCAAACGTTCTTGGTCATTTATTTTTATCTTTACCCTGAATAAATATTTTAGATGGGCTGTCTGATATAGTGGTAAAATTTCTTGAGGTGCTGTTTGCACGCCTATAGTTTTATAAATTGGTTTGCCAAAATTTGCTGTAAAAAGTTTGGATATATCGTATGTCTCGACGGGTTGTTCATAATTGCTGATAGTTTTGAGTGTATTTATTTGACTGACTTGTGGTGGATTGTTTTTTCTTATTTGTGGGGTGGCTGGAATTGTTTTTTTCCCTCCAGTTTTCTTGTGTGCTTTTTACATTTGTGGCTGTGGGAGCGGCTGTTGCTCGCCAGTTTCGGTCATCGTCTGCATTGTTTCTTGCCGTTGGGGGACCGTATTTTGGGGACGGCGTTGGTTCTCCCCGGCCCTGGTGTAGTTTTTTGTGTTTTGTTGCTGTTGAGAATTATTATTTGGACGGGCAGGATTTTGGGGTCTCTGCGTCGTCGTTGTTTGCTGTTGGGTAGGTTGCCTGTTGGGGCAATCCCTATTGAAATGCCATCCTCCACAATGTCGGCATGGCGATGGAGGCTGACTTGAACTTGGTTTAAATGCAGGTGTGGACGTTTGTCCTTGTGTTTGGTAAGTTGTATTTTTATTCTGTGGTGCTTGAATGTTTTTATTAGCTGCAGATTGATTCATCTCGGTTTTTGGTCTGTATGGTTTCCATGCTCCTCGAGCGTCTTCTTTTACATCTGCTTCTATCTGTGTAGCAAGTCGAATTAAATCGTCGGTGGATCGAATGGATGCGCCTCTCAGGCGGCTTCTAAGTTCTGGTCGCAGCTGATCCAGAATTGTCGCTGCTTTGTGTTGCTCCCCTTTTTCGGGTTCCAATCGTGTGAATAGACAATGTTTCTTAGTAATGAAAAGTTCGGTGTCTTCTGTGGCACCTTGCTTTTCGCCATATAATTTTGCCATATTTTGAGTAATATTTAAAGTAGAATCGTATTTGTCATACAATCGATCTATGAACGTGTTATAGTTGTCTATTAGGTTTTTGTAAGGTTCATACCACCTCGCAGCGTCGCCTCGCAACTGCTGGACAGTGATATTTAATTTATCCACTTCATCGGTGGTGTTGGTTCTTCTAAAATGCTGATCCATTCGGCGTATAAATGCAGTGGGATCTTCGTGGTTTTGTCCCTCGAATGTGCGTGTTGGCCGAATTCTGGATGCTCTGTCTTGCGAACTCTGCAGGGTGATTTGTTGTAACGCCTGCATGAAGGTTGTAGCCATACTGGAGAAGGCATTCTCCAGTTGTTGAACTGGCGCTTGAGCTGGTTGGGGTGCAGAGATGTATGTGGTGCTTGAGATGGCAGCGGCTGCTTGCTGCACCGGCTCCGGGGTGTACGCTGATTGTGTGAGCATACATGATGGTTTGTTTTCTGGGAAAATTGGGGCTTCCTGCGAGCCATTTCTTGATGCTACCAGGGGTGCATGTTGTTGGTTGACTTCGAAAGAGAACTGTTGTGCGTTCTGCTCCATATTCGCTGATGTTGCTGTTTCGTTACTCGTTCTATAGGGGTTCGCGTCACCTTCTGGTTGACTGTATATTGTTCCAAGACGGGTGCGACGTGCCGTATTTATTATCGGAGTATTATCGTTCATTATAATTGTTTATATAAGTTTATAAAAGTTTGTAATTGTTTATGAGTTTGTTAAAAGTTTATAAGAGTTTGTAAAAAGTTTATAAATGTTTATAGCAGTTAATGTTTATAAAGGCAGTTGCAGGAGAGTATTACAGTTATCGTAAATTGCTTACCTGTCCTGTGGGCGTTGCACTCACTGCACTATAGTTTTTTACGCGTTTGTTTAGTTTTATTAAACGGCACTACACTGGTTTGTATTAAACTTCTTTCTTCTAATTGCTGGAACTGTAAAGCCCCTTAGTTGGGCGACATGTCTACGAAAACGAGGGTGAGTTTGTGAAAAATAAAAATGTTTTTATTCGGAGACTGCAAATTTTTTAAGTTGATGGGCGCCAGCAGCCTCGAAGGTGGTGTTCTCTTAGCTCTGGTGGTTGAACGAGCTCTCAGGGTCGATTTTTGGAATTTGTAGACTGGTTAACGATTTTTTAGAGTATCGGTGGGTACAGCTACTACCCCCTTTACTGTCTCGCCAGCTGACATACACAAGCACCGCTTTTGGTGCCAGGTACCCCAACTTTTGAGTATGTAGACAGGCGCTGTTGCCTGGTAAGATTCGTTGGTGAGAAATAAAAGTCAGAGATACCAAAATATGTAACTCTAAGCAGAACTCTTGCGCTGGTCGATGCACAATTTGTTTTATGAATTTAATCCCTAACAATACTGAGCTAACACTGGTTATTTCGAAGCGAGTTAAAAGTCGCGGCACGATTGTAGGTTGCTGTTGTTGTAGGCTGGCCTTTCTCCTCCACGCTGTAGGGTGTAGATGCACTGGCAACTACGACGCCGTACAGGTCTTGGTTCGTCAGGTATGCTGAAGTTCTGGAAGCTTGTAGATGTAGTGGACTGGACTGCTTACTCGATGAAGGCTCGGAGTGAACTGTAGATGTTGACTGCTGGGAGTGAACTGGTAGTTGTAGTAGTAGCGCGTGCTAAGGCTCGGAGTGAACTGCTGCTGTCGAAACCCCGCCGCGATACTGTAACTATCGGGGCGGACGGAGCTCTGAGCGTTAGGTCGGCTGGCGTTTGGAACGCTTTGTGCCGGATGAGCGGCTGGGGCCGCCTGCTGCGTCGTGTCGGACCCGCCCAGTCATGCCGAGGCGGACGGGAATCTAAACGTTGATATACCCTAAGCGCGTTTATTGCGTTGTATTTAATTAGAGCTGAGATATGAATGGATAATGATGCTAAGCTACAAATTGTGACTTTTTGATTGATTTTAACTGTTTTAAAGGGCCTTTTTTGGCCTCGACAACACATCCCAACTCTCAATGTCCTGCAGCATGATTTCCACTAAATTATGTCTATTTATGGGTCGTCTACATCTAGTTTGAGCTATCTCACTTGTGGCATTCCACCTTGAATAACGTATGTTCCACAGTGTCACTTGTGGGGCAGTAAACGCGGTATCGTTTACCGTTCTTGCCTATTCTTAATAAACAGCTACCAAAATTGCCGTGACCGCTTAGGGCCTGCGTTAGATAGTAATTTACATCGCCATGTCTTCTGCGGATCCAAGCTTGGAGATCCGGGATAAGCGTTCTGGTCCATGACCCCTCAGTCGCACTTTGCCAGTGGTTCTGCCACCGTTCCATAAGGCACTCCCTATTATAAGTTTTGGTAGCACTGTCCGCTCCATGGTTGTGGTGCCGTTCTTTAACTAACAGATCAATTGGTGGAACAGGTGCGATGACTTGCAAGGCCGTGGTTGATACTGTACGGTACGCGCAGCAGACCCTTATTAGTGCGCTCCGTTGAGTCCTCAACAACCTTTTTCTATTTCTGTCAATTTTAAGGACATCAGCCCACGCAGGGGCTGCATACAGAATTGTGGAAGTTACCACCATATTGAGCAAACGCCGGATACAAGTTTTGGGGCCTCCCGTACGAGGCATTAATTTACGTAGAGACATAGCAAGTCCTTCAGCGTTATCAGTAACACTATCTACGTGGTGGTTCCACGAGAGCCTATGGTCAAGGTATACACCGAGATATTTAATAGTGTTCTTGGCGATCTTCACTTCGCCTAAAATATCCACTGACATCTCGCGCACGTGTTTGCTGTCGGTGAATGCAACTATTTCTGATTTCTCAGGAGCCAGTTCGTTCTCAGTCATCCAGTTGTTAATTGAAGAAATCATCGTCCCAGCTTTAGCCACCACGCCGTCCTCATTAGTATCAATTGCAACAACAACTAAGTCATCAGCGAACGCGACCAGGTGACATCCCGAATAGTCAGGGTGGTTTTCAAGTTCTAATATACCGTCATATAGGATAATCCACAATAGCGGTCCGAGGACTGAGCCCTGAGGGACTCCGTACGTCACCGGTCGTGTCGTTTCGTCAACAAGGAGGCTCCTATCGGTAAAATAACTCATTATGAGTTGTACCAAGTATGTTGAAGCTCCTCTACGCATTAGGGACTCCACAATTGGCCTCCAGGGGCAGTATTAAATGCATTTTTGACGTCTAAGGCAACTGCTAAGCAGATTTCTCGTTGTCTCCATTTACCCTCATTAGCGGAGCGAAATATGCGGACTACCTCCTGTATTGCTTCTACTGTAGACCTCCCTTCGCGGAAGCAATACTGGTTGTCGGATAGTCCTCCCTGTGGTTCGAGTTCTTCATTTAATCGTGTGACAATGATGCGTTCAAGAGTCTTCGCCGAAGTATCAATAAGGCAGATTGGCCTCGGTGTTGATCCTGGTAGTTTACCCGGTTTCGGAACCAACGCAAGTCTGGCGGTTTTCCAATTTTGAGGGATAACTCCTGTAACCATGATATCATTGTATACCCTCACAAAGACCTCCGGTTGGATGCACACAGCGATTTTGACAACTTCGGGTGGTATCCCATCAGGGCCCGGTGCTTTATTAGGCTTCAATCTTGCGGCGGCCTTTACAACCTCGTCCGTTGTGATTGGGGGCGGCGGTTGGAGTCTAACTTCTCTCTCCCAAAGTATGGTTGGTTTTGTTGGGAACAGTATGTCTGTGAATTCGATTTTGCGGTCAGTGGTCAGTTTTAATTAGTCTCTGACTCCGGTTCTCTTGCATGCTAGGCGATATCCTTTCCCTCAAGGATTATCGTCTACCGCCTCGACGATACCCTCCCAATAAGTCCCGTCTAATCTAATCTAGTCTAGTCTAGTCTAGCCTAGTCGTCTAGGCTAGTCTAATCTAATCTAATCTTTTTTTTTGCGGTGGAGGAAAATCTTCAGAAAGACATCACGTTGCTATTGTTCCGTGGTAGTGTGGGATTTTTACCCACTAAAAACTCCCACCTCTTCCCTCTCACATCCTGGAATCGCTTGGCAGCATACATCTGGATGCGGAGGTTCGGTCTCCATCCTTATCTTCTTTGCATGTCTCTTTCTTCTTCCTCTTTTGTTCTCATTATTTTTCTTATGTATTTCTCGATCGTGCTCCATTTTTCTCTGCTTTGCATCATCTCTTCAGTGAAGTTGTTACTGTTTAAATTAACTACTACCTCTAAATTTGCCCTTTGCCGTTCTCTTTCCCATCTAATACATTCGAATAGGGTATGTGCTACGGTGTCCCGGTCGCGTATTGGCATAGTCTCCTATGGCACGACGCATCCTTAGAAAAATGTATGCCGAATCGCGGAAGACAATGTCCCACGATTTCGCATTATTAGGTTGGACATTGTCTCCTGCGTTAGGACAACATGTGCTGAATATTCAAGTGTCTGAATGCAGTAGATTATGTTCCTAGATGACGCGCTCATTAGGAGGACAAAATCGTATTGATGTTTGTTTCTACGCAGCGTTCAGTTTGGCGCATTCATGCCTCGTGGTAAGTTCGTCTATCAACTCGCGCTATGCAGTTTAGTGTATTTTTTATGAGTAAGGTTAACTCAAAATGGAGGAGAGTGTTAAGAGTATATTGACGCAAATTTGCAGTAACAATAGTGCAAGATTAATACAATTTGCATTCATTAGCGATTTTAATTACACATGTGAGCTTCGTGCTCATCACGACGAAAAAGAAAAACTCGCGTCTGAATTTTGTGACCACTTGATAAAAGAGTTCGGCGATTTAACTGCTACTAATTGGATTGTACGATATACTTATCCCAAGGTTAAACGTCTCAAATTCAGAAAAGTGTTTGTTTGCCAACATACCACATTCGGCAAAAATAAAAATCATACAAGACATAACACGAGGATTCGTGACAAGATGTGCATGTGCAAAATTGATTTCAAGATAAAACTGACGAATCGAAATACGATAAGAAGAGATAGTTTGTTAAAGGAAGGCTTGGATACGGTTGTAAATGTGAGTAATAAGTTATTTTTACACGCTTTATATGAACTTCGAATGTATGATCTGGCTGTTTTTTCCAAACTATAATTTTTATTTACAATATAATTTATACAAATATTATGATGTTTTGGTACAAAGATATAAAGCACTTTTGATCGTTGCGTACATTTGCAGATTTCGTTTAAGCACAGTCATAGGGTTAATGTAGCCGAGGCATACAGCTATCTCCGCCTCACAGAGAATGTCCAAAAGACATTTTTACAATATTTTGATGATGGTATGGATACTACTGCTGCAAAAACATTTCATGAAATGTCTTTAATGCAAACTGACAAATTTGAAGAGGCTTTAGCTAATGCGAAAATTAATCCAACTGCTCGACAAATAAAGTATTTATACACTAAATGGAGGTGAGGTTTAGTTTTTGTCTAAATGAAAATTCAATTCTTATTTATTTTAGGATGGTTAATTTTGGAGCACGCAGCGAAGACAGTATTTTCAAAGTAATTGAAAATAAAAAATGTTTGTATGAAGCTAAAGGAGTTGAAGTTATAATTAAGGAAAATCCACTGATCATCGTGATTTTAACTCCTATCATGAAGCGTGCACATGAACAGTCATTCTCGAAGGATATTGTTTTCGTTGATTCAAGCGGATCATGCGACCAAATGAACACCTGCGTAACGTTTATGTATGCTACTTCCAAAATCGGTGCTATTCCTCTAGCTTGTATACTGCATACTGCGCAGACCGAGCGCATTTATACTTTAGCTTTCAGCGTTTTGAAGGAGTACCTAGGTACAAATGGTTTTGGGGGCCTAGGATACCCCCTTGTTGTTTATGACTGACGACAGTGCGAGTGAACGTAATGCATTAAGTTCTGTCTATCCGTCTTCTCGATTACTTCTCTGTTTATTCCATCTTGCGCAAGCTCTTTGGAGATGACTTTGGGCTTCCGAAAATCATATATTAAATGAAGATCGAAAACCAATCATGAACATGTTTCGAAGCATAATTTATTCTTCCTGCATTGAAGAAGCCGAATCACAATATGATATAATGTTAACGGAGAATCGATGCAAAAAATATCCCCAGCTTATGGCTCACACTGTGCCTGCCATAGATCCAAGCTTGTTTCTCTTTCTTCTTTTTTGGCTTGCAACGTATACCCGTCTTCTCTTTCATAGAGCCTCCTCCTTTCGTCTATTAGGATGTCTATAGGGAGAATCCCAGCCACCACCTGAGTTGCTCTTGCAGATATTGTTCTATATCCACTTATGACTTTTAGTAGAGCTTTCCGTTGAGTGCTTACTAGCATTTGCCTATATCGCTTTCTTCTTAAGACCGTGTGCCATATCGGTGTGCCGTACGTGAGTATTGACTGTGCGACATTATATAGAACCTCCCGCTTTTTATTCCCTGGTCCTTTTATATTGGGCGTAATTCTCGTGAGCGATGCTATATTAGTGTCTACTCTCTTAATTGTGTGCTTGACGTGTTCGCCAAATGTGCCCTTGTCATCGAGTATTATACCCAAATACTTCACCTGTCTCTTTGGCTCTATCTGGACGTCTCTCAACACAAAGTTGATATTCCTCCTGTCCCTCTTTCCTTTAAGGATAACCGCTTCCGTTTTTTCAGGCGCGAAACTTCCCCTCTTTCGATTTCCAAAGATCTGTTTTCGAGGTAGCTACTCACAATATTTGTAAGATATTGTGGGATTCCCCTTCTCCTCAGTTCAATCACAATTTTTCCCCATGCTGCGGTATTAAAAGCGTTTCGTACATATAGGGTTATTAACGCTCCCCACTTCCTTCTTCCATTTCCTCGATCAGCTGCCTCACTTTCTTCACTGCATGCAGTGTAGACCTGCTTTTTCGGAAGCCATACTGATGATCCGACAATCTTTCTGTCTCTTCCATAGCTGCTTCCAGTCTTCTTTTTATCAATTTTTCATAGAGCTCGCTTATTGTAGTGAGTAAGCAGATTGGCCTATATGTTATGGTGTCTATGCAATCTTTCCTTTGCTTTGCTCTCTCAGTAGCCCATTTAAGGTGCTTAGGAGCCAATTTGGTGCGATCCCACCTACTATCTTAATAGCTTCTGCAGGGATACTATCATGGCCTGGAGCTTTTCCGATTTTTAGTTCCTGTAGGGCGTGATTTAATTCCTCGTGTAAACGGATGCATATTTTTTACTCTTGCCATGTGTTCCCACTTGTCGTAGTTTGTTTACTATGTCTCTCCTTGTATGTATATCCAAGTTATACTGAACATATGCTTTTAAGTTTTTGGCTACTATTTTATACCCTTGTCCGAATATGTCTTCATCCAGTTTTTTACATAGTTCCTCCCAATGTTTGTTTTTTGATCCTTTCGACCCTTGCCATTCTCGTGGCTCTTCTTCGCTTTGTTAGGCATTCCTGTCTTAAGGCAGCTATCTCTTCATCCTACCAGTATGGCATACCCTGTCTATTGTTCGTCCTTTGTGTACTTCATTGATAGGCTTCTTTCAGTGTTTCATCTAAAAATTCCACCGTATCCTTTTCTCCATCTCTATCTAGCTTCCATTTCACTAGTTCTTTGAAGGCATTCCAGTCGACTGTCAATTCACTTTTCAGCTCCATAGTACTTTGTGTCTTATCTTTAATGTCGAATAATATGTCCCTGTGGTCGTTCAGGTTCTCCGCGTATAATACTTCCCACCCTGATATTCGCCTTGCTATCCCTTGTGTGGAGCAGGTGATGTCAATATATGATTCCACATTTGCTCTGGCAAAGGTAGATATCCTGCCATTGTTATGAGCCACCAGATTTAGTTCCGCCATCCATTGGGCGAAATACTCTCCTCTCCTATCCGTAGTCGGAGAGCTCCATTGCGGGGATTTTACATTTAGAGCCCCCGCCACTATGCTTTCGCCTCGCATATTTCTACATTTGCCCATAACGTCGTCAATCTCTTGTTTAAAAGTTTCTAGAGGGACATTTGACGAACTATAGCAACAATTTATCCTGTAATCTTTAAAGTGTACGATTACTACCCCCTCCCTAATTTCCAATGTAGTCACTCTTATTTGCCTATTTCTAAAATATATAGCCACATCTTTTCTGCTATCTATAATCCAGCCTCTCCCCTCAATTACTTTCGTGTTTGGCTCTGGGACCATTAAAATATCTACGTCTTTCTCTGTAGCCGTAGCAAACGCGATGTCGTGTGCGACCCTTCTTCTATTCAGATTGCATTGCATCACCCTGAGGCCTCTTTTTGACATTCCGGATCATTACCTCTAGGGTTCAAAAACATTAACGGAGATTTTACGTTCTTGGGGTCCTCCTTCCCCCGCCTCTTAGCCTTTCTTGTTCCACCAATTTTTCTGTAGGTTCGGCACTTCATGCTGTCAATTCTGTATCCTTCTGTTTTACAGCTTGGACAGTATTCCTTGTCTTTGCAGTATTTTGCTTTATGCCCTGGTTTACTACATTTTTGGCATCTTTCTTCCCTGGTCGGACCCCGACAGTTTCGCGTCGCGTGTCCATATTCTTGGCACTTGAAGCACCTGGCGGGCGTAACCCGTTCTATGACTCGGCAGCTAATACATCCGATTTTTATTTTTACTGTCTCAATTAGGTTCTGTGCTGCGCTTCCGGTTATTTGTATCGTTGCATTTTGGTTGTCTCCGTATGCCGGTCTCATTGATTTGACTACTACTTCGTTTTATTTGACTCCGGTTTGCATAATTGCATCCATGACTTCCTCCTTTGTTGTGATTCAGTCGATGCCCGTGATATGGAGTGTTTTTTCTTGCTTCCGTCTCTTACTATGATTTCTGTGTCTTGCAACCTTTTGTGATGAGTTCTTTTACTTTCTTAGCGTTCTCTTCTCCCCCCTTTATCGATATTATTAGGTCTCCTTCCTTACTTTTCCTTACTTCATAGTTAGTTTTCTGGATTTCCCCTTTCACAGTTTTAAGGATATCTGCATATTCTTTTCCTCCCGACTTTACTATGACTGTTCCCGTGACTATCGCATTTGTCACAGGCTGTCGTTTCTTTTCCAGCGTCTTTCCCTGGGTCCTCCAGTCTTTTCCGTTTTGCTCATGTATTATGAGTTTCATGTTTGTTCCTCTAAATACGTATTCCACTACCTTCCTCGTTGATTCGCCATCAATATTTTCCGGGGTTGATATATGAATTTTTTATCTTTGTTCGTCACTCGCGATGTCTCTCAGTTTTACCATTGCTCCCATGAAGATGGGTATTTTGTTTATTTCATCTACGTCAGTCTCTGCCGATAGTCCAAACACGTACCTTTCTTTCTATACCCGTTTTTTTCGGGGACTTCTGTGGTAAGCTTTATATATGCCAGGTTTTGGCCTTGTGATTCCATTAGTTCGGCTAGTTCAGGGTATCTTTCCTTATATCTCCTTCCGATTTCTTTATCCATGCTCGGGGTTTCCACATATACAGCCAAGTCGCCTTCTTGTTCTGTTAGGGGGTTGCCCATTCTTTGGTCGGTTACTCGAAACACCTTTTCTGTCCATTCTTGGCCTAGGAGATCTAAAATCTCCTTTTCGCTTCGGACTTCTAACCTTCTTTGGGTTATTTCGATAGTCTTCCCTTCCTCCTTCCTTGCCTGTTCTTCTTCGCTTTCCGGCCCGTTGTACTGGGTCCCGATCATGGCACTACTTATGACAGTTTGTGTGCCCAACGTCTTTGTGCTTTTTTTGTGATCGTGCTGTTTCAGCCTTCCATTTATCTCTTCGATCCACTCATGTATCTCTTTGCTTTGTAGACGGTCGACTTGTAACATCAGTCTGCCGTCTATTTCTTTTAATTTTTTTTGGGGTTGTACATCTCCTTTATGGCGTTGTCCAATTTGCCAACCTGATCACATATTTTTTCTAGGATTCTATTAGCAGCTTCTAGGTTTACTCTGTCAGGTTCGGGCGTTTTGTTCGCTCTCTTTCGTTTGTTAGGTTGTTTAAAGACTTTTATGAAGTCATCCTTTCCTTCGCTCCCCACCTCTGATAGGGAGAACGTTCTTGATCTAGGAGGTGTTCTATTTATAGAATCACGTCTAGAAAATGGGTTTATTATTCCAGTCGCAGTATTGCTCCCCACGGCCTGGTTTATCACCTTGGGTATACATTTTCCTGTATTTCCTTATCATTTTCTATTCCGATCCCACGAGTTGGGTCCGATTTTTTGTCGCCCTCCAGCAGTGGGCCTTTACTGTAGGGAAGGCTGTATACTGTCGGGTGCGCCTGGTGCCCCACAGGTTTTTCCGACTTCGCTGTCGGTTCTTTTATAGAGGTTTTCTCCTCGCGAACCGGCCAGTTAAGGCAAGCCCCCCGGTCACAGTTCCCACACGACGTTCCTCTACGGTGCCATTTTTTTCATTTCCGCAGAGGTCGTTGAAGTGTGGACCGTGGTTACGGTATTAAGGCGGACGAATGGCACAGCTCATCCGTGGCTCGGATTTTCCTCGGGAGCGCCGATTCCCGTAACACGTCGTTTCTAATGTGCATCCTGAGGTTGAGCTGTCCTTAGTTTTTTCACCACTCCCCTTTGACCTTTTCGGCTTGGGTGACCTTACCAGGGGTCACTTGCGAGACCGCCGCCGACATAGCCCAAAGGATCATGGCGATTACTTAAGCCTCTCCACCAACGTCAAGGTCTCACATCTCCTTGGGGAGGAACCTAATCTAATCTAATCCAATCCAATCGAATCGAATCGAATCGAATCTAAAATCTAATCTAAAATCTTTTTTTTTTGCGGTGGGGGAACATCTTCAGAAAAGACACCACGTTGCTGTTGTTACGTCGTAGTGTGGGATTTTTACCCACTAAAAACTCCCACCTCTTCCCTCTCACTTGGCAGCATACATCTGGGTGCGGAGGTTCGGTCTTCATCCTTATCTTCTTTGCATGTCTCTTTCTTCTTCCTCTTTAGTTCTCATTATTTTTCGTATGTATTTTCCGATCGTGGTCCATTTTTCTCTGCTTTCCATCATCTCTTCAGTGAAGTTGTTACTGTTTAAAGTAACTCCTACCTCTAAATTGGCCCTTTGCCGTTCTCTTTCCCATCTAATACATTCGAATAGAGTATGTGCTACGGTGTCCTCCTGGTCCTCGCAGTATGCGGATGTTTCTTCAGTTGCTTTTCCTATTTTGTGGGTGTATACCTTAAAAGAACCATGTCCAGTTAGTATTTGGGTGATGTCTGTGTCGACATTTGACCCATTTCTTCACATCGAGTATGAGAAATTTCGTCCACTGAGCTACTTCCAGTGTTTCCATCCACTGCGCCTGCCATATATCCAAGCTTGTTTACCTTTCTTCTTTTTTGGCTTGCAATGTATACCCGTCTTCTCTTTCATAGAGCCTCCTCCTTTCGTCTATTAGGATGTCTATAGGGAGAATCCCAGCCACCACCTGAGTTGCTCTTGCAGATATTGTTCTATATCCACTTATGACTCTTAGTAGAGCTTTTCGTTGAGTGCTTACTAGCATTTGCCTATATCGCTTTCTTCTTAAGATCGTGTGCCATATCGGTGCGCCGTACGTGAGTATTGACTGTGTGACATTATATAGAACCTCCCGCTTTTTACTTCCGGGTCCTTTTATATTGGGCATAATTCTCGTGAGCGATGCTATGTTAGTGTCTGCTTTCTTGATTGTGTGCTTGACGTGTTCGCCCAAGGTGCCCTTGTCATCGAGTATTATACCCAAATACTTCACCTGTCTCCTCTTTGGCTCTATTTGAACGCCTCTCAACACGAAGTTGATATTCCTCCTGTCCCTCTTTCCTTTAAGGATAACCGCTTCCGTTTTTTCAGGCGCGAGCTCCAAATAATGACGCTTTAACCATGCGTCTATGATTTCCAGTGCATCATCTCCCTTAGATGCCAGCTCTTCAGCTCTATCTGCTACTAGTACTACAGCAAGGTCGTCAGCAAAGCCTACGACCTAGGCCTCCGCCGGCATCCTTTCTTTAAGTACTCCATCGTACAGGATGTTCCATAATGTTGGGCCGAGCACCGAGCCCTGCGGGACTCCGTCCGTGACTTTGAAAACTTCCCCTCTTTCGATTTCCAAAGATCTGTTTTCGAGGTAGCTACTCACAATATTTGTAAGATATTGTGAGATTCCCCTTCTCCTTAGCTCGCTCATAATGTTTCCCCATGCTGCGGTATTAAAAACGTTTCGTACATCTAGGGTTATTAATGCTCCCCACTTCCTTCTTCCATTTTCCTCGATCAGCTGCCTCACTTTCTCCACTGCATGCAGTGTAGACCTGCCTTTTCGGAAGCCATACTGATGATCCGATAATCTTTCTGTCTCTTCCATAGCTCCTTCCAGTCTTCTTTTTATCAATTTTTCATAGAGCTTGCTTAGTGTAGTGAGTAAGCAGATTGGCCTATATGTTATGGTGTTTATGCCATCTTTCTTTGCCTTTGAGATAAGTACCAGTCTCGCTTTCTTCCAGTTCTTGGGGAAGCTTTGCTTTCTCAGTAGCCCATTTAAGATGCTTAGGAGCCAGTTTGGTGCGATCTTACCTACTATCTTAATAGCTTCTGCAGGGATACCATCATGGCCTGGAGCTTTTCCGATTTTTAATTATTGTAGGGCTTGATTTAATTCCTCTTGTGTAAACGGATGCACATTTTCTACTTTTGCCATGTGTTCCCACTTGTCTTCTCTCGGTGGAAATAGTTTGTTTACTATGTCTCTCTTTGTATGTATATCCAAGTTATAGTGAGCATATGCTTTTAAGTTTTTGGCTACTATTTTATATCCTTGTCCGAATATGTCTTCATCCAGTTTTTTACATAGTTCCTCCCAATGTTTGTTTTTTGAGGCATATATTTTCTTTTGTAGCTCCTTTCTTGTAGTCTTATATGCTTCCGTTGCTTCCAGTCGCTCTTGTTCTGCGATCCTTTCGTCCCTTGCCATTCTCGTGACTCTTCTTCGCTTTGTTAGGCATTCCAGTCTTAAGGCCGCTATCTCTTCATCCCACCAGTATGGCATACCCTGTCTATTTTTCGTCCTTTGTGTACTTCCGTGATATGCTTCTTTCAGTGTTTCTTCTAAAAATTCCACCGTATCCTTTTCTCCATCTCTATCTAGCTTCCATTTCACTAGTTCTTTGAAGGCATTCCAGTCGACTTCAATTCACTTTTCAGCTCCATAGTACGTTGTGTCTTATCTTTAATGTCGAAATAATATGTCCCTGTGGTCGCTCAAGTTCTCCCCGTCTAATACTTCCCACCCTGGTATTCGCCTTGCTATGCCTTGTGTGATGTGTGAATCTAAAATCTAATCTAATCTTAATTTATTTTATTCATGTTTTCTTTTTCCAGTAGTTGTACTAGATGTGATATTGCTACCTACTTCCGAATCGGTAGCTGGAGTTTGGAATATTTCTTCACCCTCGTCATTGCTAAAATTGTATAAATCTGAGATAGTCTCTGAAGTACAAACATCTTTTTCATAATAATTATCAACTTCTTCGAATTCTTCAATATCGTAAATATCATAATTTTTAATTTCTCAGGCTCTTCATCAACCACAGCTTCACCAACAATCGTTTCTGTATTTTGACACAAAGTATTGCTTTCATTGTGACATAAATTGCTGCATGTGACGCCAATGGTTTTGCATGAGCAACGTTTAATTTTGCAACCACCTTACAATCACAAAGCAATTATATTGAGTAATTCATTAGGAAGAGGAGCTTTTATCAGTCCTTATCAGCATCAGCCCATTATCTGTTGTTTGCTGCCACCCAAAATCCTGTCAATCAAATTCTTTCGGCCGCCAAGTTAGCCGTAATTCAATTTTTTACGTTTTTTCAGTGTATATATTGCTATAATGATGCAAAGTCGGTTAAAATATCACACGATAAATTTTCTAGTTTAAATCTCAAAGTCGTAAGTTCGGAATCATTAAAAGTAGACAAATATAGAAACACAAAGCAAATGAAACAAATTCAAATCAAATTGAACAGTGTATTTCGAGAACAATATACGATACACAAAAAGATAAATAAAATTCCCTATCTAGCTAATAAAATATATACGATACTAAAATAAAATAATTTGGATTTGTTTTAAAATAAAATTTGTTAATAAAAATAAAATTAATGGTCGAAATTTTCAATTAAAAATATTCTCAATTATTTTTCAAACTATAAAAAGATATACAAGAAATTTATATGAAGTTTATTACAACCTTTTAGTTCGTGTAGCTCAATAAAAAACCTCCAGTCGCACAGTATCACTTATTGCGATATTCAGCTGCTATCTGCTAAGCTCCTGCATCTTTCAAGTGATATATCGGTTCCACTAGGAATCGCTTTCTGGATCTTAAAACAATTTATTCCTTTTCCTTACTTGTCAAAATTTTGAAAAACTTAATTTTCCTTTTCTTTCTTCTAAATTTTTAACTAGTTGTCGTTCTTCTTTTCATGTACTCCAATTCAACCAACAACAGTACCTTCTCTCCATTATCTTCTAATACTCTACTTTCTTTCCCGCACAAATTAAATTAAAAATCTTGTATCTATAACATATTAAATGCGCATACAGTTTGAAATGTTATAAACATTTTTATAATTAGTATAACAATAACTAAGTACATTTAAATAAAATAACTGATAATTATCATTAAATTACGTTATGAATATCTCTAACTGTTTTTAAATATCTGTCTTCCATAAAATACTTTGGTGTTTTATCAACAGAACAAATAAACGAAAACAGAAAACATGCATGCAACTGTCTACTCAGAATAAAATAAGATGCATTTTATTCACAATATATAACTCAAATTGATTTGAATGTGTTCTTTAGCTTAAGTACAAGTGATATCAATATATATACATTTCGTGGGGAGGGGATGAACTGATTTTCATGAAATTTGAACTCAAGGTTCCTTGAACATCGACAATAAAAGGGTACCGTTATGGTTTCTTAACTAGCATTTTAAAGGGTCCAAAATAAATTAAAACTGAAACATCACTCATAAAAATGACCAATTTACCATTTTTTCGCGAAAAAAACCTTCCCCCTTCAACTCGATGTAGAAAACTCATGTTATTCTTAGTTTCACCAAAACAAACTTATTTTTCTATCTCATTGCTCTATGTAAAATTTTATCTATCGCCTCATTTTTGGCTAATTTTACTCCATTACTAGCTCTCGGTTAATTGATTAAACGAAATCTAATAAATTGCTGACAGAACAATTTCTCCACTTAATTATTTATATGTCATACAAATTGATGGTTCTGATTTGTCAGAATTGAAATAGTCAATGTTAAATTTTAGCAAAATTTTGCTAAATTTCCAAAGCTGCATTTTGAGTTAATGTAGATATATACAGAATAATATTATTGCAGATAGAATAAAATCTTACTATAATTTCTTATGAAATGTAAAAATTAATAAAATAAAAAAATTGTATGAAAAAATATTTTGGGCACTAAATAAAAATAATTAAAAATAACATTGAATTAAAGTTGACATCAGCTATTTCATTCTCAACGTTTTTAACATTTATAAGTTAGTGACATATTCTTTAGTTTGCTACGGTGTAAAATTTTATTAGATTTTTTTACTTACTTTTTTACTCGATTTAATTTTTTTGTTTTTTTTTTGATAAATATTTCATTTCATGTTTTCCTGGCGAATATCTATGTTCTGCCTATATAGATAATGAAAGTGAAAAGTAATTGAAATTATTTTTTTTATTTGCACATCTGGCAAATTATAATGTATATCTGTTATATTAGAAATATACTATGATATATAATATCACTGAGACAGGTTTAACCTTCTCAAACATATCATGTTACAGATTGCGTAACAGCTCTTCTCTACTAACCGCTCACGCTGTCTGAGCTTAATGTTTCTTTCTTGATAATGTTTTATCATGCTGAATTGCCAATTCAACGTTCTTTGTTCTCTTATGTTATAAATATAACCAACAGACATTTGTACCTTCAGTCTTATACTCACATTTGATCAAATACATTCTAAATTTATTATTGTTTTTAATTATACAAAGAGTCAAGCTTGACTCCAATAAGTAGATAAAGTTTTTAAAAAGCTATTTCAAGAATCCAAAATCTAACATTGGCGCAGTCGTGGCGGATCTGAAAAACACGCACAGTTCGGGAGCCTAACCAGTAGCAAACGTATCCGAGGGAACAAGAAGTCCATCTGCAAAAGGTGCCTAACCGGACGAAAAGAGCTTCTGGAACAAGGAGAACTTCTTAGCTGTGGTGGTGGATCCCAATCCTTTGTTCAGAAGAACCTACATTATTCTCAAACGCACAGAAGCGAAACAATAATAATTATCAAGAAATACAACCAACAAAGCAAGAATCAACAAATTAGCAAGTAAGAATTCATCCCAGTCAAGAAGTTGGTGTGTTCGGCAGTGTAGGAGACCTCTGTTTAAGGAATACTTGGTAACGCCCCTGGCAGAGAAGACCGCAATGTAACAAGGTTCACGGAGCAGCATTCAACTTCAATCCAGACGTGTGGAATGGAAATTTTAATGTAAGTAGATTTTAAGAATCATCTCGATTATTTTTCACATTTTTCTTATAAAAAACAATTCAATTTAACGAACAGCAGTTCTAATATTCAAATATAATTTCATTCTTATTAAAACAGACGTAATATATATAACATTTTATTTAAAATTTATATGACCTACATAAATAATTATCACATACCGCTTTACATATCCAGTTCTAGGTATTATCCGCTTGCATGACGTCACTTAATGCTGATGTATCCCTTTTTGATAAAGTTATAAATATGAGTAATTCTGTATTGAGCATTAAGAATCGAACTGTCGTCTTAACCAGTAAGACGTTGTATTTTCCAATAAATACTTTGTGTTAGTACTTGTGATTGTTTTTAAAAAGGGTGTTTTCCATCCACAACCCCTAACTGGCGCAGTCGGTAGGATAGAGAAGGGTAGTTTCCTCCGGTCATACCTTTTCTGTTCCAACAGAAGAATTCTGTATTCGAATCAAGAAGAAAGACATCCTAGTGCTACGCAACGAAGTCCGATCTTCCAAGAGGTTTATTAGAAGACTACAATCAAAGTAAGTGTCTAATATTTTCCTTTTGTACCTTTCCCAATTTCTAAATCAATTAGATTTTGTTGAAAGAATTAGTTAAGCACATTATTTGCGAATATTCTTGCGGTTTTCTCGAAAAGAAATTCAATATTTTGTCTGATAATAAAACAACACAGATTTTATTTTTCATTCAATAATATTTGTGATTACTTTAACACTCTGTTAAGTAATTGGTTGGTGGTCAGATTCCACAACCCATCCTAACGTTAAAATTTTACGTTAAAGAAAAACATAAAAGCAAATTTTAATTTTAAGTATTATTTATATTCTCTATTTATTTTATCCTCACAAAATAAAATATTAAAACATCTAGAATGGCAAGAGAGAACGGTATAGACTCAGATTTATACAGAATCTATTCTGATAACATCCCTCCATTTAACGGCGATAAAACTGTGTTACAGCATTTTTAGGAGCATGTAATGAACTTGTTGCAAATTTTGAAAATAAAGAAGTTCCACTTCACGCGATAAATAAAGCTAATGTTAGAACTATAATATCTAAATTACGTGGACACGCATCAGAACTAGTAAGCCCCCGCGAAGAATTAAACAGTTGGATTTTAATAAAAGCATTTTTAAGCAGTGCATTCGCAGACAGACGATGCGAGCAAACGCTACTTAACGATTTGATGACCGCGAACATACATAAAAATGAAACGCCTACAGAGTTTGGTACCCGTTTACAATTAATCAGAAGTTTATTAGTCGCGAAATTAAACGAAACAAGTGTAGAAGCAAATATGAAAATATTAAAAATTGGACATTATGAACAATTAACCCTCAAAATCTTTATAAATAATCTAAACAGAGAAACCAAAATTATTGTAAAATGTAGAGCCCCAGCTTCACTAGAAGTCGCTATGCAAATAGTCGTAAACGAAGAGGCAGAGCAACAGTACGATCGCAGGACACAAAACCGTAACAGACAGCCAAATTTCCAAAATGTACCACAAAATAGCCAAAGTCAAAGGAATGTATTTAAAAATCAAAATTACAATCAAAATTATAATCAAAACTTTCAAAAACCATCATTTCCAAGTCAACCAATAAACATTCAACCTAGACAATTACCACCCCAAAATTATTTCACAAATCAACAAGTTTTTGGCAAACAACAATTTCATTTTAAACAAAATCAAAACGTATTTAAACCTAACACAAATTTCGTACCTAAAAATGAACCAACACCCATGTCAACACAAAGCCGAATACCGTCTTTACAAACCCGAAATACAAGTCAAAACCAACCCCTAACTCAGTCGCAAATACAGAAAAGATTTCCGTGGTTCAAACCAACGCCACTACCTAAATATATAGCCGAAGAATTAAATAATGTCGAAAATGAACAAATTGAGCCAGATTTTAATTTAGACGATCCCGAAATTCAACAAGCGATAAATGACTTTCCACCCTATGAATATCCTGACTATTATACAGACGAATTTTTAGAATATTTATCTAATGACGATAATAATTCAGACAACAATCAAAATTTTCCATTAACTACGCAGACATTGCCCCCGACATAGCATTTAACGCATATGTAAACGCTTTACCATATATAACGATAAAAAATCCGAATATAAAATTATTAATAGACACAGGTTGCAATATAAACATAATAAGACCCATTGTAGCTGAACTTTACTTCCCGGAATATATTATTAGAAGTCCCACTGTTCTAAAAACACCGCTAGGAGATAAAGCCGTGCTTGGTAAGATACTGATACCCGCATTCCCGGAATTTCAAGTAAATAAAGATATAGAGTTCGCATTGTTCCCGTTTTCTGATTATTTCGATGGCATAATAGGACTTAAAGAATTGTTAAAATTAAAACTATCAATAGATCTTGAAGAGCAAATTTTACATAACAAAAGAAATATTATAATTCCATTTCAATATCGTTCTGAAGAAACAGAAAATCAGTTTACAATTGAAATACCAGGATTTTCAAGCCTTCAGCAAAGATTCCCAGTAGATGTAAATCGTGGTGAAATTTTAATACCTAATATTAATTATAACGAATTATGGATTCCAGAAACTATTGCCTTAGCAGAAAATTATAAAGCTATTTTCGAAATTCAAAATACTAGTGATCATACAATATGTTACACATTTCACGAGCCATTTCATGTCCAACCTTTAATTAACGACGAAATTGAAATTTTTAATATCGAACAGGTAATACCAACGTATCCTTATGAAACAAATGTTAAAAATGAAATTGTAAAACAAATCCGTGCAAATCATATGAACTCTGAAGAAAAAAGAGCGATAACAAAATTAATTTCAGAATTTTCAGATTTATTTCATGACAACGATTCAAAATTAACTTTTACGAACAAAACTAAACACGAAATCCGTACTACAGACGAAATACCGATTCATACAAAAACATATCGTTTTCCCTACTGTCACAAAGAAGAAGTTGATCGACAAATTAACAAGATGCTTGAGGACGGAATTATACGTCATAGTCAGAGCCCTTGGTCCAGTCCTATCTGGGTAGTACCTAAAAAGGCGGACGCGAGCGGTAAAAGAAAATGGAGAATAGTAGTTGATTATCGTAAAATTAATGGCAAAAAAATAAATGATCGGTACCCAATCCCTAATATGGACGATATTTTAGATATACTCGGAAAATGTAATTATTTCTCGACGTTAGATCTTGCGTCTGGTTTTCATCAGATAGAGATGCATCAAAATTCGGTAGAAAAAACAGCTTTTAACGCAGGTAACGGACACTATGAATATTTAAGAGTGCCCTTTGGATTAAAGAACGCACCGGCAACTTTTCAACGAGTTATGGACCATGTTTTACGCGATCTTCAAAATAAAGTATGTCTCGTTTATATGGATGACATCATTATTTTCGACTTTTTTACAAGAGCATATTTCAAACTTACGTTTAGCATTTAAAAAACTTAGAGAAGCAAAATTAAGAATACAATTAGACAAACCAGAGTTTCTTAGGCAAAATGTAGAATTTTTAGGCCATGTGATTACTCCTCAAGGAATCAAGCCTAATCCAAAAAAAATTAAAGCCATATCAGAATTTCCAGTTCCAAAAACTAGTAGAGAGATAAAATCTTTCCTTGGTATGCTAGGCTTTTATCGAAAATTTACAAAAAACTTTGCAAAATTAACCAAACCACTTACACAATGTTTGAAAAAGGATAGTAAAGTTATTCACGATAAAAAAATTTTGGATGCGTTTAACCATTGCAAAAATTTATTATGCAATGAACCTTTACTTCAGTACCCAGATTTCAGTCAGCCTTTCATTCTAACTACAGATGCGAGTAATTTTGCAATAGGTGGAGTATTATCTCAGAAATTTTCCGGTCAAGAAAAACCCATTGCTTTTGCAAGCCGTACTTTAAACGACGCTGAAAGAAACTACAGCACAGTACAGAAGGAGCTGCTCAGTATCGTAAATTTTACCAAATATTTTCGCCCTTATCTTTTTGGACGTAAATTTAAGATAATTACCGACCATAAACCACTCCAATGGCTTCACAACTTAAAAGAACCAAATTCACGCCTTATGCGTTGGCGCTTAAAATTATTAGAATATGATTATGAAATTGAATATCGAAAAGGAAAAGATAACAAAGTCGCGGACGCGCTTTCCCGGATAGAAATAAAAAATGACGAAATTAATGCAATAGAAAACGAATCAATAATCAATCAAGTCGACCCCAATGAACAAAACCAAATTGAAACCGATTTTCCAACATTAGATGATTTAATGGACTTAGACATGAAACCCATACGAAGATTAGAACCTCAACCGTCCACTTCGCGAATTAATATCATTTCAAACGTTAAAATTCCAGCCGTAAACAAAAAACAAATACGCGAAATTTCTAGTAATGAAACCATACACTCAGCAGTCGAAAATCCTATTTTAGAAATACCAATTTCAGAAAAAGCTATTAACACTTTTAAAAATCAAATTTTCCTAACTATGTCCAATGATTCACTTAGATCAGATTTACGAATTAGTACCCCTCACGGAAAAAATAAACGTTATAATATAGTACTAGCCGGAAGAGATCCAGAATTCGTAACCAATGATATTCAAAAAACATTAATCGAGCCAGTCAATGATGCCAACATAATAATCGTCCCCGCTGGAAAGGAAAAAATCATCAAACAATGTCCCCACCAGGAATACATGGAAATTAATCAACCCTACTTAGTCAAAATACCCAATGGATGTCGGATAATTGTAAATAACTACACGTTCCAGAACGTAGAGGTCAACATCGAGTCTAAGCAGATAGAACTTCTCCCAGTCAGAACCCAGGTTCAACTATCTTCCAGAAATTCACCTCTAATCCTTCAAGACATACCCACAGACAGACTTAATGATATTGTGAAAAGTGCGCAGAATATACATATTCATGACTTAGAAAGCGTGAAAGTGAAAGACACTAGCAATAGCATAATATTGTACATAATTATAACAATTTTAATAATCGTATGCTTATTCCTTGTAATCAAATATTTATTCAAACACAAAACAAATTATACTCAAGCATTTTTCCAAAACAAAAATAATATTGAACAGCAACCGAATGACGTTCCTGTGCAAACCGATAACACAAGAGAAAATAAATTGCACCCTTTATTTTCAATCTAACAGGGGAGCCTTTACATATCCAGTTCTAGGTATTATCCGCTTGCATGACGTCACTTAATGCTGATGTATCCCTTTTTTTGAAAAAGTTATAAATATGAGTAATTTTGTATTGAGCATTAAGAATCGAACTGTCGTCTTAACCAGTAAGACGTTGTGTTTTCCAATAAATGCTTTGTGTTAGTACTTGTGATTGTTTTTAAAAAGGGTGTTTTCCATCCACAACTCCTAATTACCGTTCCTATCTTAACATTATTTTTATCGTAATATCATATACTCTTTAAGTACGAATTTATCTACATTTCCTACATAAATAATTATAATCACATACCATTTTTATCTTAACATTATTTTTATCATAGTATCATATATCACATAAAGGTTAAGTTTACGCCTTACTTGACCGTGAAATAAAACCCACAGGTTCTATATTGTTTAAAGTGCAAATTCTTTACATTGATATATAAAATTTCAGTGACATTATTCCCAACTCAAAACACTTTTTAAATTAATTCAATTATCCTTATAATTAAATTTTGAAATATTATAAAATAAACAGCACATTGTTTTACATATAATATAAAAATTGCCAATTATCAGTAGCGTACTAGCTCAAATTGAAAAAAGTGTTTTAAGTTAATCCAATAGTTTTATAGTGTAAAATAATATAAATACACAAAATGGCGACCACCTCAAACGCAAATGCTAACAACTCAATCACTGCAAAAGAAACTATAAATATTGAACCTTATAGGTTAAGTGAAATTTTTTCGATAGTCCCGGAATTCGATGGAAATCCGATATTTTTACAAACATTCATTACAGCTTGCCTACATGCCGTAGGAATGTCTATAGACGACCAGAGAATCCTTTTGACATTGCACATTAAAAATAAATTACGCGGAAAAGCCGCAGAATTGATAAATTCACGAAACCTCGTCACTTGGGCGGAAATAAAAAATTTGCTCGAATCACATTTTAGTGACTCTCGTGACTTGACAGCCTTGATACAAGACTTGCAAAACAATTCGTCAATTACCTAACGAAACAGCTTTAATATTTGTGTCCAGGTTACAAACACATAATGCAAAAATGCACGCGGTAATACAAAAACAAAGTTTAACTTTAGAGGAAAAAACCGCGCAATCCACTTTAATAGAAAATATGACGTTAACTACTCTACTCACTGGACTCGAACCAAAATTAGGTCAAATTATTAGGGCTGGTAACCCCGGCAATATGCTAGATGCAATAAATTGCATCAAACGAGAATTACAATTATCGTATTTCGAATCCCAAAAATTTGGAAATAGAACTTAAAACAAGAATTCCGTTCAAAATAAGCAAAGACGCCCAAATCTCTCACCATTTTGTACATTCTGCAAAAGGAGTGGACACAGTTTTAACGAATGTCGCACGAGGCAAAACCACCAATTTTCACACACCAATTTCACACCAAACGCCTATTCCAATCAGGCACAAGCTCCTAGACAGCACTTCTAGAGTGTACCTAACCAAACAAACTTTAGACCACATAATTTTCAAAATTTTTCTAATCAACAACGCAATTATCCACAACAAAACAGGTCCTCAGCTATCAGGCCAAATCCTAATTTCCACCAGCAGAGACCTTCTGCCATACAACCGAACCCGAATTTTAATCGATTCAATCAACAAAAAACACATCACTTAAATCAAGAACTTTACGATAATTATTCAGATAACCCCAACCAATACGAAGATTACTCTGCAAATCAACTCGTTAATTATTCCACCAATTATTCTCCTGATTACCAATCTCAAAATAATGATGACTACGATTTTCAAAATGGACAATGTGGGTATTACACTGCTAATTCCCAATTCCAGCAATATGAGAATTATACTGCTAATTCTCAGCAATACGAGGATTATACTGTTAATCCACCGGATTTTTGTACAGGCCCGAAGTATTCCACGAATACTCCAACACATACAGACCAACTAGACCAAATTTCTGATCAAGTCCAAGCAATGAACCTCAAAGACAATCTCGACCCAAACCTGAACTTCCCAGAACATCATTTCATGTAAAAATACCTCACTATAAATTAAATATTGTAAATTCAAAAAATCTATTCTACATAAAAGACTTCACAAATCGTTTCAAAATTCTTATCGACTCAGGTGCAGGTATTTCTGTATTTAAAACCAAAACAGCGGAAAGGTACAAACAAAGATATCCTAAAATCGTAATTATACAGGGTATAACAGATGAAAAAATTAATATCACCGAATCTGCTCTAATACCATTCAATTCAAACGACCCATACAAGGTTTATGTTCACGACCTAGATATAGAATTCGATGGACTATTAGGTACAGACTTTCTAAAATATTATAAGTGCCATGTGGACTTCGAAAATAATCTACTTATTACCAATTTTAAAACCGTACCACTATTTGAGGTGACTGAGGTAATCCTACCATCAATCAGAAACAACGATAATTATAATGAAAACGATAATAAACGCAAACGCGATTCCAAAAACAATGCATTTCTCGGATCTTAAACTTGAACCCGTTCAAAAATTTAGATCAATATTTAACGTAAATCTTCAAAATCCGGATTCCCAATATATAGACAGAAATTACGAAATAAAAAACCAATTACGCTTAGATCACTTGAACGACGAGGAGAGTGAATTAATTACTCAACTTTGCTTAGTCTTTTCAGACATATTTTATTTAGAAGGTGACAACTTGACATTTACCAACGAAATCAAGCATTCAATAGACACTAACGATTCTAAACCAATTTTCACTAAATCTTATCGTTACCCCCAAATTCACATTCAAATATGCTCGACCAAGGCATCATTCAACCTTCAATTTCTCCCTGGTCCTTCCCAGTTTGGGTAGTCCCCAAAAAACTAGACGTTTCGGGTAAACAGAAATGGCGCGTCGTAGTTGATTACAGAAAATTAAACGAAGTAACGATAGGTGATAAATATCCTCTACCCAACATTTCCGACCTTATAGATCAATTAGGCAAATGCCAATATTTCACAACTTTAGACTTGGCCTCTGGCGTCCACCAAATTGAAATCGATCCCAAAGACGTTCAAAAAACCGCTTTCACAGTTGAAAATGGTCATTTTGAATTCATACGTATGCCTTTTGGACTCAAAAATGCTCCATCAACATTTCAAAGGGTGATGGACAACATTTTACTAGAAATCCAAAACGAAAGGTGTCTCGTCTATATGGACGATATCATTATCTACTCCCCTACTATTCAGGAATACATTTTTCGATGAACAGAAGTTTTCAAACGCCTACAAAAAGCCAACCTCAAAATTCAGCCAGACAACTGCGAATTCCTTCGCAAAGAAGTCGCCTATTTAGGACATCTTATTACAAAGGATTTTGTAAAACCGAACCCCGCCAAAGTCGAAGCAATTCTAAATTCTCCTCAACCCAAAAATCAGAAAGAAATTAAATCTTTTCTAGGTCTAGCAGGCTATTATAGACGCTTCATTCCTAATTTTTCCAAAATTTCAAAATCCTTGACTAAATTGCTACAAAAAGATATACCTTTCAACTTCGACAATGACTGTACAAATTCATTCGAAACCCTAAAACAAACTTTGACAACTACCCCGATATTGATCTACCCCAACTTTGATTAACCTTTTGTCCTAACTACAGACGCTAGTGCATTCGCAATAGGTTCTGTACTCTCGCAAGAAATGATAGGAAAAGATTTGCCAATCGCATACGCATCTCGAACTTTATGCGGCGCGGAAACCAAGTATTCAACCATTGAGCGTGAACGTTTACCTTTGGTCTAGTCTGTAAAGCATTTTAGGCCATATCTATTCGAAAGGAAGTTCAAACTCGTCACCGTCTACCGACCACTCACTTGGCTATTTTCCATAAAAGACCCAGGTAGTAGACTAGCGCGTTGGCGCTTAAAACTCGAAGAATATAAATTACGAAATAATATACAAACCCGGAAAGATCAATAAAAACGTGGACGCGTTGTCCAGAATAAAAATCAATCACTTTTCAGAATGTTCCAAATTTTATTCAAAAATTCTAGCCGCAAACGAAGACTCAGATGAAGACGAAATTTCAGACAACGACGACGAGATTACCGACGAACAAATCGTCCAAGAATTTGACACATTTTCCCGACTTTACAAAGCCAAATCTCTAATAGACTATTCCAAAATTCAAATCACAAACAAAAAACTATTAGATCGAGAAAATAAAAATAGCATAACGTTTTGCTCTACCCTTCGACCCGGAGTCTGTGGTAGAACACCTATTTTTAACGTTATATAAACACCAAAACAAATTAGACCTTTCGAAAATTTACCATGTTGAAAACAATCTAGACTTTCCAATTCTCGAAATCCTATCATTTATTTTTGCAGAAAAAGACTTAAAACTAATCATTTGTCATAATTTAATAGAAATTCCCGATGAAGACGAACGTCCGATCATTCTTGACCAGCATCACACCAAAAAAAACAACTTACATCGCGGAATAAATGAAACAATACGTAGAATTAAAAATAAATATAATTGGCAAGGCTTAACAAAAGATGTCGAAAATTTTATAAAAAATTGTGAAACATGTCAAAGAACAAAAGTCTGTCGTAAGAACCTTAATAATCCCTTAGTAATCACCGAAACCCCTAAAACTCCATTTGAGAGAGTTAATATCGGTCTATTCGAATCTCCCACGCGAAACTATGCATTAACCATCCGCGACGAGTTAACGAAATTTACTCAAGCTTATGCTGTCCCAGACAAAAGTGCAAAATCAGTTGTAAACACCCTGTTGCTATATTTCCAACACTATGGCACTCCATTAAGAATTCATTGTGATTACGGCGGTGAATTCGATAATAATTTATTAAAAGATCTTTGTACTCTCTACGACATAAAATTAACATACTCCAGCGTAGGACACCCTCAATCCAATGGATCCATCGAACGATTCCATGCTACCCTTGCGGAAATGATCAGAATACATAAAACAGAAAATTCGAACGAACATCCTTTCACCATATTACCATACGCGGTAATATGTTATAACAATTCAGTAAACAAAGCTCATGGCTTTACGCCATATGAACTTATTTTCGGACATACAGCTAACCGACCACCTGAAACTCTTTATAACCAGAAAGACCTGATTACCAAATATGTTAGAGACCTTAACAACCGGATCTCCCACTATTACAAAATTGCGCGAAGTCGAACAGAAGCACAAAAACAAAAAGCTAAAGTTCGATTCGATAAAAACATTCCCGAAAATTGACACACATAATATTGGCGACAAAGTGTACGTCAAAGAATCACAAATAAAAAACAGATTACAAAATAAATTTAACGGCTCCTTCGAAATTCTAGAAACTTCTCAAAATTCTGCAACATTATTAAATCCGGAAACAAACCAAACGACTAAAGTAAACTTTGACCGAATGAAACCTTATACTGAAAATTCAATTTATTTTTAGGTTTTTCCTGCTGTTCGGATCAGCACTTGCTCAATTTAAAATAACACCAATTAACAATACGATTGGAGTATACTATCACCGAGACACAGACATTGTGATTTCTCACAAGAAATGGACTTTACTGGTACACAAAAACATATCTACTTTAAGACAGCTTTCGACAAAAACGATAATATCTTACAGACACTATACAACACACTCGACCCAACGTATCATTACATGAACGTCTTTTTAGGAGATGTAAAAACCCACCTCAGTTTATTGACACAAATTTTTCAATCAATACAATCAAAATTTGACGAAATTTACCTTGACACAAAACAATACAAACGAGGAATACTAAGCGGTATTGGAACAATTTTCAAATCAATAACTGGAAATTTAGATGCAGAAGATGGTCAGTATTATTCTGATTGCATCAACAAATTAAATAATGATGAGCACCAACTCGAAAATTTAATCAAAAATCAAATATCTGTCACAACTTCAGTAATCAAAAATTTCAACGCAACCATTCAAAAACTGCAAGTTGATGAAGAAATTTTCAATAAAGATATTAAAGAAATCGAAACTTCAATTCTAGACATGACTAAAGATATAGAAAATATTCACGCAAAATTAAAATTTATAGAAATCTGCGAACAGCTTATGGCAAGCTATCTATTTATCGAAGATAACTTAAACGATATCCTGAATTCTATCACTTTCGCGAGGCTCAAAATAATTCATACATCGATCATAAACCCAAAAGACTTGGTAAATTCCTTACAGGAAATCTCACAGAACCTACAAAGGAACAATTTGCCACTTCCAATCAAATTATCAAAAGTTTCACAGTATTTAGACATTATAGAACTAAAAGCTTTTCAAACAAATTCAGATTTAATATTCGTATTAGACATACCTTTGGTAGACCCCCAAACCTATTCAGTATTTCAATTATATCCTATCCCTATTTTGGATAATAGAACTGGCTTATATCATATCTTGTCAATCTCCCAAAAATATATCGCGAGAGATGATGATTCTTTAATGTACTTAACAATCCCGGACCTCAGAGAATGCAAACCACTCTACTTCAACACTAAATTATGTCTAAATCTATTTTCATACCCCATTGACGATAATGCCATTTGCGAAGCCCATCAATTGTCCAGAAAGAAGTTCGAAAACTGAAGTCATCTACAAAAACTCAGTAGTGAAATTACAACCTAATTGTTACGCCTTTATAGGCATCACAGAAATTCAAGCCAGTACCAACGAAGTAACCGACGTAAAAGACGACACTCATCCTATCCAAATTCCATCCGAATGCTGCAGCAAAATTCCAAACAATATCAGAGTACCAAACCTCAAACCATTAAAATTAAACAATCTCAACACAGAAGATCTCGAAATTGCCAAACATAAGTTGGACCAATACTCCCGAGATCTGGACGATTTGATCAACGAACCCTTCATAACAAAACATATATCCTGGTTCACCTACTTCATCATTGTGCTAATACTTGGACTATTATTTCTGTACCTATTTTGTAAGTGCAGAACAAAAAGACGAATACTAGCCATCGATGTTTCTGCATCACCCCCATCTCCACCGAGGCCTAGCAAACCTTACAGGATATTTGCTAACCTATTCCCTTCACGAAAACGACCTACCTTAAGGAGAGAAGACAACGAAGCCGAAGACATAGAACTTACCTAAAGACAAACTGTTTTGTGCCTTTTTACTGACTTTTAGTGCTGGACTCTTCAGTGAACCATATTTTATTCATATAATTATTATATTTCAATATTTTTCTTACCCTTTGTTAATTTCAATTGTATTAACATTTTTACGTCATTTTCACTCAAACCTAACATGCTTATATTTTAGGCTTTCACGGAAAAGCCATATTTTAACCTTGGGAATATTTTTATTTATCCCATGTTACAACAAACTTATTATGTTTGTATTTTACGCTTTCTTGCTAAAGCTATATTTTAACTCTAACATTTTTATGTTATTTTATTTTATGAATCAAGCTTATTGTGCTTGCATCTCATATTTTAGACGCTAAGGTTATATTATGTGTTTTAAACCTTACAATTTAACATTTTTGTACTTTTTATATTTTTCCAAATTATACCATTATCTTTTATATACATTTTATATTCATTTCAAAAGTTGCTGCATAAAACACCAACTTTTTTTATAAGGGGGAAGCTGTTATATTAGAAATATACTATGATATATAATATCACTAAGACAAGTTTAACCTTCTCAAACATATCAAAAAAGGAGATAAATTTGATATAACTAATTTTAGACCTATTTCAATCATTTGTAATTTCTGTAAAATCCTGGAAATACTGCTACATGACACAATTTATCCAAGTGTCAGCAATCAGATCTCGCCGTACCAGCATGGTTTCATGAAAGGACGTTCAACTACTACTAATTTATTGTCTATTACACAATACATAGCTGAAGTTTTGGATGTACAGTCGCAAACTGATGTTATATATACTGATTTTTCCAAGGCTTTCGACAGGCTTAACCATAATATTCTACTTCGTAAGTTACATGATATAGGTTTGTCTTATTCACTGCTACAGTTATTTAGATCTTATCTGTCAAATCGAAGACAATATGTCGCGTATAATGGAGTTAAGTCTGTCGAATTCTTGGCGTTATCAGGTGTCCCTCAGGGCTCGGTGCTAGGTCCCTTACTATTTAATATTTTTATTAATGATATAGTGGCTATTTTAGATGTTTGTTGTTTGCTATATGCGGATGATTTAAAGATCTTTACAGAGATAACGAGTGTTGAAGACTGCTACCGCCTACAGCATAACCTTGACAGACTATCACAGTGGTGCCTAAACAACAAATTGCCATTAAATGCCAGTAAATGTAATGTTATGTCGTTTACGCGTAAATCAACTCCCCATGTGTTCAACTACCATCTTGACAATACCGCCATATAAAGACCTGATACTTACCGTGACTTAGGTGCAATTTTTGATCCGAAGTTAACATTCAATGCCCACATTGAAAACACAGTTGGTAATGCATTTAAAATACTTGGTTTCATAGTGCGCAGTAGCCGTGAATTTGCGAACATAAGCACTCTACAAACATTATACTGTTGTTTCGTGAGGTCTAAGCTAGAATACACGTCCCTTGTTTGGTATCCCTATTATGATATACATATTAACAATTTAGAAAATGTGCAACGAAGATTTCTAAAACTTCTGTTTTTTAAAACCAATGAAACGTATCCTCCTATTGGCTACCCTCAACAACGCTTACTCGATACTTTTGGTATGGTTAGTCTTGATGACAGGAGGCAATACCTTTCGCAAGTATTTTTATACAAGATCATTCATAATATTTTGGATTGTCAGGAAATAGTAGGGAAGTTAAACTTTATTGTCCCCAGGCTAGCTTCTAGACAGGAACTAACTTTTTATATACCAACGGCGCGGATTAATACCTTAAAAAATTCTCCTTTTTATTTAATTTGTGGCAACTACAACAAACACTGTAGCCGCATAGATATTTTTCACTGCAGCCTTAATGACATCAAGTCATATTTTAAACATTAGTGTATCAACGATAATATTATATATAATTTTTCATGGTTTATATGTATTACGTACTATATCTCTTATATATATTTTTTTTTTTATACATTTATTTAACGTCGGCCTATTTCCGCTACTGAGGCCTAACACCGACGCCTGTAGACGAGCTACCCCCAACCAGGAATTTTGCCGAACCTCTTCCCTTAAGAAGAGTAGGGATCTTTTACTTGCCTAACATTTAATAGACAAGGGACCAACGGCTTTACATCCCCTCCGAAGGATGGTATATCTCCTATACAACCCTCGCCTAAGGTTGTATAGCTTCCGCGCATACACTGATATACAAGCCGCTGGAAGATGTGTGAGGCGAGAACGCGGTTTCCGTTGGAATGGTCACCAATCCAAGTACTAACTGCGCCTGTCGTTGCTTTACATCGCATACCGAAGTATGTACATAGTAAAGACGCACCTACGCTCGCCCCCATATCTCTTATATGTTACAATCATATTGTATATGTCTTATATTTTAACTATATGTATTAGTTTAGTTTTAGTTATATGTATTTTTTCTGTATTTCCTGTTCTGTAATTGTGTGTTTACCTGTTGAACAGTGTATTTTAAATAAATAAATAAATAAATATCATGTTACAGATTGCGTAACAGCTCTTCTCTAATAACCGCTCACGCTGTCTGAGCTTAATGTTTCTTTCTTGGTAATCTTTTATCATGCTGGATTGCCAATTCAACGTTCTTTGTTCTCTTATGTTATAAATATAACCAACAGACATTTGTACCTTCAGTCTTATACTCACATTTGATCAAATACATTCTAAATTTATTATTGTTTTTTATTATACAAAGAGTCAAGCTTGACTCCAATAAGTAGATAAAGTTCTTAAAAAGCTATTTCAAGAATCCAAAATCTAACATATCTACTTACCTTTTAAAATAATACTTTCAAAGTTACTGAAATATAGTATTATAAAACGATAAATTAACAAAAATATTAAGAGATCAATAAACTTTTTGGGCAAATTGTATCTTATATCTCTATTTTGGAAATAATTCTCCAAATGAAACAGAACTCTAAAATTCGATCCATTTTTTAAACAGTCTGGAAGAGAAAATAATTTTTAACGGTTTTAAGCAATTAAATCGATATGTTTAAAAATAGGTTATATAAAATTAAAGTTATAGGAATGTAGATAGATATTAAAAGTTCAGTAACCTTATATTGTTGCATAAATTCGGTGTTCAAGAGAAGTGTTATGGCTAAAAGTTTTCGTTTGATTTGCTGGCACTGTACATTTATTATTATCGTTTTCTCTGCGAGGTAACAAACAATTCGTTTTTAAAGTGTTAATTATATTTAGAGTGTATGCGTGGATGGCAGTAGAGAATTTCCGCAGGATTCCATTAAATACGCATGCCCGGGCTGCAGAATCCAGAATCCGGAGGCATCTCCCGAGTTTCCCCGGAGTTGACTATTGCTAGTCCTTGTGTACATCACAACCATAATATCGACATATTGGTGCTACTAAATTTAAAACAGAACTATTTATAAATAATTTATATTCCTAAAATACATAACCATAAACGAAACAAATAAATCACAAACATATTTATATATAACTATACTAACTAGATTTATATAAAATTGGACACGTTTATAGTTAAAATAAAATAAAAAATGATGATAATATTAAATAGTAAAAAAATAATACTGATTAATAAACTCTAACAGAAAGGCACAAATCAAAATTAAAGTTAAATAGCTGGAGTTTATTTAAATTTTGTATATGCTACATAGAACATATTACGTAAGTTTCAATTTACCATTCAATCTTTAGTTTTTCATAGAAACAGCTTTTGTAGATAAAAAATGATTTAGTTGCATTTGTTGCAATTAGTCATACGTTAAAAATTGTGGGTCCAAAATAAATAAATATTCTAAATTAGATATAGTATGTCGATAAATAATGAAATTAACTAATTGTGTAATATTTTATAGATAACAACAATTCTGTTAAAGGTGAGTAAAATAATGTTCCTTTGAAATTTAACTAATTGTGTAAGTACCTACAGAATTTTATAGGACAAATCAAGTAGTACGTCTTATAAAATTTATACGTGAAAATGGCTCTTGAAATGAAAATTGTGAAAAGAAATCACATGAACATTTTAAAAAAATTATGTTGTTTGTTGTATTTCACTACACTTTCTGTGTCAGATAACCACCGTCTGTAATGCATTACTTAAATGTAATGTGTTGATACGTGATCCATTATATACATTAAGCACGTTTTCAGAATTTTCTTTAAATTGGGAAATAATATGTAAAAAAAATATTGTCATGTATATTATTAATTGACTTATGGGTACCAAAAGTTTCTGTGGGTAAAAGTCATATGCCTATTTTGCATATGTGCAATGTATATAAAAATATTATATATAAATGTATATAAGAATATGTAATAATAGCAATATAATTTTCAGTAATAACGTACCTGTAAAGTAATTATTAAATGAAAATACAACCTCGTAATGCACTCAGAAAACAAGAAAAAAGAAAAAATACTTTTGTGGTACACACTGGATCAGCGTAAATACAGAATGTTTAAAAAATTATGATAATAAATTATACCGTACGATAAAAAGGTAGTATAAACACTTTTCTGCTATTATCCATACTTTTATGCCGTTTGATGTATATTTCTGAAATTTAACATATGTGCTCTAATTTCTTGGTGTCATCTCTATTGATTCAAATTCGGTTTGCCATGCCATGTACCATATACAGGGCGATTACATTCTCTAGATATAGAATGCAATTTTTCAAAAAGTATACTAATCCAAAAAGAAGTACAATACAGTGTAAAGAATTAAAGAAAAGGAATGGTGTCGATAAGCTATCAAAAACGGCCACACCAAACACGAGAAATCAACATTTTCATTCTGTTATGTGTTATCTGTATGAATATATTTAAAGAATATATTAAAATTCGCCTACAGTGTCCATCATCACCTAAAAGAGAATGGTCAATGTTGACCATTTTCATCAATTCCTATAGAAAAATGTCATTTTGCGATTTATTAGTTACAATTGCTCCTACATCGTAAAGGAGTACCGATTATCTCTTTTATTACATGTAATTTTAGTATTTGGAACAGTTTGAACTATATTATATCAAAAAATATAGCTGCTCGTTTGCGTTTATAGTGTAATCGAAATTTTTGTTGCGTTGAAGGTATTCCTATAAGTAAAACAGTTTCGTCGATGTCTTATGCAGTAGTTGTTTACTTCGGTGGTTATTGCTTTTAGTTGATTTGCATTTATTATTGCTTACTGTATACTTCCTCCATAGAATTACTTTTTATAATACTTGTATTTTGTGAAAAATTCGTAGGTAGATATATTAGATTAGCGATTTACAAGTGGCGCGACATGACGTAGTTTAGCGTTTAAACATAGTAGGTGTAGTCGAGTTCATCTGTTTCCGGCACTCAAAAAACTCAACAAAAACCTTACAACATAATTATTATTGCCATTGGGCCAAGCGGCATACTGTCATCAAATAAGCCACCGCGCATTAAAAACCTATAATGTGTATAATATACTTATACCTATAACGTCTTGGTACACAAAACCAGGTTCATCTGGATGATATTTACATTACGAATCGTTCCACTCTGAACGACAAAAGATTAATGTATTAGTGGGGATGAAAAACAGGGTTATTAATACCTCACATACCTCGGTTGTAATAGGCAACCTAAGAATTTTATCAGATTTATTTATGAAGTGTGGTTACCCAGCAGCGTTAGTAAAAAAACTCATAGCTAGTAGAACAGTTGCACGAGACATTGTTGTCAATGAATGCCCGGACGTGGTTGTGCCGAGTGTGGTTGAAAACCAGGATGTTCGCAATAACACGTTATATTTCTCTATACCGAACATAGCGCAACTGTCTCTTAAATTTAGGAAATTGTTTTCAAGTTTTACTAACATCAAATAAGCTTTCAAAAATAAGGTAACGATTAACACAGACTACCAGACTGGCAACTCAATGTTAAATTTTTGTCCAGAAATCTATCGTTCTCTCTCTCCGATTTGCGGAAGCCAAATTCAGAGGGCGCCACAGTTGCAGACGCGGGAGATTTGACCATTTGTTTATTTTAACTTACAGTTTATGAACATATTTGACATTTAAAATTTGTGATCAAAGTGCAATGCCGTTTCATGCTTAATCTTTGATCACAAATTTCAATGTCAAATACGCCATATTATATATATACTATAGGAAATTAAAAGTCAAATTTGTAATACATCATAGAACTTTATTTTGTCAGACATAAATAAACATGTAATAAAAAGTATGACAAAGGAAAAATACATAGTAAAAGAAAGCATAAGAATTAAAAATACACATATCCTTAACCTAAATAGATACTTTAAAAATTACATCATAAAACTTGTATTTTTATGTGGTCGAGTGGAAGAGCAGCTTTGCTGAACTCCGCCACAAATAAAGACAGTTTATTATTATTATTAATATTTAAGGCACTTTTGTTTTATTATATTCAATGAAATTATCAATATCAAGAGAACCATATTTATATTTTATAATAACTCTCTTGCTAATTTCTTTTCGTATGCATTTATTAATTGTAGTAAATACTCGCCTTGCAACCTCTTACATGATAACAATATTCTCCAAATTCGAATTTTCAGTGATGACGAGGTTAGTACCTCAACAAAAAAAAATTAAGGCAAACATGACTGGACATGAGATGGATGGACCTGATGAAATATATGGTTTTGCACAGCGTAGTTGAGATATTAAAAAGTCAACAGTACTTGACTTTAGGTCCTTAAAAATATTTCTGACAACATCAGAGTTACTCGGGTCACACATTTCTTTTATTTTATTTGCTCGCTCTTTACACAACTTTTTTAATTTTCGTGTGTGATCTGCCTTTTTTGAAATTACCTTAAACATAACTTTCTTCCTTGGGGTTGTATCTTCTTGACACAATTTTTTAAAAATTGAACTTTGGCCTCTGAATCCCCCAGATTTGGTATACGATGATAGAGGTGTTGATGAACGATCAACTGGAGTACTTGGCACACTACTAGATGTTTCTGGATGTGGGTTTTCTAATTACTCATTATGTGCAGAAGAAACACAAAGACCACGTGATGTCGATGATAGACATATATCTTCTTTGGGTTCCTCGACCTGTATGGGTACAGATGTACAATCCCTTTGTATTTCTACTGTGTCTCCACATGGATACCGGGTAGGAACTGCATTTCTATTGAGGATGTAATCGGTATCATTTGAGTATGACTCTAGTGTGAAGCGCTTATTACACTTTCATTCCCATTAAGTCCTGCCACATTTTCGATCTGAAAACGGTAATATTTATTTATTTATTTGAAGTAGATACTGTGGTAAGGCAGAACAATAATTTAAAGTAGTCTTACGATATTTAGAAATATATATTGCACTGTGCAAAAACCAAAAACTGAAAACAAAGACTGGAGCAAATGCACACTTACTTATGAAGGTTCCTGGGAAAATAGTGCAATTTTTGCACATCAACTTCTTCAGTTCCACAACAATGCAGAAGGCAGAAGACATTTAAAGAAATAATCTGTAAAAAGCAATATTATATATTACTGTAATCCAATGTATATTTGCACAATAACACTCACCTAACTCCTCTTTGGAAATCGAAATTTTTAAAGGGCACTAAAAGCTACGTATTCTATGTTAAAAAGTCAAGTTTCTACAAAAATACTATCACCAGCACAACACAATCACAGTACACAATAAATAACAATGGATCACGTTTGACATGACAAACGACATTTGCGTTAAGAGCGACATCTGAATTTGGCTTCTGTTGCCTCAACCTTGACCGGATAAATTTCTCAGGGAAGTTGCCAGTCTGGTAGTCTGTGCGATTAACAATCTTTTTCCTAACTGAAAGACAAAGACGACTTAATGAATTATTCGAATGTGGTATATTGCATCTCTTGTAATGATTGTGAAAAAAAGTATATTGGTCAAACAAGCAGAAAAATTAAAGATAGGATCACATCACACAGAAGCGACGTGAGGGTTAACAAAGAATCATCAATGTTAGCCAAACACGCTCTATCACTTAACCATAACCTCAATTATAACGAGGTGCAGATTTTAGATTTTGAAAAGAACGTTAAAAAAAGATGGGCATTATGTTGGTAACGCACCTGCTTCAGATTTGTTTTGGCAATTTTTTAAGTTCACATTCCGATGTTTTTTCGGAGTAATAAGAAATAACGTAGTTGATTTGTTCAGTTTTCAATGTGGCTGAAACTATTTTTGATTAAAGATTTTTGTTTTTAAATTAAACATTTGTGTCGCCCACTTCGTTAGTTAAAAAATGCATTGAACTTTTGGTTTCTTGTTGTAGATTTGTAAATTTCAATTTTAAATCATCTGTATTGCTACTATTTATAAAGATCTCGAAAAAAAGCGTTGGCCTTCGTAGTCATACTATCAAAAATTAAAAAAATAAACAAATCAGGCGTTAAATGAATTTTAATCCTCGGGTTCATATATCATAATCTGCAAAGAAAGCTCAAATTAGTTCACAAATTGCAAAGCTACAACCGTTAAGATTTCAACAAAATTCCAAGGTGTCCGGTTCTATTTTTGGCCATTTTAATATGAATGAAATATTATCGTTTGGCCGCAGTAAGAGACTAATTTTAATATAAATTATAGATGTCCTTAAATTAGTATTAGATATACAAGTAGGTAGTATCAAAATTCAATGAGGTATATCAAGGACGATGTCAACATACCTAGAAAACGTCGGTTATTATTCAATAGTCTTGTTTTGAATGTAACTGAATACGATATGGGCTGCAATTGTGTATTGTAATATAATTTATGTCAGTGTATATAAAACATAAATACGTGAGTAGGTACCTGTTTCACAAATACTCTCGTTTATATTTACAACTAGGTAAAATTATAGAAAGTGGGGAAAAGTTGTGTTCTTAAGCTTTTCATCACAAACACTTTTCCATTATTAGAAATAGTGCAATATTAAAATTTAAGTATTTTCTATAATAAATGTTAGTATTTTGATATTGTAAAAAATATATACAGATTGTATGTTATAAAGATGATCTCTTCAAAATATCACTCTTAGAACGTAGAACGTAATATAATCTTTAATATTTCAAAAAAACTTATTGAAGTAGGCCCAGTTGTGTAAAAGTGGATCAACCAAAATTAAGTTGAAATTGATTCAAAATGCAAAGATACCGGCCGCATTATGTCGTGATATAGAGTGTTTGTGCCCTTTTTTTCGTGTTTTGTTTCTAGAATTGCTCTTTTGAGGCTTCTGTTTCCTCTATTTCTGAATCTGGCATATCATTGTGATTTCACTACGGTATTATTTTATTTTGTCTTGGTCCCTTGCTAGTTTGTTCACGATTCTCTCGATTGTTGCTATCTACCTGTAGCATGTTTCTAGTTTACTTCTGTTATTCAGTAATAGCTTTTTTCTTTAGTATGTTTGTTGGGTGGCTTTAACGTTGATATTTGCTTTCCCTCCTTTAACCTTATTTGATTCTAAATAATTAAGATATTTGTATCATTATGTTCTATTTTGTAGTTAGATATACCGGGTGTCAACGAAATCATTAGATAAGCCATAGTTTCTAGAGTTTTCAAGGTATGGGACTCAAACTCGGCAGGAGTAATATATACCAAAAGCTGCGAGTTTTTCTTTATTTGATGATTTTGCACCACTTTCGGTTTCCCCGGAACTAATTAATTTAAGTTAATTTAATTTTTAATGGAACACCCAGTATATTATTTCATTTTTGCATTCCAGAGACAATTTTAAGTACCATCGCATAGTTTTAAAGACATTTTTGAGACTTCATTTTTTAAAGCCTTTTTATTTTTGCATCTAGAGTGCAGTGAATGCACTCAAATCAAACAAATGGACCAAAACGATAAGAAAAAATATAAACGTGAAATTTTTCAAAATGGCTTAGTATCTATACGACCAACTAAAATTTTCGAAATAACACGTGTCTATTATTAACTTAATAAGTTTGTTTGTTGTTTATCGTTAAATTTGTTGTTGTTCTTTAATTGTTGTTATTATTTAACATGTATACAAGGGATGCAAAAGTGAATATGTTATTATTTTCTGGAGATGCCACAAAAATTACAGAACCGCCTCATAATTGTGTGGCCAATAAACATTGTGGAGAATCAAATCACGAAAGGAATTAACACTGAGAATCTGTTATAGGTGCATACGCAGTGCAATTGTTGGCATTCCCGTTGATTTTTCAGTGACTTACAATTGATTTCCGCCGAACTTCGAGTTATATGTACACCTAGATTTCTACAACAGCGGTTTGATCCTCGTTGAAAATAGACAGTCAATGTTGTTTTCAAAAAAAGCTTGCATATTCACGCTGATTAACGGAACTATGACTTCTATTTATATTTATATTTGTGTTATTAAATAACTCTACCGTTTAAAAAATTACAGAATCATCTACCTTATGTTCAATTTCATTACGAAATTTATAAATGTGCAACCGCATTCCTCTTCACATATTTATTAGTAACTCTAAAACTAACAAAAATGAGGTACACTCGATACCTACAAAGTGATGTGCATCTTTACCTTATTAAAGTTACTGTGTGATATTTGATATCATCTTGTCTTATACTCCAGTGCAATTAGGAAAAATTTACTGATGTGACCCAAAAATTTTGGGTACATTTTTTCTTTTGTTCCTTATTCGAAAGGAGGGTCAATGAAAACCTTAAGTCTGAATTTGCGCATTCCTACTTCCCCCCCTTTCGCCGCCATCTTGGATTTGTTTTTTTTTTCAATCGCTCATAACTCGAGTTCTATTTATCGCACAGTAATGAAAAAAACATCGTTGTACTCGTGAGGATTTACTCTTTATGTCATCACGAATGCATTTTTGCCGTAAAAGTTATTGCAAAAAAGTTATTAGAGCTCAAAGTTGAGAAATGATTTCAAAAAAAATTTTTTTCGCTTTCTTGGCTCGCCACTCTTTTGCAGTGCATCTGACACTCTCTGCCAACAAAATGTTATTTAAACTAGACGCGATTTCTAGGATTAAAAAAAAAAATTAAGTCCGTAAGTGGATTCCTCGCCCGCCAATCCACGCTCAAAGTTGACATGTTCAAATATGCGCGGAGCGTTTTCAATCAGTCATAGTATTTTAACTTGTACATTTTGTAAACTCATTTCCACACCACCTTTGAGGTAGAGTCGACGGCGCGTTTTTTTTAACGTGGTTTCCCCCCGAGGCCTAATTCACGATTTCTTTGCTTGATGTTCGATTTCTTGCCACTTTTCTATAGGAAATTAATAGTTTTCGTCAGTTTCCTGGGATACTTCAGACGCTTTTCTTTTCGTCGCTCTGGGTAATGGTACCATAGTAGGAAGGCCGTAGCAATCCTTGTCTTCATCACCCAAGATTTCTGCAACTTCCTTGACGTTTGTGCAATTTTCGCCGCAGCAAATTTTGCATAAGATGGAACACTTTAATCCGGCCTTTCGGCAGCCGCAAGCTTTACCGCAGTTTTTGGCGGATCTACAGGATATAATGTCCAATAGAATTTGTGGAATCGGGTCTTGTTCGCTGGTCACAGGCTCTAAATCGCGGTAGCCATTTTTCCAGCCCCAAGAAATCGCGTTTTTTCTTGCCCGAGCCACTTCTGGACCTGATGATAAGTCCGTAGGGAATGCTGACGTGTTGCGGAACTCGTTGGGGGAAGCGCGACAAATCCGTTTTCTTTTTAAGACCCAATCGTGCATATATTTTAAATCGCAATCGATCGATGGACACATCGGATTCATTTCCTCCGTACAGTGCGATTAACACGCTCTCTCCAGCTGCAGCGATGACATTTTGTCCAGGAGTGGTTGTTTGGAATAATTTTATATCCTCTTGAAGGTGAACATTTTTTTTGATGACGTCAATTATTTTTTTCTTTCCCATTCCGCAGATTGCTGACACTGTGTCACATCCTGAAAAGGCATGTATGAAAAGCAAATGCTCCAGCAGAAGTGCGTGTTTGAAGCTGCTTTAGAATATGTCTTCGATGCCGTTGTTCCCCTTCCTATTTTACGGAAATAGACATTTTTTTTAAATTTTACCGAGTGCACACAGCAACACAAGCAGGTCCGTATCCTCTCCTACGATGACGACAGTATCAAATTGTGGACTTAAATCAATTGCAGTTTTCACGATATCCACGTCCGCATCTTCCCATGATTGTTTCACTGTGAATCAAAGGTGGTGTGGAAATGAGTTTACAAAATGTACAAGTTAAAATACTATGACTGATTGAAAACGCTCCGCGCTTATTTGAACATGTCAAATTTGCTGCGGCGAAAATTGCACAAACGTTAAGGAAGTTGCAGAAATCTTGGGTGATGAAGACAAGGATTGCTACGACCTTCCTACTATGGTACCATTACCCAGAGCGACGAAAAGAAAAGCGTCTGAAGTATCCCAGGAAACTGACGAAAACTATTAATTTCCTATAGAAAAGTGGCAAGAAATCGAACATCAAGCAAAGAAATCGTGAATTAGGCCTCGGGGGGGAAACCACGTTAAATAAAACGCGCCGTCGACTCTACCTCAAAGGTGGTGTGGAAATGAGTTTACAAAATGTACAAGTTAAAATACTATGACTGATTGAAAACGCTCCGCGCATATTTGAACATGTCAACTTTGAGCGTGGATTGGCGGGCGAGGAATCCACTTACGGACTTAATTTTTTTTTCTAAATCCTAGAAATCGCGTCTAGTTTAAATAACATTTTATTGGCAGAGAGTGTCAGATGCACTGCAAAAGAGTGGCGAGCCAAGAAAGCGAAAAAAATTTTTTTTAAAATCATTTCTCAACTTTGAGCTCTAATAACTTTTTTGCAATAACTTTTACGGCAAAAATGCATTCGTGATGACATAAAGAGTAAATCCTCACGAGTACAACGATGTTTTTTTCATTACTGTGCGATAAATAGAACTCGAGTTATGAGCGATTGAAAAAAAAAAAACAAATCCAAGATGGCGGCGAAAGGGGGGGAAGTAGGAATGCGCAAATTCAGACTTAAGGTTTTCATTGACCCCCCTTTCGAATAAGGAACAAAAGAAAAAATGTACCCAAAATTTTTGGGTCAATTCCTAATTGCACTGGACTATTACAGAATATATTTATAGACAGGAGATGCATTTTTATAGCCTAACAGTACAGTAATTAGATAATAGGCAATTTATTATAAGATTATATATTTAAAATATATTTTAATTTGTTTCAGGTTAAACACATCTGAAAATGAATCGTAAGGAGAACTCCATGGATCCCCATACAGGTAGATTTAAAGCATTAACAGCAAAAGCTAAGCTAACTAAAGTATAGAGTATTTGTGTTGCTCCATGTTTTGAAATGTATTCGTTACCTTAGATGGTTCTAGAAAGATTTTGCATTCAATATTATTATTAGAATATACAGCCAACGCAACTGCACTTCGATCTTAGAATAATTGGGCACTTACCGAATCCCAATGTTGTAAATATCTAATGTTGGAGGATCTATTTGATTCATACATAATCAGAATTGTAATGTCGCTAGATTATTTTATTTATCGTGAGAACGGTTTTTTAAAACCCCAGTTCTTATTTACGCTTTGGAAAGATAAAGAAGCAAATTAACTGGAACTAGCTATTTCATTGTTTATTATAAGTTGTACAAACAAATTTTCTTCTATTTTGGACAATAAAAGGTTCGAGTCATTGTAACGACCACAAATGTTATAGAATCAAATCTTTCATTGCCCAGAATAAAATAAGATTTATGTTTCTAAAACTTGTATATATTGAAATAATGTATAGATTGGACCGTAATTTGATGAAAATTTATGATGAGAAGGAAAACTAGAAACTTTCTTGGTTCTATTGATCTTCACTTTATTTATAAATCAGCGAGACAATTGTTTCGCCACACAGTGATTTCTTCAAATAAATCCTATATACTTCTGAAGAAGCCACTGCCTGTTAAATATTTTGGAGTAAATTGTTGAATAATATACTTTTTTGAGGATATGAAACCAAACTACGTTGAGCAAACACGTAATTACAAACAACGTTGATGTTTGAATTTAATTTATGACAAGCCTTTCTTGTGACACATAACATCCTACTATTTAAAAACGAAATTGCATGATAAAAAATGGTGTGTTTCTGAAACGTTAAGTAAAGTTCATATTCATAATTTTTTTTTTTATACATTTATTTAACGTCGGCCTATTTCCGCTACTGAGGCCTAACACCGACGCCTGTAGACGAGCTACCCCCAACCAGGAATTTTGCCGAACCTCTTCCCTTAAGAAGAGTAGGGATCTTTTACTTGCCTAACATTTAATAGACAAGGGACCGACGGCTTTACATCCCCTCCGAAGGATGGTATATCTCCTATACAACCCTCGCCTAAGGTTGTATAGCTTCCGCGCATACACTGATATACAAGCCGCTGGAAGATGTGTGAGGCGAGGACGCGGTTTCCGTTGGAATGGTCACCCATCCAAGTACTTACCGCGCCTGTCGTTGCTTTACATCGCATACCGAAGCATGTACATAGTAAAGACGCACCTACGCTCGCCCCCATTCATAAATTTCATAGTAACAATAAAATTGCTTCCATAATTGTAACTATGACGGTAAACGAATAACTCCATTTAACATTTCAAGAACTGGTCGTAAATTTATTTATTTATTTATTACTATAAAATATCCAACGGGCAGTGCCCAATTACAGGATAAGTATCCTAGTGTATGTAGTACATACATTAAGTATTGTAAAAAAAATATATTAAAAAAAATACATGAAAATAAAAACGGGGATATTATATAAATAACACGTTACATAAAACATTTTTTGACATCATTAAGACTACAAGATAAAATATCCAAATTATATTCAATATTTGAGTAGTTATTTAATATTTGATATAAAGGCGACTTTAAGAGAAGGTTAGTGCGCGCCTGGGGGAGCAAAAATAAGCTGTTATGTCTACTATTAATTCTAGGGACTCGATATATAATCTTTGCAATAATTGACTCACATTTTATCCTATAGTGAATTAATTTAAACAGAAAAATAACAGAATGCAGTGCGCGTCTAATGACAAGACTTTGCATGTCAAATCGCTCGAGGAACTGATTATGAGGTGTCCCTCTGGCGGGATAGACACCATCTAGAAGAAAAACAGCTGATTTGAAGAATCTTCGTTGAACTCTTTCAATTAATGTTATGTACGTTGTGTATATTGGACGCCATATTACTGAAACATGCTCAAGCCTAGATCTTACGAAAGTGATAAATAGCAAGCGCGGAGTAGAAATGTTTTTAAAATCCTTAGAATTGCGTAAAACAAAACCAAGACTTTTGTATGCACCAGCCATACATACATCTATATGATGGGAAAAACTGAGGTCGGATTCAAAGAAGACTCCTAAATCTTTAATATAGTCAGGCCTCTCGAGAATTTGACCGTCAAGTTCATAATCAAATAAAAGTGGTGCCTTTTTCCGAGAAAAGACATTGCACTTGTTTGGATTTAGTGGCAATTTGTTATTCCGGCACCAATTATCAAGTGTAGTGATATTATTTTGAAGGTTCTCACATTCAGAGACGGAAGAAATTCTACAATATAATTTGAGGGCATCGGCGTATAGCAAATAGTGAACATTGATATCTTTGGCAATATGGTTAATAAATATTATAAAGAGGGGTCCCAAAATTGATCCTTGGGGAACGCCTGAAGTTTGAGGGAAATAGTTAGACCTAAACCCTCGATATTGAACAAATTGAAAGCGTTCCGTAAGGTATGACTGGAAAAGACTTACTAGGCCTGTGCAAAGTCCAACTCTGTTGAGACTGTTTAAAAGTAGAGCATGATCAAGTCTATCAAATGCTTTGGAGAAGTCAGTGTAGATAACGTCTACCTGATCTCCCTCATCAACAACTTCAGATATAAATTGAGTCACACACAAAATAATGAATACTGTAGAACGATCCTGTATGAAGCCGTGTTGCTCTGGCATAATTATATTGGAAACATGAGGCGATATAAAGCTGTGCAAGAAAATCTCAAATACCTTACAGAAATTGCATAAAATGGCTATGGGTCTGTAATTGGTGAAATTGTTCTTAGCATCTTTTTTGTGAACAGGTGTAATTCTAGATAGTTTCCAGACATTAGGAAAACCCCAGAGGTTAATATCAAATTATATAAGATGAGCAATGGTTTACAAAATATTATCGCACAGTCTCTAATCAGGAATGCTGGCACTAAGTCCGGGCCCATGCACATATTATTTTTAATAAGGGTTATTTTTTAATGAGTCCTCGGCACTGCTCACAAACCCGCTATATGCTACCGCAATATTAGTTTTAAGTGAAGCTCTTAGACGTTTAAATTCGTTATAATCATCGTTACTCTTGGAGGAATTATATTTTCTTCTAGCTTTTTCTTTTCCTTTCCACTGATCAATGAGCGGTTTCGAAAACCATTTTGGAAATTGCCTACTATATTTCATTTTATGCTTTACTGGTATATGCTTTTTAAATATGTTTCTGAGCATATTATAGAACACATCTACTACACTGTTTGCATCTGTGAAAGAGGATAAACAGGACCAGTTCGTTGACGATAACTCTTGCTATAAAGTTTGAAAATTAGCTTCTTTAAAATTAAAATCTGGTAGGTGACTCTCCGAGTTACCCAGAGGAAATTCCTCATTTTCTATACTGAGTAGACCATCTATTTCGATAAACAGAGCTGGATGGTTATTATCCTCGTGCAATAACACTTCGGGAGCATGGCACACATTACAACGCTTATTACATAACACAAGTTCTAATATTCTATTGTTAGAATTAGAAACAAAATTGTACTGGCCCATACTAAAATAATTAGCAAAGTTTTGCAGTGTGTTAACATTCCGACTACGGACACCGTTATCCAGAGAAGCCGGATATTCTGGAATATTAAAATCGCCGAGAATAAGTATATTAGAGCCGTAAATGGGGTATAATGATTCTAGTGAATCAAATAAAGTATCGTATTCAGCCGAGGATACGTTTGGAGGAACGTATACATTAAAAATATATAAAAAATTTCCGCTAATCTTTAATTTAACAGCAACTATATCAATGAAAGGGATATCAGAGAAAGACTCGCATATCTTGTCATAATCAAATAAGCATGATTCAAATTTTTTATTTATGGCTAACAAGACGCCACCTCCTCTTTTTTTATTCGAAGCATTAAAATTCTAGTAAAATGTTACGAGATTACACTCAAATTGAAGAAGTATCTGCTAGTAGTGGCGTCTTTTGGTAATTAGGGAAAGTTGTTCCACAAAAACACACGAATTGAGAGTATTCACCTATTTATTATTAACAACAACTTCTGACAACGAACGTATTCTATATAATGCTCTCGAAACTCGAACTATATTAGCTAAGCGAAATATAATATCTTTATGTTTATAATATGAATGTTACAGTCAAGTTGGATTGGCATCTACAAGGTGGTCACAGTCCGCACAGCCATTCTGCAGTGTCGATCGTCTCTGAACGACTATACCACTTGCTTATGGGTTGAACTGAAACAACGACAAAAATAAAATGTATGGAAATATCGAGGGCCAAGCAGACGCCATTGAGGGCGACCTAGTACCGTCAAGGGCTGTCTAACGCGGTCAAGGGTTGTCTCTTGCCATCAAGGGCTATCTCTTGCCATCGAGGGCTGTCTAGCGCCGTCAAGGGCTGTCTAATGCCATCAGGGGCGATCTTGTACCATCGAGGGCGAGCTCTTAATTTAACACTCTTGTGCTTACCGTTATTGTTTTTGAACTTCAAAGAGTTTCATATGCTCTATACCGACCACGCCATCATATGGACGGGTAGATCATTCAGTATGTATGTCTTCTCTTACTCTATAGCGATTATTTGGAAGAACTTCGATGACTTTGAAAGGACCTCTAAATTTTGGTAGAAGTGTCTTGCTCTCATTAGTGGCGGGGAAGCTAGTAATTTTTGTTAGAACTACATCCCCAACTTGATAGGATTTTGGTGGAGCACGTTTCTTGTTGAGAGTTAGGTCTTATCTGATTCTATTCTTCTCAAGCTTCTTTGTAGCATCTCTGCGAATTTTTGTGACATTTATTACGTCCTCTTCAGTTGCATCATGAATATCGTTATCAGTTTTCAGTTGGAAGCCAAACAAGAGTTCTGCGGGCGTGCATTTTGTTACTCTATGTCCTGTACTATTTATTCCTTGTTGAATTTGTGCGATCTTGGTGTCCCAGTTATTTTGAGTGGTATTAGCACCTGTAGTAGCTAACGCGTCCAATATGGTTTTATTTATGCATTCTACTTGTCCATTACCTCTAGGTAGTCCTATGGCATTCACGAAGAGTCTAATACCTTTTTTTGTTACAAAGTCTTTGAACGCATTTGATGTGAAGGCCGATCCTGCGTCAGTTATCAGTCTTTTTGTGTTACCAAAATCAGTGAAAATATCTTGTAACTTTTCAATTGCACATTTAGCAGTTGTGTCAGGTACTGCTTTGATGTAGGTGAACTTGGAAAATCCGTCGACTATTACCAGTAGATATTTGTTACCATTTGTGGTTTCAACGAAGGGACCAAGGTGGTCCAGATAAAGGGTGTGATGAAGTCGAGCATACTTGGGTAACGAATGCAAATACCCTGGCTTTTCCCGCCCTGTTCTTTATGATAAAGACAGGATAAACAAGAGTTGATGTATTTTTTTACAAATCTGTTCATTTTGGTGAACCAATAGTTTTGTTTGATTCTTTCTATTGTTTTATCATAAGCGAAGTGGCCAATATCATCGTGGTTTATTTTAACAATTTGCCACCTACATTTTTTTTGGTACTAATAATTTGCGACCTGTTGAAGTTAATTTAAAAACTTTATTGCCACGTAAGTCATAGTGATTGAAGATGTTCTTATGACCTTGCCTATCACCGCTTAATAAAATTTCCTTAATTAATTTAATATTCTCATCTTGATCTTGTGCCTCACGCCAATAATCGTTTTCCGAAATAAGGAGGATGTGTTCTGATTCGACATGTTCCACTGGGGGAAAGTTACGACTCAACGCATCTACATGTTGCATTCGGCTCTGTGTTCAATTTTAAACGAAAAATCTTGCAAAAACAGGACCCATCGTGCAATGCGTGGTATAATTGTTTGTTTATTCCAAGAATTTTTGACTGCATTACAATCTGTAATTATTGTAAATTCATTTCCTAGTAAGTAATATTTATACTTGTCCAAAATTTTTACAATCGCGAGAAGCTCCAATTCGAAAGAATGTTAATTTTTCTCAGGTCCTATTGTTTGTTTACTATAAAATGCAATTGGTTTTTCTTTATTATCGCTCTTTTGAACTACGATACCTGGGTAGCCGTCCCGACTGGCATCCGTGTATATTATGACTGGTAATTTAGGGTCAAATATGGTCAAAATTGGTTTGGAGTAGATCTTTTGTTTTAGTGCTTCGCTATTTTTGTATGATCATCTGACCATTTCCAAGGAGAATTTTTTTTTAATAATTTGGTGAGTGGAGCTGTTTGGCGAACAAAATCCTGAACAAATTTTCTAAAATAACCAATGAGCCCTAGGAATTGTCTAAGTTGGTACTGACTTTTAGGACATGAGAAATTGATTACAGCTTCTATTTTTGAATTTGAAGGAGATATTTCAGCAATATTTCGTAGCTCAAATAGTTAGTTTTTTGTGCTAAAAATAATGATTTGGACAAATTTAGGGTAAGACCATATTCTTTGATTACTCGAAAGATTTTTTTTAAATAAATCTAAACCCTCAGAAATTGTTTTAGAAGGAATCAAAATATCATCTAAATATGGTATAACATGAAACTCTCGAAACGGTCGAAAAATCTCATTCATAAATTGCTGAAATACAGCGGGGGCGTTGCAGAGTCCGAAGGGAACCCTAACAAATTCGTAATGGCCTTCAGGTGTTATGAATGCAGTGTAAGGAATGGACCCTTGGTCCATAGGTACTTGATGATACCCCGCTGCCAAGTCCAAAGTAGTAAAATATTTATACCCGGAAAGATTGTCAATGATTTCTTCGATAATAGGCATGGGAAAACTGTCTTCAACAGTTATTTTATTTAATGCTCGATAGTCGACTACTAAACGTTTAGTACCGTCCTTTTTGTTTACAAGTAAGGCGGGACTTGAATAGGGAGACTTACTTTCTTGAATTATGTTAGCAAGTAACAATTCTTCGATGATTTTTCTAAAAGTTATTTTATCTTTCTCCGCGCAACGGTATGCACGATGAGTCACTGGTTTATTGGTTGTTAGTTCTATTGATAAGGTCGCAGAATGCGCCTTTTTTTATGGTGGAGGGGAAATCCTACATGGACACCCGGGGCTAGGGTCTGCCCACGCGGGGTAGTGTCGGACTCCTACCGACTAAAACCCCTCCTGGATCAGTGTTTCCACGTAACCTGGAACTGCTTTCGCTTTCCATCAGGCCACGGGTCATTCGTCTTTTATTGGTGTTAGTAAAACTTCCCACGTGTTCCCTTACATCCCCCATCTGTTAAAGCATTTAGGGGTTCGGGGCTAAATTTCTTCTATCCTCTTCCTTTGTCCTCATTATTCTATTTAGAGCATGTGCTACATTTTTCCAGTTCTCCTCCGATTCCAGCATATACCTAATTAGGTTATCAGGGTTCCAATAGTCTCCTGATCTCTCGGTCCTCCACCGGTTGCAGTAGAATAAGGTATGTTCTGCGTCGTCGTTCTCCCCACAGTACACACACTCCCGTGTGCCAACCTTTCCTATATCAAAGAGATATTCCACAAAGCAACCATGTCCCGTGAGAGCCTGGGTGAGGTGGAAGCTCATCTCTCCATGCCCCCTCTCCATCGACGTTCTTATATTTGGAATAAGTCGTCTTGTCCACCTCCATTTAGTTGAGTTGTTCCAACTAGTCTGCCATCTCTCGAGGAGTCTCTCTCTTGCCTCTTGCTTCCCCGTCCCTTCATATACCTCTCTTCTCTCCTTGGCCAGTAGATCTATCGGGGGGACCCCCGCTAGCACCAGGACTGCTTCATACGACACAGTTCTGTAAGCACTGCAAACTCTGAGTGCAGCACTCCGCTGTACTCTCTCAAGCCTCCTCTTGTGCTCTGTACCGCCACTTGTTCTCTGTACCGCCATCGAGCTCTCCCATACTGGGGCCGCATACAGTAAAATGGAATGCACCACACTGCATAATACCCTTCTTTTGCTAGCCTTGGGCCCATACGTGTTACTCATAAACCTCCCTAAGGCAGAGGCGTTTTTCCCCGCCTTTTCTGCTGTCTTCAGTGCATGTAACCATAGGTTAGCCGCGGGTCTAACCATATTCCTAGATATTTTAAGCCTCTGCTAGGTCTAATCTCCACCTGCCCTACTCTTACTGTGAAGGGTGGTAGAATTCTTTTCCTCATAATGATGATGCACTCTGTTTTCTCTGGGGCTAGTTGTAATTGCACCCCATTTAGCCACCGCTCTATTCTCCTGATGGTTTCATTTACCCCTGCCTCTACTCCAGCCACCCAGTTTCCTGTAGCTGTTATGGCCAAGTCGTCGGCGTACCCTGTCACCGTAACACCGCCCGCCAGAGGCAGCTGTAAGACGTCATTGAACATTAAATTCCACAAGGTCGGACCCAGGACCGATCCCTGTGGAACCCCGCAGGTCACCTTCTTCCAGTATGCTCCGTTTTCTGCCTCCCATCCAATTCTTCTGTTCTCCAGATAGCTCTTAATGATTCTGAGCAGATAAGGAGCTACTCTCACTCTCCTCAGACTACTGATAATCTCAGCCCATCCCGCCGTGTTAAACGCATTTCTGACATCCAGGGTCACTACCGCACAGATCCTTTTAGAGTTCTTGGCCTCCCTCGCAATCTCCGTAATCCTCCGTACAGCATCCACCGTTGATTTGCCTTTCCTAAAACCGTACTGATTATCCGCCAATCCTCCTTTCTGCTCTATTTCAGTCTCTAGTCTTCCCAATACAAGGTATTCTAGCAACTTGCTCCATGCGTCCAACAAACACAGTGGCCTGTAAGAAGACGGTTCCTCTGGCGGTTTATTCCTTTTTGGTATCAATACCAGCCTTGCTTTCCTCCATCTGTCCGGAAAAACCCCACTCTCCAGCGGCTGGTTCATAATTCTCAGGGTGATCACGGGATACTCCTCTGCAACTATCTTCACTATCTCGGGTGGGATATCGTCTGGGCCCGGAGCTTTACCACTTTTAAGCCTGCTACAAGCAGCCTTAAGCTCTTCCTGTGTAAAAGGGGGCACGTCCCCCACTTCCGTGGCTCCCCATCTGACTTCTTGCCTCGTAGGAAATAAGACGCCCACTATTTCCTCTATCTTTTCTCCTGGGATTGCAGGAGGGGTGGCTCTCATACTTCGGGTCGCAATTTTATACCCGTCACCCCACACGTTCCTGTCAATATCCTTACACACCTTCCTCCATTTATTCCTTTTGGAATCTTTTATCGCATCTCTGAGTCTTTTCCTTGCTTCTCGGTAGTCTTGGGTAGCTAGGTTTTCAGCCTCTCTTCCTTGCCTCCTATTTTCCCTAACACATCTTCTTCTGGCTGCCACACATTGCCTCCTGAGATTGTTGATATCGTCTGTCCACCAATACACTCCCCTTTTGGTCCTCGCCGTTCTTCTTCTGGGCATTGCTTGGTCACAAGCTCTAGAGACCACCCTTATCAGGGTTTCATTCGTCGTCACCATGCCACCTCTCACCTGTTCTTCTAGTGAGCCTTTGAAGGCCTCTCTGTCTAGTAGACCCAGCTTCCATCCACTCACCCGTATCACCGGCGTTCTCTCCTGCTGCCCCACCACGTACCCGATGTAGCGGTGGTCGCTCAGCGTCTCTTCCTCTCGCAACTCTCCATCCGCTTGTTCTCCTAGCAGCGCCCGCTGAGGCCAATGTTATATCCGGAATGGAGCCACCCTCCCCTCGCACGAATGTGAACACCGAACCTTCGTTGAGCACCTGCAGATCATTCTGCGCCATCCAGTCCACAACGAGGTTGCCCCTAGCATCCACCTCCTCCATCCCCCACTCTGGGGCCCTAGCATTGAAGTCGCCAGCGACAATGATATCTTTTCCCGATCTCCTGCCCTCTTCCATGATCGTGTCCTGCAGCTCTTGCAGGGACCATTCTAAGTCTCCTAAACCTGCATTGGGTGAGAAGTAGCAGCTGAATATTATCTCTTCTTTCAGCTCCACCCATACAAATCCATGTCCTCTCCCACTTCGGTATACGCTAATAGTCCTATTCAGAATTCCTATAGCTGCATCCACATTATCATCAGTATACCATCCAGGTCTGTTATTACCTATCATGCCTTGTTTGGCTCACTTACTATGAGGACCTTATCTCCCGTATGCCTACCCACAGCCCACAACAGGTCTTGAGCGGCCCGGCATCTGTTTAAGTTAACCTGCCTCACTTTGAAGGCAGCAGGCTACCCTCTTCCCCACGCTCTGCCCCGTTCAGCGCTTTCCTATATAGCGGACATTCCGTTGAATCCGCACGATGCCCACTTTTATCGCATTTAGGGCAGTATGCGCCTTACCAAGGGTATTTAAATTTTGGAACTCACAACATTCATACTCCGTAAGAATATGATTAAGGTTGTATTTATCAGATTCTGAAATATTCCCGTACTTAATATCCTCTAGCCACCGAGGAGTATTTAACTTATTTTTAGGTGATAACTTGTTGTTAATACGATAATATATAATGTTTTTATTTTCTGGGAAATTTCTACCGATCAGCACGTCTGTGTCCAGCTCGTTAATCGTAATACACTATAGTGAGCTCGACTTCATCTATTTGTATTAGAGTTTCAACATACTGCGTAACGATGGTGCCTAATCCTAAAAATCCTGACAAAGCGATATCTGTTTTTAATTATTATTTATTATTATTATTATTATTAGCCGTTACTCGAGTCCGAGTATAAAAATGTTACAGTCGATAGATTGTGTACAATAAGAAACAAGTAAAAGGTGTAGTCTATTGTAATTCCCATTCATCTACGGTGCACACGACTATGGCTATAGAGGCCAATTCGGGAGAGCACATGTCGACCGCAGTCAGGACAAACATAGACCTGGTTAGGTCTTGGATTCGGCCTTCTTGCAGCAACATTTCCTTGATAGCTGGCCACAACCCCTCGCCATTCGGTTCTGTCCGCTGCAAGTTGTTCCCATTGCTCGTCTGCAATACCGCAGGATTTTAGATGTTCATGGAGAGCGTCTTTGAACCTCTTTCGTTGACCGCCACGCCTTCTTCTACCGCTTAGCAATTCACCATAAAGTGTACATTTAGGAAGGCGGTTATCATGCATACGATGAACGTGACCTGTCCATCTTAGGCGTGCTCTTGAAATAAGCACCTCAATTGGAAGGCTGTTTGCTCTCCTGAGTACTTCCACGTTTGATATGTGATGGAACCAACGGATTTTCATCATACTTCTGAGGTGTCTTTGCTGAAAATGTTCTAATTCTTTCACATGACGACGGTAAGTGACCCAGCTTTCACATCCATATAGCAGTGTTGGAATGACAACTGCTCTGTAGACAGCCATTTTCGTTGACAAAGCAAGGTCGTGGTTGTCAAATACTCTCTCTCTAAGTCCCCAGAGTGCTCTAGATGCAGCGTTAATTCTATTGCGAATCTCGCTGTCCATGTTTGCTTTGTCATTAACAACGTTGCCTAAGTAATTGAACTGATCCACCACTTCAAGAGAATTTCCGTTAAGTGTAATGTCTATTTGGTTCACTTGATGAGGAGTTGACATAATTTTAGTCTTTCCAATGTTGATTTTAAGTCCCAAGGAATCATAGCTCTGAGCATACACATCTAAAAGTTCTTGGAGCTCTTCCGGCGTAGAGGCTAAAAGTGCACAGTCATCCGCATACTGGAGATCACAAATGAATCGTGTGCGTGTCTTCGTGAAAGCTCTAAAGCGCCCTATGTTAAAGAGACCGCCATCAGAACGGTATCTGAGACCTATTCCTCTGACTGTCAGTTTGTTGTCAACAATAATTGTTAGAGCAGTGGTAAACAAATTAAAGAGTAGGGGTGCCAGGACACATCCCTGCCTAACTCCAGTGAGAGTTTGGAAAGGTTCGGTTGCCTCATTATTATATATAACCTGGGCGTTGTTGTTTGTATGTAGACTGCGACATACTTCCACAAATTTTCTAGGGATACCTAAGCGGAGCATAATTTTCCAGAGCACTTCCCTGTCCACCGAGTCAAACGCCTTGGTTAAATCAATGAAGGCCATGTGAATTTCTCCTTGATGTTCGAGTGCTTTTTCTTGAAGCTGTTTAAGTGTGAATATTAAATCCGATGTGCCTCGGTTTGGTCTAAAGCCACTCTGTGTTTCAGGAAGTAACTTTTCCATAACAGGTGTTAGCCTATTTGCCATCGCTTTAGTGAGTATCTTCCCTCCAACAGCCAGGAGAGCTATACCTCTGTAATTTCCACAGTCCGCAGCGCTCCCTTTGTTTTTGAAGAGGTTGATTAAAAGTGTATCACGAAACTCCTGCGGAGCTTGACCACTTTCCCACACGACATCAAACAGTTTTTTGAGGTAGGGTATGAGCTCTGACGACACAGCTTTAAAGATCTCAGCTGGGAGTGAGTCGGCGCCGGGAGATTTGTTATTTTTTAGCTGCCCAATGGCGGTTAAGATCTCTTCCGTTGTTAGTGGTTTATCTAAGTCTTCGAAGGTGGCATATTGAGGGATAAGATTTATAATATCGTGATCGGCTTGACTTTGCTGGTTAAGAATGTTAGAGTAGTGTTCCTTCCATCGGGCTCTTATTTCCTGGTCTTCTTTGAGGAGATTTCCATTTAAATCTTTAATAGGGCACATATTTTTCCGACTGGGGCCGTACACTGCATTTACTCCTTGAAAGAAATTCCTGTAGTCGTGTGAATCGGCGTACCTTTGAATTTCTCTGGCCTTGCTTGCCCACCACCCGTTCTTTATTCTTCTGATTTCGCGTTGCGTTTCATACTTAGATTGGGTAAAAGCCAGTGGCGGTTCCTCAGTTTTTAAACTGGGGAGGCAGGGGATAGATAGGCCTGGGTGGTTCCGAGGGGCGGGAGGTATACACATGTGCGCCGCGATGAAAATTTTGCGAATATCAAGGTCAACTTTTAAACTTTACCATTACACAAATATTAGTAATTTTCTCTTCATGTTAGTCGGTATAATTTGTTTTATGATAAGTATCAAAGTATAAAGTAAAAAACAAATTCTACCGCCCAGCAAGAACCAACGTGGAGGTCTGAATTATATCTTGCCAGGAAGGGATTGTGGGGTAGGGGTGCTTTTAATAGGTGAGGGAGTTAATTATTAATATAATAATAGTAATAATAATATGGCACAAATGCTACTGCAATCAAAACAATTATATAGTAATATGAAATAAATAATAAACTCTGAAACGATAACATAAATAAAAATATTCTCAAATTAAAAATAGTTAAATAATAACAAACTGAAAAACAACACAAATAAAAATATACTTGCTAGTATACTTACAATACACAGAAGTAGAATAATTGCTGTGGTGGTTTTTTAAATTTTAAACAAAAAAGAAATTGAACAAAAAAACTACATGTCTAAATGTTCTTGTAAATTAATGAAATCCGTCTATCTTTTTGTTTGGCAAAAATATCTATTACTTCGTCATAAAATGTATTATTCTGTGTTAGTTCCTTAACAAGCCGTTTTTCGATAGAAATGATAGAAATATTTTTTAATCTTTCTTGCTCAATAGTATTTCTAGTAAATGATTTGATTCGTTTGAGGGCGGAAAAACTCCTTTCTACTGAAGCAGACGTAACAGGAATTGTGACAGCTAAAATAAGTAATCTATAAAATTCTGTTAGACAAGAAATTAAGTCATTATTATAAATAAATGAAATCATTTCGGTAGGGGTTTGACAATTTTGAAACAATTCTTTGTCAGCGTATACAGTTGTTAATTCATTTTTTAGTGCTATTGAATCAAAAAGGTTATATTGTTTTAATAATGATTCAAATTTATCATTTGGAAATTCTTTTGAATGAGAGAAAATTATCTTTCTTATTAAATCGAAAAATTCTAATTTATCTAAATCGAAAAATCTTATCTGTAGTTGATTAATTATTGTATCCAAAATGTCATTGAAAATCTGTTTATAATTCAGTCTCAAATCTTGAAGATTTAATGTTGTCTTCCTTTTCTTTGGCGCTGGTTCACCACTTTGGAAATCTTCAGACAGTTGGTTGTAAAGATCATTAAAATGAATTTCATTATTTCTAAAATTTTGCAATGTAATAGTTAATGCATTCAAACGTTTTCTGGCGTATGAAATGTCTGTGCTTTTATTTTGTAAAATTGAAAATACAACATCGGTGTGTTTAGAGATAAATTTAAAAGTATGTAAAAGAAAGAGAAAATGAGGATCTTTAAGATGTCTTTTTAAGCCAACAGCTTCTCTTAAAGTTGGCTGATCTTGTTTGAAATCATCATGTTTCAAAATATAATCAAAAACTTCTATTAACTTATCCCTGTTTTTGAATACTGTAAAAACTGCTCTAGATATAAAATTCCACCTTGTTGCCCCATTTGACGGTAAACGGTCAGATCCTATGGTATTAAGTACCTCTGTTCTTTTAGTTGATTTTGAAAAATATGATGAAAATCCAGACAAGTTGGCAAAAAAAATTCTACATTCTTTGATGCTATCTGTGCAGGCTTTACTCAATACTAAATTCAACGTATGCGCATAGCAATGTGTAAAAAGTGCCTGAGGGGCCATTGTTTTAATTTTTGCCTGTAAGCCATTTAAGTGACCAGCCATAACTGATGCCCCATCATATGTCTGAGCAACAAGTTTATTTTTTAAGTCATATTTTCCAAATTTTTCTGTTAAAAAATTAAATAAATCATTTGCGGTTCGACCTGAACTAACATTGTAAAAACCTGCAAATCGTTCAACCACTTGCCCTTTAATAACATATCTGAAAACAACCGATAACTGTGAACAGCAGCTGATGTCTGTGGTTTCATCAGCTTGCCAAGAAAAGAAAGGTACTTCATTTAATTCGCTTTCAATTTTTTGTACTACAACACAACTAATTGATTCAACTAAATCGTTTTGAATAGCTTTAGAAGTTCCCGAAAAAACTGTAGCTTCGTTTAAAAATTGTTCCATTTTGCCATCGTATCTGCTCAGAAAAGAAATAAGCTCTTGAAAATTTCCTCTATTATCTGAATGCACATTCTCATCATGTCCCCTAAAAGCCAATTCTTGACAACATAAAAAAATTACCGTATCAATTAGTCTATTTAAGATATCTCTATTTTCTTTAACCTTTACATTATGATCTACAATTGACTGTTTTTGCCCTTGATCAATAGAATTTAAAATATTCTGTTTGCCAAATAACTTGAATTTTATTGAAGCAGCTAAATGTCCTTTTGACCTAGCATGCCTTTCAATTGATCTGGGTAAGTTTTTTAAATCATTATATCCTAATTTTGACCAAACAGTGTTCTCTGGGTCATTAGAAAAAAGTAAACAATACCAGCAATATAATTTATTTTGTACTGGACATCCAGTTAACCACTCACATTTATCATACCATTGTACACAAAAAGAACGATTATGTTTTGAAGTTACTATGAGATTTTGCATGGTAGGTTGGGGCCTTTTTAAAGTTTTTATTATAAATATCTTGTCATCATATGTTAATTGACTAAAATGAACATTCTTCAAAAGGAAATTTACAATATCATCTACAGATTTAAACACTAAAACACTTCACCGATACTGACATTACCATTGTTATTGCTTGTACTTACGTTTAATTCCATTTTTGACGTTTTATCAATATTTAAACAAAAATTTTAAATGAATTTATTGCACTTAATAAAATGAAAACCACCACAGACACATTTACTTTCAATTAACCTAAACGGTAAACGGTACGACTGTCTGGACTCAGGAAGCGGGAAAATAAAAGTCAGATGTTTATTAATCTTTGCTCCTATTGGTCCGGAGCTTGGCCTCCGGCACGTGGTTTTGAGAGCAGATTTTAATGGGTAGCTTCAAACGTTTCAAATTGAACCATTCTAAACGCGAAAGCTATGTTAGAAGCGTTTGGAGGCCTGCCTCACCAGACACCATGGATAGAATGTTACAGTTGTGCAGCGTTGCCGGTTATAATAATAATAGTTTAAATTCGCAGATTTAGGGAATATTTCTGTTAATTTAAATTTGTCGTTTCATAAAGTATATTTATATTTATAATAATGTAAATATGTAAAATAACTGTAAAGGCAAATCAGAAGTAGGGAGGCCCGGCCTCCTCTGCCTCCTCAGAGAAACCGCCACTGCTGGCCAGGTGTCTGCATCTCTCCCTACTCTAGCGTTAAAATCGCCAAGAATAACGAGTCGTTCCGTTTTAGGTATTCTACAGAGGGTTTCTTCCAGCTGTTGATAGAAGCTTTCCTTGGTTTCGTGACTTGCATCCAGAGTGGGAGCGTAGGCGCTTATTAGATTTACCGCGTTGCCATCTGATAGCTCATAGCGTAGCAGCATTAGACGCTCGGATAGGCCTTGTGGTACTTGTGTTAAGTTGGATACAAGTTGATTCCGAACGGCAAATCCTACTCCATGTTGTCTTCTTGAATTGGTGGGAAGACCTTTCCAATAGAAGGTGTAGTACTTTTCTCTGAGAGAGCCTTCCTCCAAAAATCGAGTTTCGCTGAGAGCTGCAACGTCAACATTGAGTCGGTAAAGTTCTCTATCTATTAGAGCAGTTCTTCTTTCAGGCCGATCGGTGCGAGTGCTGTCGTTCAAAGTACGAACATTCCAAGCGCCGTAGATGAAAGAATTAGTTTTGTTGGATTTAACTTGTCGGTGTTTTTTCGACATTCGATGAGGTGTCCCTGTGGGCACCCTCCCCCGGAGATCCGATCGGGAGGGTATTTTACCTCCGGATGATTTTGTCCCACTTGAACGCTCCATCATTTATTTAAAGCCTTAATCGACTGAAAACGAAGCTGCATTTGAAGTTTTAGCTGGAGCAGGTATGCAACTGACCAGCTCGGTTGCGGAAGGCGAGTGGTGTGGTCCCATGGCACAGAAGGAAACTGCGACGATGGGGTAACCAAACGATTCCAAAAGCAACCTTTGTGTGCGGTGGGTTATTTTTACCGCACTCTTCGTGAGAAGATGGATGTGCTCACGGCAAAAGGTAAGGGGTATTCCGCCCTTACTCGGTCGTTAGAGCCTCGTTAGTGAAAACAGGGCGCACCAAGTTCAAATTGAACTTATCGCGAAGGTGAGGTTAACAATTGAGTAGGAGAGGCTATAACTTGCGCTTCACTACCCCATTACACCCCTGTTTTTAAAGGTTTTATTTGTAACTGCAAATTATGCGCAACAGAATGTTTTATTAATGAACAATCACTGCCTAAGTCTATGAATGCTAAAACCTGCCTTCCATTAAGTAAAGTTTGTTTATGAAATGTAGATGAACTATCTTTATTTCTAATAAGGTTTACGTTCTCTTTTTTAGTTTGTTTATTATTGAAATATTTATCACTGTCCGGTTTGAAATTTCTCTAAGTATTAACATTTCTTTGTTTATGTAAACAGTTTCGTTCAATATGACCTTTCTTTTGACAGAAATTACATATTTGTTTTCTATGTGGACATGTGTTGCGGTCATGGCCTTTATAACCACAAGCTGTACAAGATATATTGTTATTGTTTGGTTTGGTAACATTATAATGTTTTATGGGGTTACTATTGGGTTGACTAATAGTATTTTTAGATGTGCTTGAAAGGGCATCCTCTTTTTGTTTATAAATTTTATTTTTCAAATACGCGCCTAACGCACTGGACGCGTTAATGTCTGATGCCTCGATTGCCGCACTTATATGGCTATCATTGATAGCACCCAAAATTAAGGAAACTTTATCAGCGTCAGAAAAATTCAATTTTAACTTATTAATTTTTGCTAAATGTTTGAAGTGAAAGTCATACAATGAACAGCCTTCTGTTGGTCTGTGATTACTAATATCCATAAACAACTGATATGCATTACGTGTACTGTTAAATGTATTTCTAAGCACCCGCTTCCACTGTGTCCAAGTAAACTTAGACCACCCCATTTCACTCTCAATGTAACTGTCGTACCATGTTTTAGCAGTTCCCTTTAATTTATTCAGAGCTTGAAAGATAATAAAATTGTCTGACCAATTATAAATTTCTGCAATATAGTCAATTTTGTTGATCCAGTCAACAACTTCCATTGTGTTAGGGTCAAACTACGGAATTATGTCGGTTATAGTAACATTTGAAGTAAGCTGTACATTATAGGACTGACGGAGAATTATTAGTATGACTTACAGATTTGGTTCCCCGTCTTTGCCGTCTTTTTTTGTGACGACGATTGTTGTCACTACCTGAAGAAGAGGATGTCGATGAACTGCTAGATGAGGAGGAGCTAGAGCGGTGCCGCTTTGTCTTTTTCTTTTGTTTGGGCATTCTTGTTAAGATCTGGACACTACGCAAACTGTTCAACCACTTCTGATGTCGTCTTTTGGTAATTAGGGAAAGTTGTTTCACAAAAACACACGAAATGAGAGTATTCACCTATTTATTATTAACAACAACCTCTGACAACGAACGTATTCTATATAATGCTCTCGAAACTCGAACTATATTAGCTAAGCGAAATTTAATATCTTTATGTTTATAATATAAATGTTACAGTCAAGTTGGATTGTCATCTACAAGGTGGTAGTGATTAATGTTTAATCACTGTTAGTAGTGAATAATGTACACAAGTATAATTATTGGTATCTTATAAAATAGTAGTGGTTAAAGGATTTTAAGATCGAATTAGATATATCCACACGTATGTTAAGTCGCTCTTCAAAGTTATTATTTTTTTGTGGTAAAAAGTGGTGTTTTCATTCTAAAAATTATACATGTCCAAAGTGCAGTTTAGTTTTGTAAACTACTAATTAAAAATCAAACACAAAAACTGTCAAACTCAATCTGCAACAAGCTAAAAATACCAAATAAATTAAAAAGACCCTGGTAATTAGTGTGAAAATAATTCAACAAGTGCAAGTTGTAAGCTGGCATGCACCTAGTACCTACCTTTTACTCCAGAAGCTTCTATCAACTGGTGAGTAGTATTAACTCTGTTATAAGCAAATAAATAAACAAATTTAAATCTAAAAATCGGTCAACAATTAAAGGAGTGAAGTGAAAAGGAAGGAATTTATAACCCAAATAATAAATAAAGTTATACAGTGGACCAAAAAATTATTAGTGATGAGTTCTGGGCTAAATTGATGAATTCAATGGAAGAAAGCAATAGAAAAATAATTGAGGAAGCCAATACAAAACAGACAGAAGCAATTAAACAACATATTAAGCAAGAAATTAAACAAATACAAGAGACATTTGAAAAAGAACTCAACACAAAATTTGAAACAAAATATGCAGAATTAAAATACAGGTACGAAAAATTAGAAAAAAAATCATATTTGGTTTGGAAAGTCCAGCGGGAAACTTGGCAAAATTTGTTGTTGATATAATCAATCAACATTTAGAAATAAACCTAACGATATCTGACATCAGAAACATTTACACCATACACGAATAAAAGACCGATTATAGTGAAGTTGGTATCTTACTTAAAGAAATAAGAAATTCTAATAAATTGCAAAAAATTTGAAGGCACAAACATTGTAGTTGCAGAAGAGTTAACCGTTGAGGAAAGGACAGAACAAAAATTATTAAGACAACACTTAAAAAAAGCACGCTCGAACAATCTAAATGCATTTATTAAAAATAAGAAGCTTATTATTAATGGAGAAAATTTTACCGCGCAAGTGCTAGCCGTAGAAGAAGAGGATTCAGTTACAAAAGAAAATACAGATCTAGAAAAATAGAAAAAAAGCAGATAATAAATCAGAAGATAGGAGACGAAATAGCAGTGCTCCACCAACACTAGACCGAAGAGAAGTCAAGGCTGTAAAGGAGAGTAAAGAAGTGTTTGAGGCTGATGAAATAAAAGGCTCCAAAAAACTAAAACTAGGAAATGGGAACAAGTCAACAAACAAAGTGGTTGTGAGATATACACGAATGAATAGCGCAAAAGAGAAGATTGACATCACAAGCCCTATTTCCTCTTAATGCCTGCTCTAATTTACTTATACAGCATGCTAGCTGCTTTATTATATGTATGGCGTTAATTTGTTCTTTCTGTTCGCTTGTAATAATATCAATTATTTGTGCACTCTGTATGGTTTATACTATTATTCATTTTTATTAGTCTATATTAGTTAAGTTTTTTACCTTTATCACTGATATGTACTTCTTATAATATGTAAAACACAAATTGCTATCAGATACATTTAATTGGCTATATTTTACAGCCCTTTACCATATTTATGTAAATTGCAAATATACGTGATATTGATTATTTTAAGATATACACTCAGGTCTCTTTTGTTTGACTTCCTAATCAAACTTAGCTAAATAGCTCTTGTTACTAATAGGGTGGTCATTACATGTTGTGAACTTTCACCACGAATACGACCTGATAATTTATTTTTTTATGGCGAACAATTCTTGCTTCAAACTATCGCACATAAATGCTAGATCCCTAGTACGAGTACGACACTTCGGCGATTTTAAAAAATTAGTTCACAATAAATTTGATATTATTACAGTATCTGAAACCTGATTAAATTCTGATTTATCGGATGACGTAATTGGACTTGACGAGTATTTCTTATTTAGACAAGATCGAAGGGGTGGGGGAATTGCTGTATATTTAAAACATAAATTTAATGTGTCACTAATCAGAGATCTGCAGCAATTTCATAGCGAACAATTGTGGCTGTCGTCTAAATATAATAACCAAACCTACGTGCTGGGAGTTCTTTACAGACCACCAGACTTCCCGTCAAATAATTTTTTAGCTGATCTTGAACTCGCCCTTAGTATTGTTTCTCCACGATTCGATTATATAATTTTCACCGGAGATTTAAATATTGATTGTCTAGATATAAACAATAATTCATTGCAAAAACTCAATGACCTACTAGACTGTTTTGATCTGAACCAGATTATCGGTGAACCTACGCATTATGGTGAAACTAGTGCTAAGTTAATTGACGTTATTTGCTGCTCACATAGTATTCCAATAAAGAACACTTATGTGTCAGCCGCTTCCTCTATATTCTCCGATCATTGCCTTGTGTCCTGTACTGTGGGTAGGGGGAAAGTATAAATGTGAACCTTTCCAATATACTTTTCGTGATTGTAAATACTTTGATCATGTGAATTTAGTTTTACTAACGATCTGGAAAATGCAAATTTTGATCAGATATTTCATTTCACTGATATCGATGATAAAGTTAATTGTTTCAACATACTTCTGCTTAACATATTCGAGCTCTATGCACCAATTAAAACTGTTATGATTCGTAAAAAAGTCTCCGTGGTTAACGAACAATATTAGAGTTATGATGTCTCTTCGGGATAAAGCCCTTGCCAAATTTAAAAAGAGCAAACTAGAACGGTGATTGGAATTACTACATTTAAAAAACCTAACCAATTATTCTATAAAGCCGGAAAAAAAGGTATACTTGGAATTTAATTTAAATAATACGAGGGGCAATAAAAAAGGTGTTTGGAAACAGCTGAAAGATCTGGACGTTCCATTCCAGATAGCTTAAATAATGTACAATCAATTAACAAATATTTTATAACTTCGTCAAACAGTGATTTAACTCTAGATGCTGATATATTAAACCATTATGCAAATAGCACTAGAGATAATATAGCAGACTTCTCATTTAAACAAACTAATGATATTGAAATATATAAAACTATTCTATCTTTTAAGTCCAAAGCCGTAGGAGTAGATATCAGTATAAGTATGTTATTATATGCTTGTCCTTACATTCTGCCTTATATATTCATATCTTTAACTTTGCCATAGAGAAAATAGTTTACCCTGCTATATGGAAAAAAGCCTCGTGTAATTCCTTTACCTAAGGTTACTAATCCAGAAGGACTAAAAGATTTACGCCCTATTAGCATTCTCTGTTGCCTGTCAAAAGTTTTCGAAAAAATCATAAATAATCAGATAAGAGTACACCTAGATGAATTTAATATTTTACCATCGCATCAGTCAGGTTTTCGATCTGGATATAGTTGCACTCATTGCTTAAAGTTGACGGATGACATTTTCATTGCTATAGATCACAATAATTTATGTTTGCTCATATTACTCGACTATTCCAAAGCGATTGATAGAATAAAACATCAATTACTTTTAGCCATCTTCCACTATATAGGTTTCACTGATCAAGCTAAGTTATTGATAAAAAATTATTTGGCACAACGATTTCAATCTGTTATCTTGTGAGTATTGGAGTCTGATTTTGCATTAGTAGACAATGGAGTTCCGCAAGGTTCCATACTGGGTCCTCTATTGTTTACTTTGTATACTTTTCAATTTTATGAACATCTACGCTATTCTTACGCTCACTTTTATACATGTCCTTTCCCGAAAGGGATTTGCTAACCGCTTGCACGAATCTAAATTATGACCTTGGCACACTAGTGTCTATCTCCATCAAATTTTGCCTTGAAATAACTCCTTCCAAATCTAAGGTTATTTTATTTGGAAGAGATGCCGCGCGTAAAAGATGTTCGAACTTAATTAGTATACAGGTGAATAATAAAATACTTTCGCAATCAGTGCATGAAAAAAATTTGGGGCTAGCAATAGACAATCGCCTAAGGTTTTCTCAGCATATCACAATGATTACAAGAAGAACATTCTGTAACTTAAAAACAATCTACAATAATAGGAGTATACTCAATAAAAAATGTAAAATCCTCTTATGTGACTCGCTAGTACTATTTCACCTCAACTTTGCTGATAGTGTATATGGCCCAGCGCTTAATAAAATTGACGCGCGACGTCTTCATCTTATTCAAAACTCGTGTATTCGCTTAATTTGTGGTTTAGGGAGACGGGAACATGTCACTAAACATCTAAAGGAGGTTGGATGGCTTAATATAGAATAGAAAATAATTTTGCACAGTTGTGTTCTCTTTCATAAAATCATAACCCTGTAACAACCATCTTATCTGTACAATAAAATCAAGTTTCGTACAGATGTCCACAACATAAATGTACGACGCAAAGGTCATATCACAATTCCCCACCACAACACAGCTCTCTTTCAATCGTTGCAAAGCTATACTGTAAGGGTCCGGATGACATGAAAAGGCTACCCTTATTTTCATTCAAGAAAAGCTGATTTTAATGGAAGGCTTTCTGCATACAGTACACAATTCGCTTGTGTACTGTATGCAGAAAGCCTTCCACGAATCGCTCAGTCGATTCAATATTAAAGCTCTATAAAACTTTTATCCGTCCTAAGCTTGATATAGCCAGTCCATCTGGAACCCATATTTTGTTAAAGACATCGAGATGCTCGAACAATGCCAAAGAAAAATAACAAAAATACCAAACTGTCTTTTAAACTACGACTATAGAACAAGACTTTCAAGACTCCAATTAACAACATTGAAAGAACGACGTCTGCGAGGAGATCTTATCGAAACTTATAAAATTCTACATGGTTACTACGACTGCAACCTGGACATTTTTCTTCCAAATCAAAATATCCACCGGAGAGGCCACTCTAGAAAACTAGAAATGTACAAAGCTTCCAAAAAAAAACTACTTAGTCAATAGGGTAGTCTACACGTGGAATGCCCTATCCGAGGATACTGTGTCCGCCCCTAGTTTAAACTCGTTCAAAAATCGATTAGATAGAGAGTTCCCCCAAATTATGAATATGGACACCCACTTCCTTTTTGCATTTTTATATATCAATATTGTTTGTCTTTTACATTGTTTTATATATATTCAACAGCAAAGCAGAGTCAATAGTTTCATCGGTTTTGTAACCGCTTACTATTGTAACTAAAATAATAATCCTGTGCACGTCCTAGCCACCTTATTCTTTGAATTTTTACATATCTTCCTATGTCCACTCCTTTTATAAGGGCATCAATTTCGTGATTCATTCTTATTCTCCACATACCGTTTTCTTGTACGGGGTCGTATAGTTCTAAGGACCTTTCTTTCAAATACTCTTAATTGATTTTCATCGTTGTTTATTAATGTCCATGTTTCACATCCATAGGTTACGACGGGTCTTATATACTGCGATCTTAGATTTTCTGTTTAGAGTGTTGCTTCTTATTAATTTTAAGTAGGCATCGTAGCATTTATTTCCTTTCAGAATTCTTGCACTTATTTCATCTTGAACGTTACCATTATTGGTAATTTTGGCCCCTAAGAAATTAAACGTCTTGACGCTTTCAATTTGGTTGCCGTTTATATTAATATTTGGCGGTTGTATTGGGGGTTTCCTGCAGCAATACATATATTTGGTTTTTGCTTGGTTTACTTGTGGTCCCCCTTTATTTACCTATGGTTCAAAATCTATGGTGGTTCGATTCAGAGAGGCAAAGTCGCGTACCCAAGTATTTGTGCGGTTTTGTTTACAATGCTTCCGGTTCTATTTATGTTTCTGATAGCTGCTCCTAGCACTAGATTGAAAAGCACTGCTGAGAGAGCATCTTGTCTTATACCGGTTTTTACTTTAAATTCTTCGCTGAGCTGCTGTTGTACTCTAATAGTTGCTGTCGATTCTGCCATGGTAACTTCTACCATTTTTATTAATTTTCGGGGTATTTCTAGGAGGGTTAAACTTTGTAGCATTTTCTTCCTGTGCACTTTATCGAATGCCTGCTTGAAATCTATAAACAGATAATACAAATCTATGTTGTGTTCGTAGCATTTCTCCTGTATTTGTCTTAGTGTATACAGGTGATCTATGGTTGACCTATTTTTTCTGAAACCACATTGGTATTCTCCTAGTATTTCCTCTGAATAGGGTGTCATTCGATTATGGATCACCCCTGATAATATTTTATAAGGGACACTAAGTAGTATTATTCCTCTATAATTACTACAAGCAGACTTATCACCTTTTTTGTGTATTGGGAGGATGATTCCCAGTTTCCAATCTCTTCTTGCTCCCAAATATGTAGGATCAGTTTGTGCATTTGTCTCCATAGTTCCTCTCCTCCATTCTTTATTAGGTGTGCTACAATTCCACCTGCACCTGGGGCTTTCCTGTTTTTCAGGTCTTTTATTACTTTCTTTACCTCTTCATACGATGGTGGTTCTACTTCCGGTTCTGCATTATAGTGTGTCATTTCATTCTCCTCTTCCTGTCGTTCATGTTCTCCTTCTAGTACCTCTTCAAAATATTATTTCCATCATCTGAGTATATCCGGCTTTTCCGTTAGGTTCTTTCCGTTTTTGTCTTTACATATGTTTAGTCGTGGTGTGAATTCTTTTATTATTGTAAAACTTTCTGCTTTCAGATCTTTTATTACTTTGTATTATTTCTTCCACTTTTCTATTCATTTCTTCACGTTTCTTCTCCGGCAGATTCGGTTTGCTAATCTTCTTTTATTGTTATATTCTACCTGGTTAGCTTTTGTGCCTTGTTGTAGTGGTTTTTTCCATGCATCATTTTTCACTTTCACAGCCTCTCTATATTCCTCATCATACCAATTATTTTTCTTCTTACTTACTTCTCCCACTACTTTACCAGCGACTTTTGTTATAGCTTCTTTGATTCTGTTCCATTCCTCGTCTATACTTAGTTCTTGCCGGTGCTCATTTTCTAGGAGTTTTCTTTCAATTTCTCCTTGGTATATCCATTTTACGTGGTCATTTCCTAATTTATCTACATCCCATTTATTGTTCTTATCATCCGTTCCGTGTTTACAATTGATATTCGATGGTTGTATTTGGCTACTAATAGGTAGTGATCTGAGTCGCTGTTTGCTCCACGATAGACTCGAGCGTCTTCTATTGAGGAGGCCCATCTGTTTGATATCAATATGTGGTCTATTTGGTTCACATTATTAGTGCCTAGTATTCTCCATGTTTTTAGGCGTATTTCTTTGGGAAGGAAGTATGTACTTATTACTCTCAAATTGTTGGCAGCAGCAAATTGTGTCACTCTTATCCCGTTTTCATTTGTAACTTCGTGTACCGTGTTTCTACCAACAACCTCTTGATATATTTCTTCCTTTCCAAGTTGGGCATTCAGGTCGCCCAGTATTATTAAAGCATCATGTGCGCTTGTTTCTTCGCATGTTTCTTATATTTGCTCATAAAATCTTATTGCTTCTGTCTCGTCTGCATTTTCTGTTGGCGCATATACATTAATAAATGTAATGTTATTAAATTTATTTTTACGCGTATTTTACATATTCTTGGGCTGATTGGAACGAAATAAATTATTGTCCTGCAATAATTCGTTGCTAATTATAACTTTTTTTAACCACCCATATTTCCACTATGTACAAATTAGCTATTCTATAAAACTGATTTTTAGCAACGTTCTTACTTTTATCTTGTTTCCCACCAGTTGTTAAAAATAGCCTAGAACAATTCTTCTTCTTCAAACGTATTTCTGTCATTTTAATGTCATAGTACTCATATTTCCTTTGAAAATTTTTATTTTGAATTGTTTTAAAACTGTTTAAGTTAAAATACTGTGGGCTGTGGTTGTTTATGTTCTCAAGTATATCTTTTCATACTTCTTTAACATCAAGAATACAAGAATGGCTTCTAAAATTCCCAAAGGTGCTCGAGTTACTGTGGAGAAAATAGAATGTCTCCTGGATTTTCTTGATAAAAATAGAGTTTTACTGAGTGGAAAACTCATGCCCTTAATATTAATGAAATAAATATATTATGGAGTGAACTCACAAACCAACTAAATTCACTGAAGGGCCCAAAAAAGTCAGTAGATGAATGAAAAAGATTTTTCATCGAATTGACCTCTAAAACGAAGAAAAAAGCTAGAGATATATTATTTAACATTACGTGTACAGGTGGAGGTGGAAAACCGAAGAAATTAAAATGATATTGAGGAACGACTAATGAGTTTGGTTGGATGGGTTACTGTGACTGGAAATAATGATCTACCGCCTGAACAATCAATCTCTGCAATCGAGTCTACAATGGATGTCCGAGAAATATTAACAAAACAGTTATCTAACCAACCAGCTGATCAATCAATAGACTATCAGCACGTTAAAGACTTGGAGATTATTGTGTGGTAAATCAGACAGTCGATGAGCAACTGGAAATAGAGTCTAGTAGGTATAATAAATAGCGGTGGTAAGTAAACAAGTCTTTTCCATCATTCTCATTCTTCTATGAACTGTATAATGGTAATATTTTTTTTTCGAATCTAAACTTGCTTGTAATTTAGAGTAGGTATTAATATAATATAAAATTTAAACATTTCTAGGAACTGAGAAGGAAATTCTAATTGAAATAAATGAAGATGTTAACCTAAATAGGATGGATGAAAAAGATGATAATTATCAACGAAATAGGAGAGGTTGTGGTGTCCCCACAAAGAAGAGAATAGAGAAAGACAAATATACTTCTTAGCAAATCTTTTAAAAGCATCTGCCAAAATATATGCTGAAGGCTCGGATCAGTTAAGCACAACAATAAATAATTTTACTAAAAGTGTAAATTCATTTGCCAATAGTGTAAATGCTTTAATCAGAAAGCATCAAACTGTATGCTGAAGTGGTACGTGACAAAAATTTTAACGTTCCTTTTTAAGCGGTTGTTCGATTAAATGATAATGGTTTTTTTAAACATTTTAATATTAACATTAACAGATATATTATTATATATTACATAAGAAATAGTTTTGAGTTGTCTTTGTCTATCTGTGGTGGCAGAGTACTTATATGTTTTGGTGCAATGCAACATTTTTCATTAGGAATGGGACTTATTGCTCGGGTCTTGCAGAAACAAAATTTGAAATTTGGCAAACATATTCATCGAAATAAATGTTTAGCCTACATTGTATTAGAGTTTTTTTTATTCCAGGATGTTTTAATTTCATAATTTTTTTTTCGCAAAACATATTCACTTTTTATTTGCTAATGTTTGGGTTCCATAATCTAATTCAACGTTCTACTAGCCACTACATTTTTTTAAATATAAATCTAATTAACAGTACTACGAACTACTTTGTTTTGAAGTATTATTATTTTATTTGTTATATGAATATTTTTTTATTTTTATGTTATTTATTTATTTTAGTTGTTTCTTTTGCTGATCTCAAGATGTTTAGCTATTATTTACAAATAAAACCACATTCATCATTTGTGACACTTTATTACTTTAGTTTTAGTGATAAACATAACTTCGTAATCAAAAATGTTAATTATTTAGTAATCTAATAAGCCCATTTCGTACATGCCGTCCTGCAGCCAACACATCTCGACCTAGAAAGTATCATTTTAAAATTAAAAAATTTGAGTGAATAAAAATTAATATAATCATTAGTATTCCTGATTAACTAAAGTAAAAATAAGTATAATCCAAAATACTTTAAAAGTTCTTATTTATTTATTTATGTCGACATCATCTCCATTGTCTTCCCCATAATCCACATAGTCTTCATCTAGTTCTTTAATATAATTGTAATCTATACAAATGTTATGAAGTACCACACAGCTGTATATGATTAAACCTGGCATTCTATGATTGTAATGGAGCACTCTGTGCTTTAGAAGGCATCTCCACTTTTGCTAGAATACCCCAAAACATCTCTCTATAATATTTCTGGTTCTGCAATGCTTTCTGTAAAACGTGCTTCTGGGGTGTGAGGCTGGGCATCTGGAATTGGGGTAATAAGCCATGGAGATAATGGATATCCAGAATCTCCAATTAGCCATGGTCACCTTGTTCGAAACATCTTCTCATGTAGTATTTATATTAGACAGATTCCAGATTGTAGAATCATGGACAGAAACAGAACCAGGATATCGTGCATTCACAGCTAGCAGTTTTAGTTTGGAGTCACGAACCTGAAAAAAGTAGGTATTCAAGAATCTCTAATAACTAGCACTAGCTATAAATATTACATTGTGGTTAGATCAATAAAAAACAATAGCAACTTACTGCTTGCACATTTATGCTACGGTAACCCTTTCTATTAAGATAAGCAATTTGAGGATTATTTGCATCTTGTTCTCGTGGAGCTATAATTGCACAGGGACTGCCATCGACAGCACCAACCACACCTGGAAACTGAAATTTTTCCACGAACCTCCAACATATTATTTGTTAATGTTTTTTAAACTTGATTATGCATATTACCCACACACCCTCTTTTTACTTCAATTTTTTCATATTGGAGTGTTGGAAATTGAACTACTTGTGGGAAAATATGTAAACCTAAGATTGTTACGATTTGTTTGATTGCTCGACTAGCGCTACTCTGCGATATGGCAGTATGACAATCAGACTCTAGCGAGCTCTGATAACTGCCTTGTGCTAATAGATGTAATCTGGCTAGTACCTGCAAATATATTTGGCGTTATTTTTATTTATAAAGTATAAAATTAACTTACTTTTACATGCAAGGGAATATAAGTCCTTCTCATACCAACGCGCCGAATATATGGCTGTATCAGAGGTACCAATACTTCCAGTATTAATACTTTTGGCATATGATAAATTTTCCTGAACTTAGCATCGCTTGTAGAAAATGGATCGCTTATGTCTCTATCTGTTGTTTGATGTTAACTCTCTCCGAGAAAAATTTTAAAATATGCGTGATACTTCATAATTTGCAAAAAAATTTAAATGAAATATACAACTACCTATAGGTACTATATAATCAAAACGTGAATTTTACTTACATCAATACTATTTCCCCGACAGCATCTAACAATAAAATTTTAAATACATTCTGTGGGGCAGCCATGGGGACCCTTTTCTGCGTTTAACAACTTGAAACTTGCTTATCCACTAATAAAATACGGTGTTTAAATTAATCAATATGAAAGTTGTAAAATGTGTGAAACATTTAGTCATTTTGCTCTTATAGAATGGAAAAATTAATAAGTTGCCTAAATAACCATTGACCTTCATTTTAAACACTTAAAGAACAGTGGTTAAAATAACCATTCGGTTGTAGAATTTGATTGAGTACCACCCATCAAGGTGCACAATGTGCATTTTAGGGCATTACTTTCAATCGCTTTGAAACACACATTGTGCACCTTGATGGATGGCAATTCCTTTTATAGGATTCTTTTTTGTCTATTTAATTTAGTATATTTTTTTTACTCTCATAATAATTAATCCACTTTGCGTTGGCTTTATATTTTGTTAAATATAACTTAGTCCGAGTACGTCGCCGACTCAGATGCAATAAGTCGCCACCATATGGGGCCATTCACAAATTGCGGACGTTTTCGATTGTAACTTGATAAGACTGGAGTTTGGTGTAGGGTTTAGCTCCTGTATCTCGCTTATTTCTGGTAGTTTTTTTTTAAGGTATAACCAAATGGGACCTTCACCATTTTATAGAGCTTAATTGTGGTCATCCGAAATGGATTTCGACAACTTTTTTTAGTAGGACCGAATTTTCCAAAATCGATTTTTTCATGTCTGAGAAGTAATTTGAAAAATGTGTTTTTTAAAACATACATCGCGCTATTAAGTCAATGGTTTGAGCTACCATTATGATTTTTTGTACACTTACTCAAAGTCGCCACTAGCAAATACGTGCATTGAAAACTTCTCCATGCGAGCAATTATGGTAATTAATCAAAATTTAGGTATGTATATATAAGTCAAATGTAGACAAAACTATAGAAAAGTTTTTTAAAAAAGATTCAGCTGAATAGGTCTCATACTTTTCGAGAAATCGAATTTTTAGTGCGCGTTTTATTTTCAGAGTTAATATAATGCGCCGCACCCGCAAAGTCGATGGTCAGTAGTACAGTGTTTATGTATAGAGCAAGTGTTTAGGATATTATAGAGTAATATCTTTCGTGTTTATTATTTCTTTTAAAATTTGGCAAATAAAGTTACGTAAGTAAATTCTTATATGAAAACTAGGCGAGGACGACGAATAATTTTAATTAAATATAATTGCAGTTTCTTTTGAAAATGGAGCGAAATTTGTTATGTATAATTTGTGGGACTCTTTCTGGCTCTTCTAAGGACATGATTATCAACAAACCAACGAAAAAAAGATTACTAAACTTAATAAAAGCAGCTGAATCTTGACAAGATGAATTTGCCAAAAATATTCTTATTCATAAAAGTGCAATATTGTCTTGTATGAAGAGTTTTAAATTTCATACATCTTGTCGAAGTTCATATATTAGCCGAGAAAAAATAAATAAGTTAATGCCTTGCGATCCTACTACTTTATCGAGTACTAGTTTAAATGAACAGCATAGAACTCGAAGTACTGATTGCTTTGAAATAACACGATGTATTTATTTTGTAAGAAAGCGGGAAAAAAGAAACAAGAAAAATTAACTTCTATATAAACAGGTACCTATTTATTGTACTCTGTATTATATGGTTTTTTAATTAATATTTTCAATCGATTAGGTAGAAGACAGTGGACATGGGTAAAAATTTAAGACGCTGCTAACAGATGTGGTGATTTAGAAATGATCTCTCGGCTTGCCAATTATAACGATCTTCTTGCTTCTGATGCAAAATACCACAAATCATGTTACAGCAAATAATATATATTTCATTACAAAAATATAGCTGCAAAAATTAGACAAAAGTCGAATAAAATTTGTGATTCAGATAAAGTTGCTGATAATCCTAGATCCAGTAGTTCAGATGAGGATTTTTTACAGGATACTTCTTCTTTAAACCCCTCTGACAATCAAATTCTTCATGGAGCTGTGGAAATTTTGCAAAGAGCTATATATCTGCCCATAAGACAACAAGAAAAGCCTTTCTCTCTCTTAGCGAAATGACAAAAGAAGAATTTGAAAGTCAAGTTCCTGCTGTTTTATTGACATTTTCAAAATTGCTTTTAAAAACATTCGATGAGAATTAATAGGGATAATATGGATTGTTTATCTTTGTCAAATATTATTGAGCTTTTACGCAAAACAATTTTCAAAAAATAATTTACAGATAGATTTAGGTTTATATTTATATAACAATGTCAGAAGCAAAAAAATAATAGATCTTCTATAGAAGATCTATTATTTTTTTGCTTCTCTTCTTACATCATAGTAAGAACACGAATGATGTAAGAAGTATGGCTAAACAAGGGTTGAGTACTGAGAAAGATATTTATATCCCATATGGACCAGTTAGCGAAAATGAAGGAAATTACATATATGCCAGTATTGACAATTTCGATGTGAATGAAGAAAATCTTGACAGAAAAAATACAATTCATTCGATGGCAATGGTGGTTTTTCATGACCTAAACATACCGTTCCAGAAAGTTGAACACTATATTAACCGAAAGTAAGACCAGAGCCTCAAAAAACTGAGGAATTCAAATTCTCCATAGAGGAATGCTCGGACAAATTGTGCAATACTTCAAAATGTGTTTGGATGAAAGAAGAGTTAAAATGGTGTTTGGACTGCTCGTGAAGGGATTGCAATAACTTGCATAAAATTGTAGAGCCAGATGATGTCGATGAAGGCGAAATTTAATTTTTTGTTATTCATTATTTATATAAGTTTATACTTGAAATATTTGTTCATTTTTATAAAATTCTTATATAACAAATTCTTAGATTTGTTATTGTGTACTGTTGACAAGACATATACATTATTTTCTAAATAGGTACGTGGTAATAGCGTATTAAATTACTAGGTTGGTAAGTCCATTACGACAGAATCGAGGAAAAGTTTGAAAAAACGAGGAGCAATAGATTTTTTTTAAATTTCCGATATTCCGTTAATAGTATAGCTAAACAGATCCTGGCTCACTCGAGTGTTGCGATTTTACCTAAAACACAAAGAAATGAGATCAAAGGAAGCCGCTAGCCAGGTGAGATAATTACAGGTGTGCGCGGAACATCGAAGAGAGGTGGGGACGTCAAATAGAGGTGAGATAATTACAGGTGATCTCGGTATACATCAAAGGGTGAGAGGCGGGGGTTGCGACTCGAGAAGAGGTACTTTTTCAACAGTAACCAGAGGCTGCTGAAGAGCTGAACGGGCTTGTGGGTGGGGAGGCGGGGGTTACGACTCGAGAGGCGGTACTTTTAGAGGCTGCAAGAAGTAACGACAATAACCAGAGGGACTCGGGGTACTCAATAACAACCTGCAGGCGGAGGATGCTGAAGACAATGACCAGAGGGTCTGTGGGAAAAAAGTCCATACATCACAAAAGCTAAAAGTCCCTATAACTCGTGAACGGAGCAAGATATTGAAAAAATAAACGCAAAATCTCCCCTACTAATCGCGGTTCTGATCGGTGAAGCTCTACCCGTGGGAAAAAATTCCCAAGTCCGTATGACAAAAAACAGAAAAGTTAGTAAGTCACAAAAGCTAAAAGTCCTTATAACTCGTGAATGGAGCAATATATTGAAAAAATAAACGCAAAAATCCCACTCCAGGGCTGATTGGTGAAGCTCTACCCGTGGTCCATGTATAACAAAAAAATTAAAAAATTCAAACAAGTAAGAAAAAAGAGAGACAAAGAGACTCAAGTACGTCACACGATAGGTTTAGAAACGCATGCGCAGAAAGAAGTAAAGCTTTTTCTAGAATGGTTTTTGACTAAAGAATTTTAAGAAGTTAGAATGAAATCTGTAAAGTGTTTTGATTGCTTCATAACGTCAGATCGATCTAAAAAGCCCCAAGATCATCGGTTATCGTAAAAATGAAATAAGGGGGCATACGCTAAACTTTGTTCCGTCAACTCAGCCACCATCATCAGGAGATTGTTAAAATTACAAATAGCTAAAAAATTAACTTATTTAAAAAAACTGCCAAGAGTATCCTAACAAGTATATAAAATATTCCAGTGAAGACGTTTTAACTATTAAGTAATAAATTTCATTTCCTTGAATGATAAACAAGTCTAGATATCAATGGTTTCCACCGCCGCTTACGTGACTTCTAAGAATAAACAATGACCTAATTTACCAGCAAGTAGAGACTTGTATAAAATAGAACTGTGATTAATGGTCGCCACATACGTCACTTCTAGGAACAAAAACAATAACGTATTTTTTTTAATGTAAACAAAAGATTAAAAGTTTTCAAATCGGCACTTAAGAAATTCCTAAAAACGTAACAAATCATGAAATTTACCAAATGATAAAAATACAGATTCCTCGCGATTCTTACGGTGATAAAATAATGACTATGATCTATCTAGAGAGTATTCTACGATTTCACGAATATAGACAGATCAATCGGATAGGCAAAAACAAACAGGTAAAAGTAAATTCTATAAGATCAAAAATTATCAAGCGAATTGAAACTGCTTGTGGGGTACCCTATTTAATTACTAAAAGAAATCTTGGTAATTATGTCACTAGTAATTTTAATTACTATTTATTTATCTGAAGGATAAACAAATAAGGTTGGCCATTTGCGTGATCGTCTAGTTTTGTTAGTGTAGGACCCAAATTTCGTTGTGTGTGTAGTAACCCTTTTTAATTTACCCAGGTTCTTTTATATAAAGTTTAATATTACTTGTTTCTGTCTGATACGATATACGTTAGAAAATTAATCACTCTGTTAATGGAAATACCTGGTAAACTTGAACACACTGTCTATTAATGGAGAGACCTAGTTAATTATATAGGTTATTTATGTAGTATCTTATTACTCAAGATTGCACTGTACATTTATAGTTGAAGTTTGTTTTATATTTTGATTTGAAATTGAACCATTTATTTAGTTTGTTAACTGTATTTTGAAAGAGGTAAAGGTGAAAGAAAAGACAATAATTGATGGGAAAAAATAGTAAAAAAAACCATTTTATTTTATATAAATTGATGCAACAATAGTCGAACATGAAATCAAAAGTAATCCAAATATTTGAGACAATTGTCTAAATATTATAATAGAAAAATTTGCGCTGCTATAGTAATGACCATACTATAGGTATACTGAGCGTTTTGATGCAATAACAAGATTCTGTGTTATTTTAATAGTAATTAGAGTGGTGGCAATGGCCTGATAATGATAATCCATAATTAGAGCTGTTAGCAATTGGTAGGTAATAATGGTTGATAATTAAATAAAGTTGTTAGCAATCGCTAAATAATAATGATTTATAATTAAAGTTGTTAGCAATAGCCAAATAATGAATCGAATGCAAAACAAAGAACAAGAATCATGTCATGTTTATGCATTATCAAAATTAAGTTGATAAATGAGCATTAAATACTCATGTAACAGATCATAGAGTGTTGAGGAAATATCTTTTAATTATACATTGTTGATTAATTGAAATTAGAGTAGGAACAATCGTTCAGATAATCATATTAATCTTGCTGAGATGAGAATTTACACTCACATAAAATCCTTTAGAATGCTGGGGAAATCTCCCTATAGTAATTGAATAGAAAAGCAACCAGAAGATTGCCTATGATTGTCAAACATACGAAGCCGCGAATCCGCGAAGGTAAAAAGTGCGGTTGCATCACCCTTCAATCGAAACAAGTGACCAGACAACTGTCCGAAATACTGACATATCCCACGTTGTAACTGAACCCAATTGGAGAACAGAAACAGCCAATTGACCGTAGTCAATGTTTCAAACCTTTGTGAGCTCAAAGAACGCGGAATTCATATAAGTATAATATTTTATTGTAGGTAAATGTCCAACAATCAGAAAACCTTGTGATTACAGTAGGAAAATATTCCTAGTGTTCTTTAAATATAAAGCATTCTTGAAAAACCTTACATGAGATGTGGTGGAAACGAAAGTCCGCTATTTGTTTTATAAAAACTGCAGAATAATGATCGACATGAAGTTTGGCTAGTCTGTGATAAAGTACCTTGTTCTTGCATAGCTCTAAATAAATAGTTCTTGAATATAAACTTGTTACTTTGTAAACGTAAATTTCCCTAGTAAGATATTTAGAAAGTGAAATTTTGTGAATTAAAATCGTGAATGAAATCATAACTAAATAACTGGTAATATAATATTATATTTTCTTGTTGAAAATCAAAGCTAATATTTAAAAAAAGATCTAATATTCTTTTGGTACCACAAATGCGTCAATTTCCCCTATTACACCCCGTCGAAACCAGAATATGAATGCAATTGCAAATAATAAAATAGAGTTTAGAAATAAGCAAGTGATCACCTTTAAAATTTATGCCTGCAGAATTTCTGTGCGCCCTGTATAGTGTTATCGCTTGTGAAAGCTCTCCCCCAGGCTCTATATATTTAACGTCCTCGTAGAGAATGTCGGTAGTTGAGAAGAATTCGTTAAGATAAGATGTAAGTTATAATATTGTTTGGCTAGTAGTTTAGACGGCTGCCTTAGTGAAAAATATCCCAAAATAATTTGTTAGGCTCGGCGAGAAGCTCGCGACGTAGCTTGGAATGACTTCAAAGGCAAATATAAAGGTTCGGTGAAAATATCGCGACGTAACTTCGAGGTGGATCCAATTTAATTTCCATAGCTCGGCGAAAATATCGCGACGTAGCTTAAAAGATGTTGTCTTCAGGTGTCGTCTAGCTTCTCTTCCTTTCAATACCACGCCGTTTTCCTTTTATATGGTAAATGACGTCACAATTACATGAAAGCTTTGGTTTTGTGGTCCCACGATTGGAAAATGTTTACATTTAAAATTTCAATGTCTACATGCGTCGTAGTTTGCAGTCCGTCCTTTGCATGACTTAAGATAGACAACGACAGGCAATTTCAACCTGTGAGAAGTGACAGAAGTACTTGACGCTTATCGTGTCCATTGTAAACAAATGCTGTGGTTAGACTCGATTTTATGTAAATTCTGTCTCAAAATTGTAGCGTTTAACTTTGCTTTAAAAATATAATTTTAAAAATGCATTCTGGTAACTTTACCGTGTTCAATATTAAATGACTAAATAAATGTAAAAATGAAATGAACTAACTGAAATAATTACTGAAATATGGAAATATAAATAAGAATTAATTAAATTTATATATGGGGTATATACAGGGTGTTTCAGAATAGACCAATCATGCTTAAATCTCAGAGAAAATAATTCGATATCATTGCATTTATGGTTATAAATAGAACCGCTATAATCATCAATTTTGCATCTGTACCGCACAGTTTTATTCATTATCAAATAAATCTGAAACATTCATGATTTCTCAGAAAACGTTAATTTTTTCGCAAGCAATCCACTGATTAGCGTTAGACACCTTATTTATATACAGACTCTTAAAAAGTTCATTACATATTATGATGACGTATCCGGGGTTTCTTATAAATGGCTATCTATTTTTAATATCCAGAGGCGTTCATGAACATAATTATTTTATACAGGGGTGTACAGATTCATAACAGGTTCTTTAGAATAATGTTTTTAGGTAAATTTTAGCATAGGGCAAATAGAACATTTTTAATTTCTTAAGTCACTAGTGATCATAAAGATCACTAGTATAAAACTTGGATATTTATAAATTATGATTATCAATTTATGGGAGTATGTTTATGTAAATCGTTACCCCTATATTCATTAATTTGATATACATTTTATTTTACTCAGGTCTTCTCATTAGTTCTCTATGAATAATAATAACAGAGTAAGCTTTTTAGAAAATCGGAAAAATACTCCCCTGTCTGTGTTTATTTACATGGTTCAAATAACCAGCATGAGTTAGAATCACTTCAGCTCGTAATACTAAATTATTAAAAACTGATAGTTACATTTTCTTATTATAACGCAGGATAGTATTTTTTCCAATCATTTTGCTGTTAATCACTATTTAAGCAGGATTTGCACGTATTGTCAGCGATATGTCTAAAATAGCAATTCCAGTGATAAAACTCATTTTCGACGATGTAACTTGCGATAGACAGTACGAAATAAGAAGCTGTTCTATATCTCTATCAGACTTATGTAACTATATAATCTTATTTAAACAAGACAAAATGAATTTATGACATGCATATGACGATCACGTGAGGCTCAAGTTGGTATCACAATACGTCTTCCGATGGAGAAATTTAAAATGGAGCTTTCCTGTTAAACATTCTTGCTTTTAATTCTTTTGATGATAGGCGGTACACTCTCCTGAGGCTCACGATACTTTACCGTGGGATCGTCATTCGTCATTCAATCTTATTCTCCTCCTAATTTCATTACCGAGATTTTTATCTATTTATTTTTTTAATTGTAATAATTTTTTATATTTTATTTTTATATGTATTTTATATTATATATTTTTATTGTATTTGTTATACGTATTTAAATAATTTAATGACCATTTGTTTCAACCTAACCTAGAAATAAAACAAAAAGAATTATATTAATATTTTTATTCAAACATATAATATAAACATTTTTTATCTGAGCCATGTATAACCTTATCTCTGTATATAGTGTGTTTGAATATTACTACATGGATACAAATCTCTTAAATTTAATAGTAACTTATAAGGAGGTAATTCATAATTATATTCACTTAGAATGTTATTAATAACATTTAAAAAGTTATTATAGAAATTTTAAAAAATTTAAAAACTATGTAATAAATACATATGAGATGATACGAGATTGTTAATATTTATAAGCTCGCGTACAGGATTTCCAAATAAATAAAATGTACAGGAACCGTCAGTCACTTTCAGCATCTTATTACCAGTAAATGATGATTTTATTAGTGTATAAATGGAAAACTGAACTTCTTCCTCTTCTTCTGATTCCTGCGCTGTATCGGTAAATTGCTGAAGGTAAAAAATGAAATCATTCCAGTCCTCTCTTATGCAAGAAATATTGTCTGGTTTTGTGAATATCTGCGGCACGTTCATTAACATGCTTATGGCAGGAACATAACCTATTGCAGCACTAAGTCCGGTAATTATTTTTTAATTAGAATGGGTTACGTCAAACACGCTTTTACAAATGTAATGTTCTTCATTGTGTATTGCCTCTCGATATATTTCACTAATTTCATTAACCTCTTCCAAATAACCAGAATCGTCTGAAGTACAAGAGTTCTTTTTAGATATATTATGATTATTAATAAGAGCATCGACGTGAGGGATGACTGTGGGTAATTGTGTATAAAAATGTAGGTAATTGTGGATAAATGTGGATAAAAATTTGAATAATTGTAGGTAATTGTGGATGGAGGTTCATGGGAGTTACCATTTCATCATAATCAGACCATAGATTGTAGTATAAGTTTATTTTAATTTCATTTCTGGCAATTTTACGTCCCACCAAGTATATACTATAGAATAATTTTTGAACATGTGACCATGAATCGATGTCCAATTTTTATATTAACAAATCTTTCAAGATGCCATTCCAATTTACAAATGAAGAGTATGCAGATATGATTTATGTGTATGGGTTTTTGCGACGAATGTCTGTTTTCCATAAGAATCAATGTATTTTTACCTATCTTGATCTACCATCCATGAACAGCCCATAAAACCGTACAGACTTGTTTATTATTCGTACAGACCTGTTTATTTTTAGTTTAAACCTATTTGAAAACCGTACATACTCCGTTTGAAAGCTGTACAAACTAATATAATAGGTTAGGTTTGCTAGTTGCATACGAAGACTACGATATGTTAGGTTGGTTGGGTGAGCGCAACCAACCAATCTAACCTACCTACCTAATCCACAATTATCCACATTTATACACAATTACCCACAGTCATCCCTCACGTCGATGCTCTTATTAATAATCATAATATATCTAAAAAGAGCTCTTGTATTTCAGATGATTCTGGTTATTTGGAAGAGGTTAATAGAATTCGTGAAATATATCGAGAGGCAATGCACAATGAAGAACGTTACATCTGTAAAAGCGTGTTTGACGTAACCCATTCTAATTAAAAAATAAATACCGGACTTAGTGCTGCAATAGGTTATGTTCCTGCCATAATAATGTTAATGAACGTGCCGCAGATATTCACAAAACCAGACAATATTTCTTTCATAAGAGAGGACTGGAATTATTTCATTACTTACCTTCAGCAATTTACCGATACAGCGCAGGAATCAGAAGAAGAGGAAGAAGTTAAGTTTTCCAATTATATACTAATAAAATCATCATTTACTGGTAATAAAATGTTGAAAGTGACTGATGGTTCCTGTACATTTTATTTATCTGGAAACCCTGTACGCGAGCTTATAATATTAACAATCTCGTATCATCTCATATGGGCATAGTTTTAAATTTTTTTAAATTTCTATAATAACTTTTTAAATATTATTAATAATATTCTAAGTGAATATAACTATGAATTACCTCCTTATAAGTTACTATTAAATGCATCTTGTATAGTATTTGTATCCATGTAGTAATATTCAAACACACTGTTTACAGAGATAAGGTTCTAAATGGCTTAGACTAAAAAATTTTTGAATAAAAATATTAATATAATTCTTTTTTGTTTTATTTCTAGGAGGTTGAAACAAATGGTCATTGAATTATTTAAATACATATAACAAATACAATAAAAATATATGATATAAAATACATATAAAAATAAAATATAAAAAATTATTACAATTTAAAAAAATAAATAGATAAAGAATCTCGGTAATGAAATTAGTAGGAGTCTATGATTGAATAGCGATCCCACGGTAGAGTATCGTGAGCCTCAGGGAAAATGTACCGCCTATCATCAAAAGGATTAAGAGCAAGAATGTTTAACAAGAAAGCTCCATTTTAAATTTCTCCATCGGAAGACGTATTGTGATACCGACTTGAGTCTCACGTGATCGTCATATGCATGTCATAAATTCATTTTGTCTTACTTAAATAAGATATTGTTACAGTATAAGTCTGATAGAGATAGAACAACTTTTTATTTCGTACTGTCTATCACAAGTTACATCGTCGAAAATGAGTTTTATCCCTGGAATTGCTATTTTAGACATATCGATGACAATACGTGCAAATGCTGCTTAAATAGTGATTAACAGTAAAATGATTGGAAAAAATACTATCCTGCGTTATAATAAGAAAATGTAACTATTAGTTTTTAATAATTTAGTATTACGAGCTGAAGTGATTCTAACTCCTGCTGGTACTTTAGGAACCGAGGTGCGATCGTCATTATTTGAACCATGTAAATAAACACAGACGGGGAATATTTTTCCGTTTTTCTACTTAAGCTTACTCTGTTATTATTATTCATAGAGAACTAATGAAAAGACCTGAATAAAAAAAAATGTATATCAAATTAATGAATATAGGGGTAACGATTTACATAATCATACTCTCATAAATTGATAATCATAATTTATAAATATACAATATGTAATGAACTTTTTAAGAGTCTGTATATAAATAAGGTGTCTAACGCTAATCAGTGGATTGCTTAGGAAAAAATTAACGTTTTCTGAGAAAACATGAATGTTTGAGATTTATTTGATAATGAATAAAACTGTGCGGTACAGATGTAAAATTGATGATTATAGCAGTTCTATTTATAACCATAAATGAAATGATATCGAATTATTTTCTCTGAGATTTAAGCATGATTGGTCTATTCGCTTGATAAATTTTGATCTTATAGAATTTACTTTTACCTTTTTGTTTTTGCCTATCCGATTGATCTGTCTATATTCGTGAAATCGTAGAATACTCTCTAGATAGATCATTCATTATATAGGGCATCACCGTAAGAATCGTGAGGAATTTTATAATAATTTTGTATAACTGGTTTTTAATATATTTTGAATCTACCACGAAGTTATAATATGATACAGATTGTTAATTTTTGAAAACATAGAATACCTTCAATAAATATTAACCATAGAAATAAATTTCTTGATAATTGAAATGGGACTTTTGTACATGGACGTCATCCTAAAAGCTTTTTTGCTGGAAGGATACCCCTCATAGGCAGATAATCAAACCATGTTGTAGATTTTCTTTATATTTTGACCTGTTCTGGAGGTATACGGGAAAAACGCGTATGAAGGACTTGAAACTCCTATTGATGAGGAACCAATCTCTTTTGCATTGATCTCGAGTTATTCTGAATCTTGATAACGTACAATGGAGGTAAAGTTCTCAAAGACTTGGATATAAAATGGTTGCATTATCATTGTACTTATATAAAGAAGTTATGCACACATTGTAAATAATACTTTTAAAAAATTTGGATACATTATTTAAAATTTTACGAAATTATACACACTCTCACTCTTGACATTGAAAATAGATAACACTATATTTTTTTTACATTTTTTAACGTCGGTCTATTTCCGCTACTGATGCCTATCACCGACGTCTGTGGACGAGCTACCCCCAACCAGGAATTTTGCTGAACCTCTTCCCTTAAGAAGAGTAGGGACCTTTAACTTGCCTAACATTTAATAGACAAGGGACCGACGGCTTTACATCCCTTCCGAAGGATGGTATATCACCTACACAACCCTCGCCTAAGGTTGTATAGCTTCCACGCATACACTGATATACAAGCCACTGGAGCTGATTCGCCCTGTATATTGTCAGAGCTTGATTCGCACTCGAATTTAATCTAATTGGATTTAATTAACACTTTACTAAATATTATTTCAGTTGACAGGGTCGAAAGCTACACCCTGTATAGTATAGTAGCTCGAATTTAAATTAAACACTTCAGTTTAGAACAAAATTAACAAATGATTTATTTCCGATTAACACACAGAGTTGAATATTCAAATATTAAAATCAAATTTTTATTCACAAAAATTTATTTTAACGTATCGATACTTGAAATTTGCCTGTCGGGTTTGCTGTATTTTGTTTGATTAAAATTTATTTTTTATTAATGAGAAAATTCACTAAAACTAGGGCCGCGAAGGCGATTTAAAATGGAGCACTGGGGCTGAATAATAAAGTGCTTTTATACTAGGATCTGCCTAGGAAGGTGATACGGGCACTCACTAGGTACGCCGGAAATACTCCTTGCCGGGGGCTTGGCACGCTCCCGTATTTATACTAGTGATGGGGCACGATGCTCGCTGAGAGCTGGAAAAACCGGGAAGGGAGCCAGACAATCATATGGCGCTCGAATTATGAAATATTGTGCAAGAGTTGCTAAAATTTTGGAAAATCGGGTCGAAACTTACATCATTAAATCGGCTGTAGAAAACGTAATAATTTGATATGAAAATGTCAGCGGAATCTAATTCGATTTTAGAAATATGAGCGATAACTGTCTGAATAATTGGTTAAAATTTGAATTGGTCCCGTGAAGTAGCGTTGCTAGTCGTAAATTTAATCCATATTTAATGTTATATTTAGCCATATTGAGGGTATGAGATTGCCTGCGTCGAGCAGAGCGGGATCCAGATTTAGGGTAATATGAGTATATGAGTGAAGATAGGGACGAGTTGCTAGCGATTAGTGGGAACACGTAAACTGGACTTATTTTTTAAATGAGCGTTTTATGGGCTGACTGGGGAGATAAATGAAAAACGTTTTGGCATATTACTGGAAATGGAAATTGGACCTTGAATTGAAGCGAAAGGGACTTGTAAAAATTTTAGGGAAGTGAAATAAATTATTCTAAATTGAGATTCTGGGAGTCATTTGAAAGTAAATTAAGATGATGAGGGGCTGTATTTTTTAGGGCGACCCTTTGTAAGTTTCTTGCTATATTTTGATGAGTTTTGATGTTGGGGGTTTTTTGACGTTATATATATATATATATATATATATATATATATATATATATATATAGATTATTCGGAAATTATAGACGTGGTGTGAATTTTCTCAGAAATATTATTTGAAATTTGGGGTTTTTGAGTTCCCCAGGTGCTTTAATATGTTTTGCCAAGTTGACCATAATGATTTAATCATTTGTCAAATTTTAGTGATTTTTCGTCGGCCATCTTGGTAATATGGAGAACGTACGGTAACACTTGAAACGGTCGCCCATCCAAGTACTAACCGCGCCTAACGTGGTGTGAATTTTCTCAGAAATATTGTTTGAAATTTAGGGTTTTTGAGTTCCCCAGGTGCTTTAATGACTTTTTTATATGTTTTGCCAAGCTGACCATAATGATTTAATCGTTTGTCAAATTTTAGTGATTTTTTCGTCGGCCATCTTGGTAATATGGAGAACGTACGGTAACACTTGAAACGGTCGCCCATCCAAGTACTAACCGCGCTAACGTTGCTTTACAGTATATCGAAGTATGTACATAGTAAAGACGTACCTACGCTCGCCCCCAGATAGCCGTATATATTTGCAATAAAATCCTTTTTTCCATATGACTGTGGCATCAGAACTCATTGTTCAATGCATGCAATCGAAATAAAAAATACAGATACAATATTATTTGTAATGAATTTATAAGATAAATATTTCTGATACAAGCTTCAGGTAAATTAATAACACTTATAACTTTTGGGTCGAGTTTGACCTCACTATTAATATTCGTCAAATCGTATATGAACATTTTTTGAATACGTATAATCGAAATGAAGTTATGCGCACACTATAATTTTAAAAAAATACGGATACAAACGTAATGAATGAAAAATGTTAAGCCCATAAAATATAGTATTATATGATGTTAACTTTGTTCGTCTTAAATAAACGTTGTTCTGAGATCCTTCGTATGTATTCTAAAAATACATATAAAGACTTCCTTTGTATAACATGCAGTAATACTAATTCGAGCACTCTTGTATATAGTTTGTTTAAATATTAAATGTTTTCTTTTTTTCCCCTGACGGTACATGCTTACTTTGCTTATTATACGTGAAACAGATTCAAACGAAGTGGAATTGTAAAAAGAATGTTCAAAGCCGAGACTCATATATATATATATATATATATATATATATATATATGTCGACTACGTTGGCTTCCGCTGTGCAAAAATCCCGGAAAGATTGGCTTCCTCGGCAAATTGACCTCCGATATACGGAGTTCAATTTGCAATTTGATTTAAAAGTTGATTTTGTTTATAAAAATATGCCATTTACCAAAGGAACATAAAATGTACAGGAAGCTATTTTAAGCCAACTTCCAATAAAAGTAAACAGCATAGTGTTAATAAAGAACCGCAGAGTCGCGCTGATGTCAATAATCTGTATATTTGTAAAATCTGTACAGCGCGAAGACTGGCTTCCAGTACTATTGGCAACATAGCATTGCTCAAAACAGCTTATCTGAGGATTGCCTGCTACCGATTAAGACCGAATTTGTTGACTTATGCACATTCCTTGCTATAAATAAATGTCAATGTTTACAATGCTTGGCATGATTTCCAAATCTTTTTATTAAATTAACTTATTTCAATTAATATTTTTTTACAATGTATTCTCAACGCAGTATTGGAATTGCGTGGCATATGTATAACTGATTTTTGAAATTATTTTCAAGAAGAAAGTTATGTGCGGAGACCCTGTGGCTACATTTTAAAATTACTTAAATATGTGCCTACAGTTTAGTTTACTTAATTTTTCACCTCACTTTCAAGACTATTTGAAGGTTTATAAACAAAAACATAGGGATTTATTCTAGGAAATTCTAAGTATATCATATCTATGTTGTCATATATTTGGAGAGGACATTTTGACCTTTTCAAGAATACTCCATAGCCAGGCATTTAACTCGATTGTTTTTGGAGACACGCAAGTAGAAAAATTACATTTTTGGTGTATTTACTTTATGGTAAATATGCAGTGAGTCCATAAGTGAGTGCAACAAGAGACAACTTTATTTATTTTCGATTTTTAGAAAAGTTTAGTCAATATTTAAAAAAATGTTTCTGGGTTGTCAAGTACATCCTTGACACAAAAATGTCACTTTTACTTATTATATAAAAATATATTATTTTTGTGTTTAACTTGGAGCCCGTTAATTTCTGTGAAAACTATCATCAAGTAAAACGATTTTTAGAATATTCGAAGCCCGACATTTTGTTACCACATATAATTTGATCTACAAATAAACGGGATACGAAAAATTTGGCAATTTTTCATTCCCTTGAAAAGAGGTTACTTTTTGAGCGGGTTTTTTGCGATTTATTCAACAACGATGCATCGTTTGAAAAAACGGAATTCTACCTTTTCGATAGAATATTTGATTACCTACAATTTGTTTTTTTCTAAACCTCCATACGATCAAAATTTGATAAGTAATGGCCAAAGAGGCAGATGAATGTTTCAGCAACCTCAAAAACTTCTTCAACTGTTCATACGACAGTTAACAGTTTGTAAATTATCTTGGCCAAAATTCAAATGAGCTCACAATAGATGCTGGTGTTCTACAGGGAAGTATTTTGGGCCCGTTGCTGTTTTTATTATATTGTAATGATATAGATGATCATCTGTCTATATCTCATTGTGAATTTTCAGATGACATGACACTGGTTACATACAATCAAAAACAAGAAAATGTAACCCAACAACTAAACAACAACTTAGTAGCATTGTTTAATTATCTTAGTAGTAAGTCTTCACTTAAAAATTAATCATGAAAAAACATATATTACAATTTCACCCAATTGCTGCCAATTATATGAGCTGCCCCTTAATTAAGCTGAATGGAAGATCTAATGAGCAAAAAACAAGTTTCAAACTACTTGGAATACATATAGACCTATCTCTAACATGGCGAGATCATGTATGCTATGCATGTAAAAAATGTGCAAGTAGTTTTGCATTAAAAAGGCTCTCCACCATTATCAATAAACAGATCACAAAGACCTCTTACTACTCCAATTTCGAATCTGTTATGAGGTATGGAATTATCGCATATGGATGCGCATCAGCTGCAAATAGAGTTTTCATAATGCAAAAAAACAGCTACTCGCTGTATGTTTGGGTTAAAATATCGAGAATCTGGTAAACAAGTTTTTATTAGAGAACAAATAATACTCACTTTCCCTTGCATCTCTATATATTAGAAATTCTAAAATTTGTGAGACAGAATATTTTAGCCTATAAAATGAGCATCACAATTATAATACCAAATATAATATAATTATTTGTTTATTGTACAAAAGGTGTTTAGGTTTAGTTCCCAATTATTGTTTTCGCCGACCCAGGCTGTCCCGCCCGATCCTGCAACCCGCCATCGCGTCAGCGCGGTGGTTGCACGATCGGCCTCGGGGTAGATCCTGGCTAGGCAACTGTTATGTACCAGTGAATTATAATAAATGTATTTTGAATTGAATTGAATTATAATACCAGACATGGTCAAAACTTGCAATACGACATACACAGATTAGAACTGTATAAATCAAGTCCATACTATATGCGGGCTAAATTGTATAACAAATTACCCACCGGTATTAAAAACGTTAGATTAAACAAATTTACTTCCTTTGTAAGAAAATTATTATTATCCAATGCTTTTTATTATATCAGTGAATTTCTTTCTCATATTTTTAAATTAATTATGAATTGTAATTGTTTCTTTTTATATTTTTTGAAGTGAGATGAACAAGCTTATATTTTTTGCTCGTATTTTTGTATGTATGTTTGTAATTTTTCAAGTGTTCATTTTTTACTTACCCTATATCTTGTACTGTGGTCTTTTGGGTCAATAAATGTATTTATTTTAGATTTGTTTTGTCGAAAATTATTATTTTACTGAAAGTAACGTTTTTTATCAAAATATATAAGCCAACACAAAGTGGATAAATTATTACAAAAATAATAAACGTGTAGTTAAGTAAAAATACCTACTACGAAAGTCCAGTATTCCACTGTTTTCTATGGAAGAAAATAATTTCATTACCACCAATCAATGTGCGTTTCCAAAACGATTGAAAATAAAAATAATATCCTAAGCTGCATACTACGTCTTCAATCAATCAATAATTTCCTTTCAAATGAAACAGTGGAATACTGGATTTTCGTAGTGGGTATTTTCACTTTACTACACATTTATTATTTTTGTAATTTTTTTTTATGTATAAATGAATACTTCCATTGAATTGATTACTTAAAACATTATTTAATAAAAAACACAATTCTACATATTTTCCTTTTTTATAATTCTTTTGAATTACAAAAAATGAAAAAAGTAGTATGTTTTCATAAAACACAATTTTATATAGATTTGAATTCGAAGAAATTAACGTTCAAAATTGGCGTATTTTTATAAATTTTCAATGTTTTAAATATTTTTTCTTTTTTACAATTAACTATTATTATTATTATTAATGAACTTTACGAAAAAATTGTAAGAAACCTTTTTTCTAACTGACAATTGATACATTTTTACTATCCGATTGCCACCAAAATCAATAAGCCGTGAATCCTCCCTTCGACAAATATTTTGTGACAAGAAAAATTCAAATAGGTGCATTTTGCAAAAGCTATCATAAAGAAAAGAACATTTCATAGACAGGTACACACATACCCGCCATGCGTGAAATGTCAGTTCTGTGTTATGTTGAGAATAAGGCAATTCGAATCCGACCCTATCTAGTACACGAATTTTCAATCCTCCCATCATAGTTCTATTAATTCCTTAGGGAACATGTAAGTGAAAATAAGTATGGTAGTTCGACATATTTTATGGTATTAATAAAAGTATTAATACAATAAGATATAAAGATAGTAATATAATAAAGTTGTAAGATAACTTTATTCTCTAGGCTGACAATAAATCAGGCATTAGAAAATGTTGCAATAACTTTTCAGAAAAGAAATCTATTGTAAAATTATATTTCCAATAAACAGAAGTAAGGAAAGTGTAGCCCTAGTGAAAGTTTAAAATGTGTGAATTTGTAAAATATATAAAATTAAGTTCACTTTAAGAACAGACAAAGAGTGTTTAAGATGGTATTTAAGGCCATAATTAAAAAAGACATATATTTCCAATCAAATTATGTGTAAATGGGTTTTTGACTTTGATTAACTTCCTGTATAATCTGATAAAAATATAATATTCTACCAAGTGATTATCAATTCTTATAATAACTATTGAAGTATACCTATCAGAGTAGGAGGTACATTTTGAGTGAAAGAAAAGCAATCCAAAAGCAGCCTTGTGTTTTGTGTTATTATTATAGCAAACAACTTTTATTTGACTTGCAGTCAAAAAGGGTAATATTTTCAAAAAAATTATCTATCTGTGCTAAAATTAAGCCACCCTCTGCCACTCTCGTGGGTGGAGCGGGGCCAACATTGACATTTGAATTAACTAATTATTTTTATGTTTAAATTCTTCATAAAAAAAAATTGCTTGGGTTTATTCTAAATATTTTTTCAAAAGAAAAAAATAATAATTGTGTAACTCTTTTGTAATATTTGTTTTCATGTGTATTTTCCAAGATAAATAAGTGTTATCCCTTTCCAAATTTAACCTTAATTAAAATATAAAGAAACTTCTGGAATTATCATTTTTTATTAAAAAATGTAGAATAAAACCAAGCTAATTTTTTGAAGAATTAAAAAATGTAAAAATCAAACGAATCATTTTGTTACATTATATAATTTTTTTTATGGTATAAAAATTTGTCGCGAGAATATATCTTGGCAGAAGTAGTGTAACTGTTATGGGGTACCCTATTTAATTACTAAAAGAAAGTACTGGTAATTTATGTCACCAGTAAATTCATTACTATTTATTTATCTGAAGGATAAACAAATAAGATTGGCCATTTGCGTGATCGTCTAGTTTTGTTAGTGTAGGACCCAAATTTCGTTGTGTGTGTAGTAACCCTTTTTAATTACCCCAGGTTCTTTGATATAAAGTTTAATATTACTTGTTTCTGTCTGATACTATATACCTTAGAAAATTAATCACTCTGTTGATTTAAATACCTGGTAAACTTGAACACACTGTCTATTAATTGAAAGACCTAGCTAATTATATATGTTATTTATGTAGTATTTTATTACACAAGATGGCACTGTGCATTTATAGTTGAAGTTTGTTTTCTATTTTGCTTTTGAAATTAAAACATTTATTTAGTTTATTATTTATATGACGAAAAGGTAAAGGTGAAAGAATAAGACAATAATTGATGGGAAAAAATAGTAAAAAAAACCCATTTTATTTTATATAAATTGATGCAACAATAGTTGAACATGAAATCAAAATAATCCAAATATTTGAGACAATTGTCTAAATATTATAATAGGAAAATCTGCGTCGCTATAGTAATGACCATACTCTAGATATACTAAGTGTTTTGATGCAATAACAAGAACTTATACAAAAGTATGCTGTGTTATTTTAATAGTAATTAGAGTGGTGGCAATGGCCTGATAATGATAATCTATAATAGAGCGGTTAGCAATCGCTAGGTAATAATGATTTATAATTAATTAAAGTTGTTAGCAATCGCTAGATAATAATGATTTACAATTAAAGCTGCCAGCAATAGCCAAATAATGACTCGAATGCAAAACAAGGGACAAGAATCATGTCATGTTTATACATTGCCAAAATTAAGTTGAGAAATGAGCATTAAATAGTTATGTAAAAGATCATAGAGTGTTGAGGAAATGTCCTTTAATTATGCCTTGTTAATTGATTGAAATTAGAGTAGGAACAATCGTTCAGATAATCATATTAATCTTGCTGAGGTGAGAATTTACACTCACATAAAATCTTTTAGAATGCTGCTGGGGAAATCTCCCTATAGTAATTAAATTGAAAAGCAACCAGAAGATTGCCTATGATTGTCAAACATACGAAGCCGCGAATCCGCGAAGGTAAGAAAGTGCGGTTGCATCACCCTTCAATCGAAACAAGTGACCAGACAACTGCCTGAAATATTGACATATCCCTCGTTGTAACTGAACCCTATTGGAGAACAGAACCAGCCAATTGGCCGTAGTCAATGTTTCAAACCTTTGTTAACGCAAAGTACGCCGAATTCATGTAACTATAATATTTTATTGTAGGTAAATGTCCAACAATCAGAAAACCTTGTGGTTACAGTAGGAAAATATTCCTAGTGTACTTTAAATATAAAGCATTCTTGAAAAACCTTACATGAGATGTGATGGAAACGAAAGTCCACTATTTGTTTTATAAAAACTGCAGAATAATGATAGACATGAAGTTTGGCTAGTCTGTGATAAAGTGCCTTGTTATTGCATAGCTCTAAATATATAGTTCTTGAATATAAACTTGTTATTTTGCAAACGCAAATTTCCCTAGTAAAATATTCAGAAAATGAAATTTTATGAATCAAAATCGTGAATAAAATCATAACTGAATAAACTGTAATACAATATTCTTTATAGTTAAAAATCAAAGCTAGTATTTCATAAAAGAAAACTAATATTCTTTTAGTACCACAAATGCGTCAGTTAAACCTTTTTTTAAACACCCCGTAACCAGAATATGAATGCAATTGCAAATAATAAAGTAGAGTCTCGAAATAAGAAAGTAATCACCTTTAGAAATTTATGCCTGTAGAATTTCCGTGAACCCTGTATAGCGTTATGTCTCCCGTGAATGTTCTTCCCCAGCTTCTTCATGTTTAACGTACTCGTTGAGCATCGTAGAGACGTTGAAAGGCACTTCATAAAAAGTACGTTAAACCAGTGAATGCGAGATGCATGGCAAAATTAAATGTGGATTTTCTTGGATCGTTCGACTTGTAGTTTACATAATTCATCTCAATACTACCATAAGAACAGCTAGCCCAGAGGGTCAGCGATGTGACTTAGGTAAAATATCCATATCATAATACCATAAGAACAGCGAGCCCGAAGGGTCAGCGATGTGACTTAGGTATATTGAAATGCAATTTACTCAGGAGCACAGCGAATAGCATTCGGCGATGTAACTCGGGAGTGATAGAAAAGGCATCTCCCCGGTAAACAAGCTGGTTCTCTTTTTATATGGTCCCTGATGTCACCCTTCTACCCGGATTATGCATCTCCGCTTGTTTCTTGTGGGAATATGTTTATTTTAACGCTATTATAATATTCGACGCTCAACTTTCTATCTTTTTCTATAGTTAAGGTAGAAAAGTGTAGGCGATTTCATACTCTGGGAATAAACGAAGTACTTGACACTTATCTTATAACTGATAAACAAATCCTGTGTAACTTTTTAGTAAAACTGTAGCTTTTAACTTTGCTTTAAAAGAATATAATTTTAAATGCATTCTGGTAACTTTACTTTGTTCAAATTTAAATGAACAAATGAATGTAAAAATGAAATGAATTAACTGCAATAATTACTTGAATTTGGAAATATAAATAGGAAAAAACTAAATTTATATATGGGGTATATACGGGATGTTTCAGTAGTTAAAAATTTTTTTGTATTATAGCGGATTTATTTTGGGCAGTCTCCTTTCTTTTAATTACTTCTGCTAAGATATATTCACGCGACAAGCTTTTATATCATAAAATATATAATGTAACATAATGATGGGTTTGATTTACTTCAAAATTTATTTTCTTCTTTTTAAAGTATTTAAATAAAAGCTTGTTTTTAAAAATGTTTTTTTACTATTAATTTATTTATTATTTTTTTACTTTTCGGTGAATACGTTTCTAAGCCTGTTCATTTCAATTAATGCGTCATTGTTGCATGGTTGTTTGCCGGTTAATTTACTACAGTCTAGTTCTTCAATCATTTGATATCCGTATTAATTTGATTATAGATATATTAAGGAGGTTGACAAAAAAATGTAATCCGCCATCTTGTGGCCGCGGCCCTTTTAAAATGACTTCACTCATTTTTATGTTTCCTACTCTTCAAGCTCTTTCATTTGATATCCATATTAACAGGGTTGACAAAATATACATCATCCGCCATCTTGTGGCGGCGGCCATTTTAAATTTTTTACAATATTGAGTATTGTATATTGTATTGTCACCAGAATTAAAGGTGTATGCAAAATTTCAGCAAAATTGGTTAGGAGGAACTGGTTCTAATTCAGCTTGCAAGATTTAACCTAAACATACAAACAAACAAACATTGCAAGTTAAATATAAGCTTTTAAAAATAAGGGGTTGTCACCCGCCCCAGCCACAAAAATCTTAGAATGATGAAACATTCAAGGCATTTGAAACGCACATCACTTAATCTAGTTTCTGTATTCAAGAAAGGAAAATTATATCAAATATAGCTGGTTTCTGATTATATCAGAAACGGATAGGAACTATGCAAATGAAAAATTTTAAGAATGTGTTATTTAACATGCCCATTGCCCATATAGTTAAATAGTTTTTGAAGATTAAAAATTGATACTTTACACATTTTCACAGGCTGGAAATCTAAACGAATTCATTTTTTGATCGAGAAATATTGCACTTTCTTATCTTAATTCTTCGTATATAGCCTATTTACTATTTTCAAAGTTGTACAGCAAGGTAAAAAAATAGCGCCGGTCAGACATTAATAAATAATTAAAGACAGGTAAGAGCAATTTTTCTTGCTCTGAGTTAAACTGTTTGCTCTTTATAACTTGCACAAGCATATTCAAAATTTCCGAAAAATTCAAGAATGCAATAATATATAGAGTATTTCATTTAAAATATTTACATAGTGTGTTAACCAAAATAAGATGTTTTTTGAATGGCACATGGTTAATATTTGATACCTTTAAGAAGTGTTTGTATAAATAACAAACAATTTTAATTTTCTGTTTATACATGGAATGCAGGGAACATTGAAACAGAATGCAAATTTTCAGAAAAAAACTATGTATTTCAACTGTTATTACAGAAAGTAATAATTATAGCATATAAATAATAATCTATGGAAAATAAAGAGGTCCGCACGATAAGTCTCTGTCGCCGCACCGCATCACCATGCCCCCTGGCCCGATTCTTGGAGCAGTTACATAATATTCACTATGAAATGTAGTGTTCCACCCTCCAAATGATCGACGTCTTCTATATGATCTTCTGTAGCAGCCACAATATTTCATATATGTTACCAAGTAACCACCAGGTATAACTGCAATGACTCCCACGTTGCTGTTTTGGGGTTTATAATTATTCATGGCCCGGTAAACATCTCCAATTTGTTCACAACGCTGTGGTCCCAGGGACTGGTATTTGACTAAAAATCTGTGTGCGTTTTTTCCAGGGAAGATACAAGGTTCAACTGATCGTACAATATAACCTGGCGGGGCATTATCTGCAAATTGCCGTACAATTTCTGGATCAGTTTGATCTTCATAAGCGTAGTCATCTGTGCATCTTAACTGGAACCCTCTGCCTGGTGGAGGCGGGGGAGGAGGTCCATCAGCTGCAGCCACTCCACCTGCATTAAGAGGGGGTTGCATTACGATCGATTGGATGAAAGCCAGAATAAAAACAAATACTGTCAAAAAACACGTCATTATTTCTTGAAGGTCCATTTTTATTGAATTACAATTATTCTGAAAAAAATAAAATGGAAATATTAAAAAAATGAATGAATGCCCTATTAAGCATGCTTATTAGTAATTGAAATTGAAATCATTATATTTCATGTTTTTAAAGACAACCTAGTTTTAATATACGACACTAAATAATTTTAGCAATGTACGACTAACAAGATACTTTGAAAGTATGTAAAAAATTATATGAAAATATTAAAAGCGTGTTGTATTAACACCAAATTTCAATACGATCTCTCAGAACAAGGTTTTTGAAAAATGTTATTAAAGAAATAATCAGTTTCTCAAAAATCGTGCTCTGCGAGATTGTATTGAAATTTGATGTCAATGCAACACTCTTTTAGTACGTATTTTAAACAATTTAAAAAAAATAAATGAAATATATAAAATTTAGTAAAGGATTTCTTGACTAATTTTAAAATTTATTTTTTCTTTTTAAAATATGCGCTCAAAAATTTCAAGAATATGAATTTTGGCTGTTTATTTTTCATTTTTAAAGAAAATTTCATATAAAAATTTAGTTTTCCTACATGCTGGAAAATAAAGAAATTGAGGTATTAGATAAAACAATTCATTTAAAATTGACTATGTCTAAGAAAGTAAATTATAAGCAACTTTTTCAAATGACATTTTCCTTGAAAATGAAAAATAAAGGTAGTTTACTCGTAGGTAAAATTCATATTTTTTAGATTTTCAATGGCCTTTTATAAAATAGAAATATAATCACACGCCAATAATACTTATATAGGTTCTTACCTGCTAGCCTTATTGAAAACCATAGCTGGACTGTTTTCATACCACTCGTGGTCTTAATAAAATAGACTGCACCTTTGACTTTAATAAAATGAATGGAGCAGATTTTTTACCTTTTGTGACTATATATAACGAGCAGAACAAAGAATTAGGTTCAGAAATACTAGCCCTATCTCGCACAACGAGTTGGCAACACCGCAGGGATCCTATCTTGCTAGAAAATTGTATATACAGAATCCAAATTATACCTAAAAATCGTACAATGTATATGAAGATGCCACTTTTCACGTTAAATGTACAGACGCCAAATTGTATTTAATTTGGGCACAGTATATACACGAGTATACTGTATGGATGTCAACTTGGTTCATTTTTATACGGACCCCAGTGTGTGCGGCATCTAAGAATATATATATATATATATATATATATATATATATATACATACATACATATATATATATATATATATATATATATCTATGTAGAACCGAATAATAATGACACTTCTCCACAGAAAAATCACGCAAAAAACATTCAATGATGCCTCTGCCCATTTCAATCAACTTGTATGTTTTTAAGTTGAATTGTTGAATTTCACGAACTTTTACTATTTTTACTAAATAACATGCAAGGCCAGCAATAAAGTTTATTTTTTATGTCACTTCCAGAAAGCCATAAACATTTTTGATAACCTGTGACACAAAATTTTGTATCAGATGAATTTGAATTTACATTAATGAGATTTCTCATAGGGGCAAGGTCGTTCTATTTTAGTTAAAAAATTTGTCATCGTATGTTAGTCTCGCAAAACTCTTTTCTAATAAAAAATGTAGTAATTCCGGAGGATACCGACTTTTGGTTTTTTCACGTTCTTTTGTTTGGTCCATGTAGTAGTTATTATTAGAAATGTTGTGCAAATTACAAAAAATTTCCCCTTGCCTTTTGTGTGGTGGTTTGTTTTCCTTGCAAGAAGGGCAAGGGAAATTTTTTTGTAATTTGCACAACATTTCGATATACAAAAATTACTTCTAATAATGACTACTACATGAACCAAACAAAAGAACGAGAAAAAACCAAAAGTCGGTATCCTCCGGAATTACTGTAAGGGTTTATACTTAGTTAATTTAGATATTAGAATATTTCTTAATAATTATACATAGTCAAGCATTAGATATTTCGTAATTATAAATAAATGTATAGGTAATCGAATTGTGGACTTTAACAGTACAGGTCAACATACTGTGCAGTCATTAAAATGTTGATGTGGACTAATTTGATACTTCCTAGCAATAATTATAATGTAATGAATTAATATAATTTTGATTGAATATAGAATAATTAAAAAGCCAACAGCGTTTTTATTACATGGCGATCCTGCCAGCGCGAAAAAATTAACTATGAAACTTAAAGTTATATGTTAAATAGTCAAATGTTTTGTCTACGACTCTATATTAGATTAAAGTTAAACAATCAAAATGGGTCAAACGAAGTCGACCACACAAAATTTGGAAGAAAATGGAGTAGTCAATTCTAACTTCATCGTCCAACAACAAGAGTACAATGTTACAAAGGACGTGAAAATCATATTGTACATTATAGTTTCGTTAATGGTGGTTTCCCTGGCCATAAAAGTATTTAAAATGTACAGGAGAAACTTAAAAAAACAGGTGAAGCGAAACTTAGCAGCCTCAACACTCAGTATGGATCCTTAGAAGACAGTCACCCCGGTTCGCCTCCAGTTCCGGCCTCCAGCAGAAAGTTCCGGCTTCCAGCAGATTCCAGCAGAAGATTTTGTGATGGAAAACTAAGTGAGTTTGTGTGACTAGTGAAAGTGTGCGCTACTATGGTGATTAAAGAACAACAAAATTAGTTTTAAAATAAAGGATAACCTAGAACTACTGTAAGTTTTCCTTCCTAGACTTATATTTATAGTGATGTTTACGTACCGATAGATATTTAGGCTACTTTTAAATGTCTGCATTTCTTATTCTGAATTTCTATGTCGACCAACTGGGAACGGATTCAGCTAGATCTACTTAAATATAAAGAGGACGTAGTTAATCAAGCTAAACGCGCCATAAAAAAGGAAGTACCTAAAAGCGATCTAACTAGACAAGATATTCGAGATACTCTTGTACAGTTATTTAATGATACAACCATAGATTTGTGTATGTATATATTAAAGGCAAACCATTTACAACACATGAACACATGAACAATTTTAGAGATGATATAAAAAGCGAGTTATTAAAAAATTCCGAACATAACGTAAATATGTGTCTTATATGTGGCGACTTTTCAAATGATTTACCCAATAAATGCAAATATTGTACGAGACAATTTCATACGATATGCACCAAATTTCCCGACAACATATGCGAATTGTGCAAACAATTTCACATTTGAATACTTTGACTAGCAGCTAGTCGGGAGGGCATTAATAAGGTAAACCTCTTTGGATACAACTAAATATATTGGTATCCATTGGTCCAACCTAGATAATAGGCAAAGAAGTGCAGTTCAATCTATTTTTCTTAAAATTAGAGATAAAATAATTAGAGCATTTCAGTTATTAAACGTTAATTATAAGGTTCCTACGAATTGTATAGAACCAATTGATATTTTGATTTTGACGAAGACGTTGTGTTGGACGAAGATTCATTAGCAATGGCGATGACGAACGTCGAATTTTTTAATTTAGCTAGCAAAATTTTGCCACAGGAATTTGACGGTTCTCCCGATAAACTACAATCCTTTTTAGATGCATTGGCACTACTTGATACTAATTCAAATGACCATACTGCTAACGCCGTCGCTTATGTTAAAACACGTCTAACGGGCAAGGCTAGAGATTTAATAACAACGGAAAATTCTCTCTTAGGTATAATAAATAATTTAAAAAATGGGATTAAAGGCGAAAGTTCTCAGTCGTTAACAGCTAAAGTACTAAACATGAAACAGAACCATAAGGATGCTGTAACCTACGCCGCAGAAATCGAGTCGTTAGCTGAAAACCTAAAAAGAGCATTTATAAGAGAAGGTGTACCTTACGAAGTTGCGGGTGGGTACTCTACAGAACACGTGGTTAGGTCCCTCAGTACTAATTCAAATTCGGAAAGAACACGATTAGTTATGGAAGCAGGTACTTTTGGCACAGTTCAAGAAGCTGTTACAAAATTTGTTAATATTAGTAATAACAGTCAAGCTAGTACGTCTAATGTTTTTCATTTTAGACAAAGTTACAATTACAGGCGTTACAATAACAATCGCGGTGGACAAAATTATAATCATAATGATAACGCTCGAAGGCGATACGATCGAGGTAGACGCGGACGTGCTAATTATAACAATAGGCAAAATATAAATGGTAGTGATAGGCGAAATTATCGAGGAAACAATCGTACAACGGCAGTAAGGGCTGCTGGGATAAATACAGAGTCGGGAAACGAAGCGAGCCCCCAACAGGCTCGATTGGGGGAAGAAATGTGAACATTTTTAATTTTAATTTATCATTCTCGAATTTTGTAATATTTTCAACAAAAATGACGGGTTCAGAAAACACATTTTTGCTCGACACGGGCGCTGATATATCCATTTTTAAAAGAAGAAAAATTAACCCAGATCAAATGCTAGATATTTCTAATCCCAGTAAAATTAAAGGTGTAACAGAAGGCGTCATTAAGTCTTTAGGCGTCACGGAAACTGAAATTTTTGTTGAAGGTTACAAAATACGACACAAATTTCACATAGTCGATTCAAATTTTCCTATACCTTCTGATGCGATTTTGGGAAGAGATTTCATATCTAAATATAAATGCAATTTGGACTATTCTAATTGGACAATGACTATTAGGTTAGGTAATAATCATATTACTATTCCGATTTATAGTGGTCCTGAAGAGGATTGGTTGTTCGTTCCGCCTAGATGCGAGGTACTAAGACGAGTAAAAAGTCTAACTCGGCTTCCTCAAGATGCTGTAGTGATAAACAAGGAGATACACCTTGGTGCTTTTGTAGCCAGAACAATAATATCTAAAGATTGTCCAATAGTTAAAATTATCAATATTACATTTGAAGATGTTACTTTAAAAAATGTCAAATTTGAAATCCTCAGTTTGAATCAATTCCATGTATACAACATTGAATCCAAAAACAATGATCGACTTCCAAATCTAATGAAACAATTAAATACCGACGGTATACCAGAATTTGTTAAAAATAAAGTGATTCAATTATGTAATCAGTTTTCAGATATATTCGCACTAAAATCAGATAAATTAACTGTAAATAATTTTTACAAACAGGAATTAAAGCTAACAGATAATAAACCGGTTTATATAAAAAATTATAGAACACCTAGGGCACAAAAAGACGAAATTAATGATCAAATCGGAAAAATGTTAGATAACGATATAATAGAGCCGTCAATTTCAGAATACAATAGTCCTGTTCTATTAGTACCCAAAAAATCTACTGATGGTAAAAAAAAATGGCGTCTAGTAGTAGATTTTCGACAGCTAAACAAAAAATTAATAGCCGACAAATTCCCTCTTCCTCGTATCGACGACATTTTAGATCAGCTTGGTAGAGCCAAGTGGTTTTCAGTAATAGATTTAATTTCAGGATTTCACCAAATACCCTTACAAGAAAACTCACGTAATATAACTTCTTTCAGCGTGGACTCTGGATCTTTTAGGTTTACCAGATTACCCTTTGGACTGTCAGTCAGCCCCAATAGTTTTCAAAGAATGATGTCGATAGCTTTTGCAGGAATCACCCCTGAAAAGGCATTTCTTTACATGGATGATTTAATAGTAATTGGTTGTTCTGAAAATCATCATTTAAATAATTTAAAAAAAGTTTTTGAAACTTGTAGAAAATATAATTTGAAACTAAATCCCGAGAAATGTAAGTTCTTTAGAAATGAAGTAACATATTTAGGTCACAAAATAACGGACAAAGGTATTTTACCAGATGATTCTAAATATGACATTATAAACAAATATCCTATTCCACAAACCGCTGATGAGGTAAAACGATTCGTCGCGTTTACTAATTACTATCGCAGATTTATACCGAGGTTTGCGGAAATAACTTTACCGTTAAATAAATTAACAAGGAAAAATGTAAAGTTTACTTGGACACCGGAATGTCAACATTCGTTTGAAACACTTAAAAAATCATTAATATCTCCTCAAATATTACAATATCCTGATTTCTCTAAGCCTTTTATAATAACAACTGATGCCTCAGGTGGGGCCTGTGGAGCCTTATTATCTCAGTTTTTTTCTGGAAACGAATTACCAATAGCCTACGCCTCACGTAGTTTTACGAAAGGAGAAATTCATAAACCAACAATTTTAAAAGAATTAACAGCAGTACATTGGGCCATAAAATATTTTCATTGTTATGTATACGGTACAAAATTTGTTGTAAAAACTGATCATCGACCTTTAATTTATTTATTTTCCATGAAAGATCCCACATCAAAACTCACAAGAATGCGACTTGACCTAGAAGAGTACAATTTCGAAATTCAATACGTAAAAGGTAAAAATAACGTATGTGCTGACGCGCTGTCTAGAATAAATATAGATAAACTTAAAGACATTAATAGAAACGTATCTCATATACTCGCAATTACACGGTCAAGGTCAAAGAACCCTGAACAAAACAATAACACGATAACAAATTTACCTACAAGTCCCAAAGTTTACGAAACTTTAAACAATTACGAGACTATTAAAATGCCCACATTACAATTTCAAATAAAACCTACATCTCTTAGGATGGTGATTAGGTGTAAAAGAAAATTGAGCGCTCAAAAAACAATACAAATCATTAACGACGATATTGCATTAGAGCAAGTATTGTCTCAGCTACAAATTATTGCTGATGATTGTAAATTTGACAAATTGAGACTAAGCTTAGCCGATGATATTTTTAAACAGTGCACTGTCAATAAATTTAATGAAAATATCTTAAAAAACTTACTATTATTCTCTGTCATGCAAGAAAAGTGATCACAAATAAAAATGAAAAATTAAAACTGATAGAAACATTTCATGATAATCCCACGTTAGGAGGTCACTGTGGTCAAAAAAGACTACTAAAAAAGTTAAAAGCTTCTTATATGTGGAAAAATATGTCGCGCGACGTTGCAAAATTTATAAAAAAGTGTCATAAATGCCAAACGAACAAAATTAAAATAAAACAACCTGAACCATTCGTAATTACCCCAACTCCACAAAAACCCTTTGATATTGTTTGTATAGATACTATAGGTAAATTTCCCACATCAAATGAAGGTTATGAATATGCTGTAACAATACAGTGTGAATTAACAAAATACGTAGTAATAATCCCAATTGTAAACAAAGAAGCAGCAACTGTCGCTTCTAGCATCGTAAAAAACTTTATTTTGGTATACGGTCCTATGAAAGAAATTCGAACGGACATGGGAACCGAATATAAAAATCAAGTTTTCGAAAATTTAACAAAACTATTGAAGACAAGTCATAAAATATCTACTGCGTATCATAGTCAATCAATTGGAGGATGCGAACGAAATCATCGCGTTCTTAATGAGTACATTCGTATGTACATAAATGATTCAAAAACTGATTGGCCAACATGGTGTCAATATTATGCATTTTGTTACAACACAACTCCAAGCACTTACCATAACTACACACCATTTGAACTTGTTTTTGGGAAAAAAGCAAACCTTCCAGAAATGCTAATCGGATCGCACGTCGACCCTCTTTACAATATCGACGCTTACGATCAAGAGTTTAGATATAGATTACAGTTAGCACATAAAAGAGCGAAGGAGTATCTTGAAAAGTCAAAGGTAAATCGCAAAATTCGTTTCGATAACAAGGCAAGCGAAATTGAATTAAAACCAGGAGATCTTGTTACGGTAACTAACGAAAACCGTCATAAATTTGACGCGTGGTATAATGGTTCATTCCCCGTTGTTCGTGTAGATGGTTCGAATTGTACAATTCAGAATGAGAAAGGCAAATCAACCACAGTACACAAAAATCGTGTACGAAAATATACATAATGTAATTAGATAATAATTAATTGTTAGTTGTAAGTAATGTTAATAACCCATAATAAGCAAATGTAATTATATCGTTAAACTTAACTACATATAAACCACTCTCGATATTTTTCACCCTGACTAAAGAATGCCCTTGACAAGTGGCCATAGTGAAGGTCATTCTCCTAGAAGGGATGGTGTAAGGGTTTATACTTAGTTAGATATTAGAATATTTCTTAATAATTATACATAGTCAAGCATTAGATATTTCGTAATTATAAATAAATGTATAGGTAATCGAATTGTGGACTTTAACAGTACAGGTCAACATACTGCGCAGTCATTAAAATGTTGATGTGGACTAATTTGGTACTTCCTAGCAATAATTATAATGTAATGAATTAATATAATTTTGATTGAATATGGAATAATTAAAAAGCCAACAGCGTTTTTATTACATTACCAAAAATGTATAATATCAGAATTATCGCTTACCGTTTGTCTTACGTCGGCCATGGCAAATATTTTAATATTAATAATTTGTCAGTTGCCCACACTTATTTTTTTCTCGGTGAAACATCACGACACTGTAAAAGAAAAGGGAAGGGATGAGGGTGGCAGTGTCCACATCCCACCGAGCGCGAAGTCCCATTTGAATATTATACATTTATTCATTTACATATTATATTAATTCAATTCAATTCAAAATAAATTTATTCAAAATAATGGTACATTGTATAAGCTGCCTCACCAGCACCCATCCCGGGACTGACCCTGTGACCACCGCGTTGACGCGGTGGCGAATCGCAGAGCCGGGCCGAGACGAGACTGGTTTGGCGAAAGCAAAAATTGTATAAAACATAAAACCTAAACTCCTTTTTAACAAATAAAATAAAATCAGGTGGTATAATAACAAATGCTTGAAAAAGAAAGCTTAAAATAGAACTGTATAAAACTAAAAACACTTAACGAAAACACTTGCGAAGAACTACACTGTTTAATTTTTGCACTGACGCCGACACCATAACTTGTACGAAGTGCCGACCGCGAGTTGCTTCAACTATGGGTTGCGCAAGGCAGGCCTAAACTGTGATTCTAAATTTTGATTGTTCTGGTATAAAAAATTTGGATACTGTTACAATATTAGTGACGGAAGAAAGAATTTACAGACAAAAATGTACAAACAGAATCGAAGGAACAACAACGCGACACAAAAATACACAAAAACAAAAGAAGAGGGGGACAGGAAAGATTTAAAGTGGGTGAAAGGTATGAAATATCAGTGAAAGGTGGATAGTATCAGGGAAGGTATAGTTGGTGAAAGTTTGGCTAGAGTGGCTGCCGGAAGATTGGCAATGTCTGGTAAGGTAAGGGGTGTTTAATCCGAAATGGGGCATATGCTGTCTAATTTGTGTAATGTGTCTTGTTAGCAGACTATCGCCCACCTTGAACGAATAGAAGTTTTGGGAGATATGCTGGACGTAGTCGGCTATCGGGGTTATGTCGTTGCAGCGTTCGTAGAGGTCTCTGAGGGAGGTGTATCTTCCAGAATTTGATATGAGGCGCATATATTTGCACTTCTAGTTTTTTCATTGTCTTGGCCGATATGCTGCACCACACCGGCGCCGCGTATGTGATGGACGGCCTGACCACCATCGTGTACAACATTCTTTTATTTTGTCTGTTTAGTCTGCTACCCCTGACCATGAGTGGATACAGACTCCTGGACAGGGAGTAGACCATCCGTATGGTTTCGTTTATGTGGGTGTTGAACGTCAGTCTTCTGTCCAGTCGAACCCCCAGATACTTCACGCATCCCCTGATAGGAATTTGGTTGCCCCTGATCGAGATTGGTGTAATTATGCGGTTCTCTGTGAACCGACGCGTGAAGCATATCGCCTCGGACTTCTCAGCGTTGACCCGAATCTTCCACTGGTCGTAATAAGCCGTGGCACGAGCCATGTGCGCCTTCAGCAGCATGTTTGCCGCCTCTGCGTTATGCGAATGCGCGTACATGGCCGTGTCATCGGCGTACTTGGCCAGCTTGGTATTCGGGAACTCTGGGAAGTCTGAGACGTACAAGTTGTACAACTTTAGTGACAGGCACGATCCTTGCGGGACGCCCGCACGAATGTCCCGCCGAGTTGACAGTTTATTATTCACCCGAACCTACAGGGTTCTGCCCGTCAGGAACGAGTGGATAAGTTTGGTGATGTGCGTCGGAAAGTTATAGTTATGAAGTTTGTAGAGTAAGCCCGGGATCCAGACGGTATCGAAGGCCTTCTCAATATCGAGGAGCACCATGGCGGTGCTCTTCCCGAGGTTGTTTTGCACCTTCACATCGTTAACCACCCTGACGCTCCTGCTCCTGCCCCTCCTGAAGCCGAATTGGGACTCGTCGTCGATGTGAAGCTCATCCTGAACAGTATCGAGCCTGATCAGGATGACCTTCTCCACCAACTTGGAGATCGCCGACAGCAACGAGATGGGCCTGTAGCTGCCGACGAGCTGCGCGTTCTTCTTCGGTTTCAGGATGGGTACGACCACGGCGCCCTTCCACTGGCTAGGCCAGTGCTGTAGTCGCAGGATTGCGTTAACGATGTACGTCAACTGCACAATACCTTTCCTCGGAAGATATTTGAGGAGCTTGTATTCGATACAGTCCGCCCCGGGTGCCTTGTTATTCGGTATGTCCTTGACAATTTGTGCTATTTCCGAGGGCTTGGTCATGACTTTAAGGAATTGTTGTCTCGTCAGTTGGATGTCATGACCAAATAGTTCCTGTACGTCTCGTTCGATGCGGTCGTGTTCTTGGTTATTTGGAATGTTGTTGTTAAGTATCGTCTGAAAATGCTCAGCTAAGTCGTTCGCCTTTCGTGCGTCCGTTAGCGATGTCTGTCCATTCGTACCCGTCGAGGCTGGTATGGCCTCCCGCGTACTTCTCAGGGCTCTTGTCATCTTCCACAGCGAGTTGTCTTGAGGATTCAGCGCTGCCAGCTTATTATATTAATATTATATTAATTTCACATCTAAAACTACTGAAATAAAATTAAACATTATTTTAGAACTTTTTGGATAATATAGAGAGCCATATGTGTTCTAATACATTATACCTTAAAACACAAAGAAAAATAAAATTATAGTTGTATAGGTAACTTAACTATATGGCACCGCTGATATGTGTTTTAACTTCTTTTTGTCCCTATTTATCAAATTAGAAATTGCTATCATATTTGATATTCATAAAGGATTGATTAATCAATTTTAACACATTATTTTTCCTGTTTGATATCTTTTCAATTGTGAACATATTTTATTCAATACTCATATTGTTTATACAAGTTTTGTTCAGGGGTGGCATGACCACTCTAGGTTGTAAATAGTTTAAGCATGCGCGACGTACGTCTCGTTTTTGATATACATTACAGGCGTAAGATCGAAGTGAATAACCAACATGCACGTAGACTTATGATTGAATTCACGATTGCAGAGCGATGCTTGCCCGCCCTGGCATGGCACTTCACTTTAGATAGTACTACGCCAGAGAACATTACGCACGGTTTCTAAACGGATTCATAAGCGTACCTATACCTATACGAGGCAGAATAATGTGTAGTAAAAATAATATTATAAATAAAACTATGTTTTAAATTTCAATACTACAATTAATTAACCGCAAAATTTTACTTGATAATTTAACAACAAAAATATAAAAATGTAAATATACCTTTATAACTAACGCTTATGTAATTGGGTGGGCACTGCCTACCCTGCCATCCCAGACGAGCCGCCACTGATATAAGGTTCTAAATTATTTTGCATACGATTTCTTCCCTCTGGTTCTTGTATGCATGATATTTGATAAAACACTTTCATTTGATTTTATTTTAAAGTTACGTTCTGAAAAGTTACAAGTACGCAATATTGGAAACCAATTAATCATAGTTTTGTTTATTTTTTGTCACGTCTTGTTTTAAGTTAAAGTATATTTCAAAATAAAATTAATGTGTTTATATACGAAGATTTTGCTAGTAAGGATGATTTTTCAATTTTTTAAAATATTTTTCGACCAAAGGGCTTGACTTTTACACGAGGTAGTAGACTGCCATAGTCGACAGGGGGTGTGTGTGTATTTTCCCATTTATTTTTTCGACATCTTGGACCGTTCACGAATTATAGGGACTTTTAGGTTTTGCGACTTACTAACTTTTTTGTTTTTTGTCATATGGACTTGGGACTTTTTCCCACGGGTGGAGCTTCACCAATGAGAACGGCCGGTAATAGGGCAGATTCTTGCGTTTATTTTTTCAATATCTTCCTCTATTCACGAGTTATAAGGACTTTTAGCTTTTGTGACTTACTAACTTTTCTGTTTTTTGTCATACGGACTTGGATTTTTTTCCCACGGGTAGAGCTTCACCAATCAGAACCGCGGGTAGTAGGGGAGATATTGCGTTTATTTTTTCGATATCTTGCTCCGTTCACGAGTTATAGGGACTTTAGCTTTTGTGACGTATGGACTTGAAACTTTTTTCCCACAGACCTTCTGGTCATTGTTTTCAGCATCCTCCGCCTGCAGGTTGTTATTGAATACCCCGAGTCCCTCTGGTTATTGTCGTTACTTCTTGCAGTCTCTAAAAGTATCGTCTCTCGAGCCGTAACCCCCGCCTCCCCACCCACAAGCCCGTTCACCTCTTCAGCAGCCTCTGGTTATTGTTGAAAAAATACCTCCTCTCGAGTCGCAACCCCCGCCTCCCCACACTTTGATGTACACCGAGATCACCTGTAATTATCTCATCTCTATTTGACGTCCCAACTTCTCTTCGATGTTTCGCGAACACCTGTAATTATCTCACCTGGCCGGCGGCTTCCTTTGATCTCATTTTTTTGTGTTTTAGGTAAAATCGCAATTCTCGAGTGAGCCAGGATCTGTTTAGCTATACTATGAAGAGATTTAAGCCCACCCCAATTAATTACAAATGAAATCCTGGTAAATATGTCACCAGTAAATTCATTACTATTTATTTATCTGAAGCGTAAACAAATAAAATTGGCCATTTGCGTGATCGTCCCTTTTTAATTACCCCAGGTTCTTTTATATAAAGTTTAATATTACTTGTTTCTGTCTGATACTATATAACTTAGAAGATTAATCATTCCGTTAATTGAATACCTGGTAGACTTGAACACACTGTCTATTAATTGAGAGACTTAGTTAATTATATATGTTATTTATGTAGTATTTTATTACTCAAGGTTGCACTGTACATTTATAGTTGAAGTTTGCTTTCTATTTTGCTTTGAAACAAACCCATTTATTTAGTTTATTATTTATATGACGAAAAAGGTAAAGGTGAAAGAAAAGACAATAATTGATGGGAAAAAATAGTAAAAAAAACCCATTTTATTTTATATAAATTGATGCAACAATAGTCGAACATGAAATCAAAAGTATTCCAAATATTGAAGACAATTGTCTAAACATTACAATAGGAAAATTTGCGCTGCTATAGTAATGACCATACTATAAATATACTGAGTGTTTTGATGCAATAACAAGAACTTATACAAAAGTATGCTGTGTTATTTTAATAGTAATTAGAGTCGTGGCAATGGCCTGATAATGATAATCTATAATAGAGCTGTTACCAATCGCTAGGTAATAATGGTTTATAATTAAAGAAAGTTGTTAGCAATCGCTAGATAATAATAATTTATAATTAAAGTTGTTAGCAATAGCCAAATAATGAATCGAATGCAAAACAGAGGACAAGAATCATGTCATGTTTATACATTATCAAAATGAAGTTGAGAAATGAGCATTAAATATTCGTGTAACATATCATAGAGTGTTGAGGAAATATCCTTTAATTATACACAGTTTAGTGATTGAAATTAGAATAGGAACAATCGTTCAGATACTCGTATTAATCTTGCAGAGATGAGAATTTACACTCACATAAAATCCTCTAGAATGCTGGGGAAATCTCCCTATAATAATTAAATAGAAAAGCAACCAGAAGATTGCCTATGATTGTCAAACATACGGAGCCGCGAATCCGCGAAGGTAAGAAAGTGCGGTTGCATCACCCTTCAATCGAAACAAGTGACTATACAACTGCCTGAAATATTGACATCCCTCGTTGTAACTGAACTCAATTGGAGAACAGAACCAGCCAATAGGACCGTAGTCAATGTTTCAAACCTTTGTGAACTCAAAGTACGCTGAATACGTATAATATTTTATTGTAGGTAAATGTCCAACAATCAGAAAACCTTGTGGTTACAGTAGGAAAATATTCCTAGTGTACTTTAAATATAAAGCATTCTTGAATAACCTTACATGAGATGTGGTGGAAGCGAAAGTCCACTATTTGTTTTATAAAAACTGCAGAATAATGATAGACATGAAGTTTGGCTAGTCTGTGATAAAGTACCTTGTTATTGTATAGCTCTAAATATATAGTTCTTGAATAATAACTTGTTACTTTGCAAACGCAAATTTCCCTAGTAAGATATTTAGAAAGTGAAAGTTTGTGAATTAAAATCGTGTATAAAATCATAACTGAATAACTGGCAATATAATATTATATTTCCTTGTTAAAAGTCAAAGCTAATATTTAAAAAAAAATCTAATATTCTTTTAGTACCACAAATGCGTCAATTTCCCCTATTACACCCCGTCGAAACCAGAATATGAATGCAATTGCAAATAATAAAATAGAGTTTCGATCACCTTTAAAATTTATGCCTGCTGAATTTCTGTGCGCTCTGTATAGCGTTATATCGCCCGTGAATGCTATCCCCCAGGCTCTACATGTTGAACGTCCTCGTCGAGCATGTCGGTGGTTGAGAAGAATTCGTTAAAATAATGTAAGTTATAATATTGTTTGGCTAGTAGTTTAGACGGCTGACTTAGTGAAAAATATCCCAAAATAATTTGTTAGGCTCGGCGAGAAACTCGCGACGTAGCTTGGAATGACTTCAAAGGCAAATATAAAGTTCGGCGAAAATATCGCGACGTAGCTTAAAAGGTGCTGTCTTCAAATGTCGTCTATCTTCTCCTATTTTCAGTACCACGCCGTCTTCCTTTTATATGGTTCCTGATGTCACCCTTCTACCCGGATTATGCATCTCCGCTTGTTCCTTGTGGGAATATGTTTATTTTAACGCTATTATAATATTCGACACGTCACTTAGAGTGACGCTCAACTTTCTATCTTTTTCTATGGTTAAGCTAGAAACGTGCAGGCGATTCCATACTATGGGAATACACGGAGTACTTGACGTTTAGCTGAATATACGATAAATAAACCCTGCGACTCGACTAGATTTTATGTAAATTCTGTCTCAAAATTGTAGCGTTTAACTTTGCTTTAAAAGAATATAATTTTAAAATTGCATTTCTGGTAACTTTATTGTATTTAATATTTAATGACTAAATAAATGTAAAAATGAAATGAATTAACTGCAATAATCACTTGAATTTGGAAACTAAATAAGAAACAATAAATTTATATATGGGGTATATACAGGGTCCTTCAACTACTTCCGTTATAATGAATGCACTTAACAACCGCAACAACTGTCCAGCCGCCAGAATGGAAGAGAACACGACAATATACGAATCAATTCTTCTTTCACTCTTATAATGTGATCCAAATTGTTCATGTTTTTATTTTTGTAATTGCACAAAGGACATACAGTGACTTGATTTTTTGCAGTTAATGCACAAGAAAGATATTTTTTATAAAATTGAAAGAAGGCTTGAATCGTATATTATCGTGTTTTTTTCCAGTCTGGAAATTAGACTTCAGTAACAACCGCATAGGTTATAAGTACTATTTTTCGGATGATAGAAGTATCTTGCATGAATTGGATTAAAAATATATATAAATAACTTTAACATTAGCAAGGCCTATCAACAGTATAGCGGTAATTAATTAAGTAATAATAATAAAATACATGCAATCTTGCGAAAATACTATTGAATTCTCCGCCGCGCCATAGGCAGATTGTTCGTACAGTGCGATTCCGAGCCTGAAAGTCCGAGCGCAAATGACGCTATGAAAATGAGGCGTATTAAAAATTTGATTGCTCGAAAACTGTGAGACCTAGCGAGCTGAATTTTTTTTAAAAACTTTTCGATAGTCTTGTCTACATTTGACTTCATATATACATACTTAAATTTTGAATAATTACCATACTTGCTCGCATGGTGAAGTTTTCAATGCATGTATTTGCTAGTGGCGAATTTATGACTCATTTTCTCGAAAAGGACTTATTCTGCAAATTTGGAGAGTGCCGTTAGAAGCGCTATAGTTTTTTGAGTAAGTGTAAAAAAAATCATGATCGTAGCTCAAACCATTGATTTAATAGCGCGATGTATGTTTTAAAAAACACATTTTTCAAATTACTTCTCAGATATGATTCAAATTCGGCCCTTCTAAAAAAAGTTGTCAAAATCCATTTCGGATGGCCACAATTAATCCCTACAAAAGGGTGAAGGTCCCGTTTGGTTATAACTTAGTCTGCGGCTGGTGATACATGACAGCTTTGCACTATGGTCCTTTCTATAGGATTAATCTGTCTGCTCGGGGCTTATTGCAATCAGATTAATAGATCGAAACTGGTTTAAATCGTACTTATGTAAAAGAAAACAAAGAATTAAATTTGGTGTAAGTGTGTCAAGTGAAAAAGAAATGCAATATGGAGTACCACAAGTATCCGTTTTCGGCCCGCTATTGTTTATTATTTGTATCAATGACATTGTCAAATCAATATGCAATTGTAAAATACATCTTTTTGCAGATGACACCATGTTATATCTGTCAGGTAAAAGTGTTGATGAAATTATAAAAATTGTAAATAACGATATAAACAAATTGTTTATGTGGCTCTGTGGTAACAGTCTTAAAGTAAACATTAACTAATGTAAGTGGATGGTTCTAGGAAAAAAAAAACATTTGCTGAATAAAATTGTACATAACGAAACTATTAAAATGGATAATCAGATGCTAGAGAAAGTAGTTGAATTAAAGTATTTAGGTGTAATTTTAGACAAACAATTAAGTTTTAAACAAAATGTTAATTATATTGTAAAAAAGGTTTAAAAAATCAATTTCTTAAAGAGAATATCAAAGATTTGTCAATGTTTACTAGGTTAACCATTTACATAATCGCACCCTATTTCGAATACTGTGCAACTCTTTTAATTTATTTGAACAATAATGAAACGCAAATTTTACAAAAAATGCAAAATAAGACAATGAGGGTTATTCTACAATTCAATAGGTATACTCCAATAATCAGCATGTTACAGGTATTACATTTGATGAATGTGAAACAAAAAATAACTATTTAAAACGTTGCAATTTATTTTTAAAATAAGAAACAATATGTTACCAAGCTACCTATATAATAAAATAACATATGTGGGTGATATTCATGATCACAATACTTGCAGGAGAGATGACTTGTATATTGAACGACATAATTTATCGATAACTACAAAATCACTGTTCTGTAAAGGTTTCAAAGAATATAATAGCCTTCCAGACATAATAAAAATGTGCACCACTTTCAGACAATATACAAATTTATGCATTGTACATATAAAATGTAAACCTACATAGAGTACCTAATAATTACACTTTGCATACCTATCCTAATACATACATCTTTTTTAGCTTAGTAGTTAATATAGCTTCTTTGCTAAAATAAATCCCTATTACTATGACTATTATTATTGTTGTCGAATCATAAAATTCATAAATATAATTGAATTAAATAATATTTAAACCAATACTGTGCACAAAACATATCAATGACAGCATCTAAACACGCCAGGGGCCTTCCACGATGTTCAATACTCCAGCCGTCCTGCCGTCTAGACTCCCATCCGGTTCGGCTCGTCGCACCGGCCCCAACAACAAATCAAGCCAGAGGCCGTCCACAACGTTCAATACTCCAGCCACCTTGACGTCCACAGCCCCGTCCGTCCCGATGTCTAAATATATGCAGCAAGATTTCTGCAGCACCAACTGGACTCACTTCACATCCCGGCCGACGCGGACCCGACGTTTTATGCTCCTTCTGAGATAAGACAAGCTGTAAACTCCCTACACCCAAGGAAAGCCCCTGGACTGGACAATATCCCAACCTATGCCATCCAACACCTCCCCCCCCCACCTACCTCTTCCTTACCAAACTCTACAACTCCTGTTTGTGGTCGACATACTACCCAGTAGCATGGCGAACCGCAAAAATCATAAACATCCCCAAACTATCAAATCCTAAAAACCTTCCCTCTAGCTGTAGGCCGGTGAGTCTCTTGCCGACCCTGGCTAAAGTACTAGACGTCCTTCTCCTCAGTACAGTCCAGGAGCACATACAGAATTCAGACCTATTGAACAACTTCCAGTTCGGCTTCCGCGCCAGCCATTCCACATCCCAGCAGCTCTTTAGGATCTGTGAAATCGCTATCATCAACTTTAACCGAGGTCTACTAACAGGGTTTATCGCCTTAGACCTCGAGAAAGCCTTTGACAAAGTCTGGCACCCCGGACTACTATACAAACTCCATATCGCGGATTTTTCGGCTCGTATCATCAAGATGATACAGCTCTACATCTCGTACCGACACTTCCGAGTAGTAGTCAGCCAGGGGTGCTCATCCTCAGCCCCTATTCTAGCAGGCATCCCTCAGGGATCATCCCTTGAACCTATACTCTTCAACTTGTACGTTAACGACATACCATCTCCGACAGACCATCGGACAACCCTTTGCCTATACGGCGATATTGACAACTTCTAAACGCCCACATACAATGACCGACGTATTACAAAAACAGATGGACGCAACAATGAAATTCTACGAAGACTGGGGACTACTAGTGAATAAAAATAAAACACAGTTAATCTGCTTCAATAGAACAAAAAATAAACACGAAAATAAAAATTAAGGACCAACTCTTTGACTGGAACGATAAAATAAAATATTTAGGACTTGAACTTGACATAAAATTACTATTCAGAAAACAGGTGGAAGATGTTAGAAACAGGTGCTGGGCACGGTGTTCCTCCCTCTACCTTATTCTTAAAAATGCCTCTATAGATACGGAAACACTTGTATATAAAGCATACATTAGGCCTATAATAACCTATGCCACACCCATATGGTATCCCCTAATATCGAAAACGCATCAGAACACCCTCGTAACTAATTCAGAGCAAAATGCTAAGAATATTAACACTCCCGCACACATCGCCAGTCGATATGCTACATAACATCACAGGGACCCCACTGCTCAGCGAGTTTATATTAAAGCGTTTGCTGCTCAACTTCGCACAGTCTCTAATATCTTCCACAAACCCTATATTCGCTAACCCCCTAACAGCCAAATTCCTTAACGTTCCCACTCATCCCTCCCTTAATTATCTACACCCCTGAAAAAACAAAAATTATTGTACTTGTAGTTTGAAAAAATGAAAAAATATAAAAGATCCACAAGGACACAAAAAAAATAAAAAAAAAATTATAAACAAAAAAATATACGAAAAATATTAAAAACAAAGAAAAATGAAAAAATCTTAAAAAATAAACATAAAAATTTATCACTACTTAAAATCTTTCACAGCCATTTCATAAATGGAAAGAGCCATACGGTGCACGCACCCAATACATAACACTAACCCTACACTAACATAATACAAAAACTAATATAACCAATCAAAAGAAGTACTATGAAACAAAAATAAAATAAAACAACCAATAAACACCGGCAGCCATGGAGCAAAGATATTCTTCGACATTCACAACCCAGGGCAAGCGTCGGAATTCGACGGAGAGCCTCAGGCATAGCCGCACACTTCACAGTCGCAGCGGCAGTTCTTTCGCAGTTCTCGTCGCTACAACATCAACTACAACCATCAGTCCAGTGAAAGCAGATCAACAAGAAGCAACCAGTCCAGCCTACCAGTGTCTACTCGGCGAATACGACGCTTTGTCTGCCGCCAGCGCACGATCCAAGGCTCTGTTGATGTGGAGAAGAGTACGAAACAGCGTACAGCGACAGTCGCGACTTATAAACGTTTCATCGGTGCATAGTAGTGCGGGGAAAATTAAAATCAGTGTTAGCTCAGTACAGTTAGGGCATAACTAATTAAACAAATACCATTTTTGACAATACGAACGCCGTTCGAGTTGCTTTTAGTTATTTTTTATGGATTTACGTCTTTTATTTACTTAACCTAATTGCAACTACGGGTATTAGCACCCATAATAAAAATAGTCAACATCTCGGGAAGCTTGGCGCTGTAATCAGTCAGTCTCGGCCCTCCCGCCGTCGTAGAAGCCACTAGAAGTCTCGAGAACTCTGACGTCAGAAGCAACACCATCCTACAATTGGAGTCTCATGCCATATCTATAAAAATCGACACTGAGAGCCATAGTTCGTCCTCGCCAGTTTGTCGGAATCTTTAACTAGACTACTGGCGTCCTCTATCAATAAAAAAACGTAGTCTCAACCCCCATTCACGACAACATTATACATGATAACGTAGATATGTAAATTGTTATGTTATATTTTTATGCTTGATGTTTATATTTATGTATTTTTTAAAAATGTTTGTCTCGTAGATTGTACTATTTTTTTCTTTTTTTTTTTTGTATTGTAATTAGCAACTGCTAATAAAGTCATTTATTATTATTATTAAAAATATAGTATTCTAATAGGGATTAAGGCAAACCCAATTGAAATTTTGTGTCCTTTCGTGCTAGGCTTCAAGAGCGTCAGCAGCGAGGAGGAGGTCATTGATTGATGTAATATTTAAAAAATAAAATTTCCGTGTTTCTTCACGAACCTTGTGTTTTAATAAAAATTTAGCCATTAATAAAAACAACTCAATTTAAAATGGGTACTTAATCTGCCACACCCGTTATAATTTGAAAACAAAAATGTAATTCTCAACACAAAAGTAATTCTTAAATATAAAACAAATTTTTGCTTCCACCTTAATTTAATATACCATCCGTTGATTTAGTATACCATATGTTGAGAACTGTAATCTCGCCTGGTTTTCCCGCGTTTGCGTTGTCTGTATATATTTGAAACCGCTTCCAAGAAATTGTTTTATTACTTTCTAATAACGCAACTTCAAGGGACGGAAAGTACAAGGTAGAAACCATCTCTAAAATCAAGTTGTTAATAATTATGCAGATAAATATCACTTATTAAGATAAAATAATTTCTACGACACTATCGAAAGGTATATATTTCATAACAATGGTTATTTTCCTATGACTCAGCTGTTCAAGAAATTGTAATTGTTATCCATTTTTCATGCAAAAAAGAGCATGTTCATTGTATTAGTGAAAAAAGTAAAAGGCGTGGTAAAATGTGCCATTATTTCACTCTAGCATAATGCCAAATTATAAGGATATATTGAAAACAATAATTGAAATTGATTTCTATCAGTTACGATCTTCGCTTTAGAAACGTCAATTCTGAAATTTATTTATTTAGAAAGTTACAACAAACCTAGAAAAAATGTTGTACAAAACTCATGGAATTACATAAGAAAAGAAGTACTTCTTTATACAATTGTTATATAAATAACTATTATGCATTGTGCAAATCTATCTGGCATACTTTACAAAACAATTGAGAAATATAGTATTCTTCAAGAAATACTAATACGCATGTTAATTAACGCCTATTTAAGTATTTAGGATGCAATTAGCTCCTTGTCATTAAAAAAACTTGTAATGGTGAATGACTACACAAATAAGAAATCTATAACTTTTCTCTCTCTTTGTCTCTTAAAAAAAAGTGATCTACCTCAATAATTTTAATAAATATTAATAGTTTGAGAACCTCAGCCTATGAGAGTTTATCACTTAATTATAGAAAAGACATAAATTGGAGGAAAGATCGCCGTTAAAGGTATTTTTGAAAAGACATGTACGATAAATGTAAGTCGTCAGCATTCTCTAATCAATGCAATGAACAAAAAACAGAGCGATGAAACTTGTACAAAAACCTTAAACTTGATTTAGTTTAAACCAGCTATTGATCTAATTAATAAATCATAAAACAGTGATAACTAAAGACGAAAGCATTTAGCTAGTTTTAAATAAAACGTGAAACGTGAGTGCTTAAATGGAATTATAGACAAAACTGATGTATAGTTTAGAGCACGTAAAGCTAAAAGTTTTCGTTTCTAGTTAGCACTAACAAAAGGATTTTAAAAGCGATGTACGATTGTATTCTCTTACCCTGGTCTTATAAAAAACTCATATCTGTTCCTCGAGAACCAAAGACTTAATCAAAAAATGATTATTCATTATATAAATTGTTCGAAATGACCTCCATTTACATTACTGCACTTTTCGACATGACGATTAATGCTCAACAAAATTAGCAATGTTTGCTATAAACATTTTTTGTAAACTTCGCCCTTTAATCTAATTTGTAATTTTGTAGGCCATAGTTGCACACATTCCTATTCACAATTAACATGGAAACTTTGTTGAAAATGCGTTCTTCTTATGACATGTGAGTTTTCATCTGACCAATAATGCGTATTTTTACCTACGCCGTTCCTTGCCACATACTTGTTCAAAATTCACGTACAAAATTTAATTCGTTCTGCAGAATCTTCTAAATAAGGTTCTAGAACTGGAACATGTTGCTAATGGTAGGAATGCAAGTGTATTCTATCAATGTTCTCAATACCACAAGATGGGACACTCTGCATGGTTTGCAATATCACGGGTGCCTAAATTTGGATCCTATTCTACTAAATCCAAAACCTGGGCCCCCGCTTAATTACCTTACCATCACATTGTGAACCTCGACCTCTTACATGACCTGTTTCTCGAAGACGCTGGGCAATGCTAACAAATATTTGCGGGCAAGGATGACGATAGGGAGTATAGAGACTTCCGCAGCAGCTGCGTTTCCACGACATTCTCCACACAACTCGAGATAAGTGTAATAAATGTCTACCATAATGTTCAAAATTCACTAGTGCCTTACAATATCGCACTAAACACTGAACCAATCAAATATATTTTAAGGATCCCTACAGAAAAACGTTGTCCAAAATCCAAAAAGAACAACATTTTATTAAAAACCAGCGTCTTAAAACAGCGCATTAGACACTAAACAAAAATACAATAAATTATAACTTGTCTAAAAATGTCCAAAATTTAAAAAGAACCAACAAATAGTTAACGTATATAGTGGTATTTTTTTGTGTGTAAAGTGTCCTATGCAAAAGAACAGATATATCGACATATCTCGCTTATAGCATAGTTGTGTCCATTCCTTGTGGACAAGCCCACATGGACGGAGTACTCACATTTCCCTAACTGGTCAACTATTAGCCAGTATGTAAACTTTTGGTCCGTTTTGCAAAACAACGTATAATATTCAACCAATAGGTACTGAAATGTGTTTTACAATTGGAGTTAATATCAAAGTAGTCCCATCTATATCTTAGATCTCCAGATAGTCTTTAACTAAGTAACAACTTCAACTTAAGTAATCTGCGCGAATATCAGATACAATAAAGCCTATTCCAATATTACTGAAGTTCTCAAACTTTTTAAATAAAATTTATTGTCTTTCCCTATTACTAGTCTTTATTTATTGACAAGAAACTAATTATACCATTAATAACTATGAATCTGACAATCAACAACCACGAAGTTGTGTCAAATAATATTTTTTCAGAGACAAGGACGTTTCTTATTTTCAATAATATTCTATTTAGAAGAAAAAATGCAATAAGATGAATGAGAATAGAGCAGCTAGTGTAGCTCCCTCTGTCATAGGATTATAATATTGATTGATTAGTTATGTGCGTTATGTTCTGTGAACATTTCTGTTCTCCGAGAAATATATAGTAATATAATTATTTTTACAGGTTATCTGGGAACGTCACGAGTATTTCTGAATCATTTTGATGTATCAACCCAGGTAAATTTTTAACATATATATTTATAAATGCACTTAAATTATTTATAGCACCTATGATTTCAAAGAATACAATACAATGAGGAATGAGTAAATAAAATAATAAAACAATTTGGGTAGAGATTATTTAATTTTTTTATGTAAGATGGTCCTGTTATTATTTCGTGAACAACCATTGTTTACTATATTTACTACAAAACACGCTCTTCTTTGAAGAGAAACTTGTGCTTGTTGTGTGTATATACCGTGATTAATGATTTATGGCTAGCAAATTATTAGTGTAGTGTTGATCTAGTAATAAATTCAAACTGACATTTTATTTACTATTATAATAGACACATTAGCAATATTGAGCCCTATGTTCTATCACATTCTAAATACAATAATTCTAATCAAAATTAGACTTTTTCACAATTATCTCCTAAATGGCGCATCAGACAGGAGTTATATCGGACAAAACAGTACCCGAAATCGTAATTTAAAAAAAGAATTTGATTTTATGATTTTATACCAGGTGATTTAAAACTGTAAATTAATTTTTAGTCTACCATTTAGATGTAAATGTTTGTTGTCGCTACGTTTGAACTTGGAAGTGAACAAGGTATCAACGTTTACGTGCAGCTGTAGAAGCGGGTAGTCCCGATATAAGTATATGATTCTAATGACTAGCAGATTCATTGCAGATTAAATTGTAATAATTTAGATTTCTTTGGAGCTTGAGCACGATACGCTCTCTAGCTACTTTAGCTTCATAAGAATGAAATAAACAATGTTGAATATCAAAACGATGTCTCATAAGGAAACAACTTGATTGAATCGATGTGTCGTTTTTGCCTTACATGACCAGAAACATGCATGCAAATATATGCGCTAGTGAAGTAGTGCCGTTAGAAGATAAAATCGATAAATTTCCGATTTAGGTTTCAATAAATGTATTTTTACGAAATCTTCGGAATTGTTTAGTTAAAAATAGCGCTTTTTCTTAGGGGTGGCCACCACCTCTTCTAGGGGGTAGATAAAAATAACAATTCTAACCATTGAGTCTGGCGGAGAATCAAATTTTAAGACAAAAAGGTGGTATACAATTTTCTACGAAAATTGATATTTTACAAGTTACAATGATTTGAACATTGCGATTTTACCGCTGAAAAATTGATACTTCAAAACGGTTGTTCGTAAATAACTCAAAAAGTATTTATAATTGTAGGTGATATAGCACAAAAGAGAACATAAAGTAACAAATATCTTGCTTGATTTTTCTTTCTGTCTGGTATGTAGTTCTAGAGATATGGCACTTTAATGCTCGAAATGCATATAATTGAAATTAAATATTTTTAAATTTTCTTCAAAATGGTTTTATCTGTTTCTACAGTTTTAAAAATAATAAAGTTATTAGTAAAACAATGATGGTCATAATTAAAAAAAAATAAAGTTTTCCTGCTGCTATTGATTATGTAATTAAAATTCAAAAATCCGTATTAATTTTTGATCATAACATATAGTGTCAAAGTCAAATAGCATGATTTAAAAAAATTGTGAATAACGAAAACAATGATTTTTTTTTTTATTTTTTACATAAATAAGTACATAAGTAACGATCATTTTGTTTTGAAGATGGTATCAGTAAGATGGCGGCTTTGGTTTTATATACATTATCGGAATCTACAAGCGAAGCTGCCCATCAAGGTGTGTGGCATTTCCAACGGAGTGTTATTGACCTCTTGTCGAACTTGCTCCTTGAAATCCACACTGGTCCTTGGCGGGTTCTCCTTGAAAACCTGAGATTTAAAGCATCCCCAAGAATAGTTATTTGTTTAACTAGACAGCAAAATAGTAGGATTGACTGCCGCGGTTGATAACGGAACTCTGCCTAGGCAGGGAAAGTGCCACTTTGCTGATTCACATTAGTCAGAAAAGTTAGTACTTTGCTGTCAATCGGCGAAAAAATAAATTCTGCTTGTTGATGAAGCCACTAAAGTGAAAGTGGGCTACTTAGAAACGTTCGAACTCCGTCTTTAAATATTGATATCTTTATTCGACGCACAGAAGAGAAAATGAAGTATTCGTAATTTTATAAACTTCTTCTTTATACCATACATACCACAGGCTCATTAAATATATAACACTTTTTGAGATAGTTACAAAAACCGCCTAGAACTTTTCGATGACAAAATCTCTATCTTCGGAAGATATCAATTCTCATTAAAAAAAATGTATACCATACCACCCTTTTTGTTTAAAATTTGATTCTTAATTAGATTCAGTGATCAGTCCCCATGCAAAAACTCCATTGCTGCAACTTAGAGTAAATGATCGATATGGTCTCCACCTACTTCTATGCCTTTTCTAATTCTATTCATAAAAGATTTTCTTACGCTGAAAAATACATTTTCCTGCCCTCTAATAAAATTCGCTGCGTTTTGTATTTTGTGCCACAATTCTTCTCTTGAGTTGATAGTATTTGCATAGACTAAGGACTTCATATGTCCCCATACATAATCCAAAGGATTATAATCAGGACTCCTTGATGGCCAAACAAACTCACTTCCTCGACCGATCCATCTGCGTGGGAAAGTTTCATCAAGATAATTCCTGACTTTGATGGACAAATGAGGGGGAGCTCCACCTCGCATGAACCACATTCTGTTTAGTATGTTTAGCATGAAAGCATGTAATATATCAGCAAAAGTATTTTGAAGAAAACACAGATAAGTTTGTCCATTTAAATTTGGAGGAAGGACAAATGGTCCCAATAATTAATCGCCGATGATACCACACCAAACGTTAATCTTAAATTCTTGCTGAAAATGCCTTTCTTTACCGACATGAGGATTTTCTACTTCCCAGTAATGGCTATTTCTTCAGTTAAAACGCCTTAAGACTCTTAGGACAGATTGTTTACTCACCCCTGTTGCCACTGCTAAACGTCTTGAGCTGACTTGAGGATCTTCATCCACACGAACTAACATTTCTAGTTCTTGATCTGGAGTAATTCGTTTCGGCCGTCCTATATCGTTTTTATGGCGAAATGAACCTGTTTCTCCCAAACGACGAAACAGATCTTTGAAAATCTTATGGTCTGGCTGTATTCTATTTGGATATTACAATGATTATCTCCTCGCTACAGCACGTTCGCTAAAATTATTTTGTGCGTAAACACATATCATATCCCCCATTTCCCTATTTGAAAAATTATTATGTCTAAGCATTGTAAATAAAGAGGTTAAAGAAATTAGCTCGAACACAAGAACAAAATGAAATGATTAAATGACGTAAATGACAGAACTAAAACTACCAAGGCACAATTTTCAATAAATACACTTTGTATTGAAATGTTTAATGGCACTTTCCTCGAAAACGGCTGAAGTTATCAAGTTTTACCAAGTGTACCTTTTATACGTGGAAATGACGCCCTCATCAGATTTTCTGGTCAGAAATACCACAACGTTTCGTAAAAGAAAATATGAAAAAAATTCATCATCAGATGCAGGTCCTGCGGCGCCCTCTATGATATAACGCGATGTAATACATAAATTATTGTTTTTTAGAATACAAAAAGTTCCTCTAGCAAATTTGGCGAAGATCAGTCAATAGGCTGAGGAATTATTGCAAAAAAAACGAAAAAATTATTTGAACTTTGACATCCTGTATCTTTTTCCACAGCAACATTTTACTAAAGCATAATTGGTAATATACTCATATTCTTCCCAAAGAATCTATCCCTGAACTATGGCCTATTATTAATGGTCCACCCTGTATAATGTACTTTTACAAAATATAGAACAGATTCCAAAATGCCCTGCATAAATTTGATTATTGGAGCTGAGTTCTGAGGTATATACCTAACGGCACTCCACTACATGTACGAACAATATTACCTTCTTTACAGTTAAGAAAAAATGAAGTCAGTACATCTCAAGTATTGTAAATTTTTACTTATTTTTTTATCAGCTTATGTAGATTAACCTCCCGGCAGAGTTTAGCATTAGCTATTCCACCACTCGACTAAAATATACCCACCCAGACAACTACTAAACAACCATTTCTCACGACAATGCCATATGAGGTCCAAACTCAGGAGAGGAGAGTGACTAGCCGTGTTGTGTTTCACACAGCCGCATCTAGTCCACTGCTACTGTCTCAACTACATTCGAAAAACACCATTAAACATCCACACCCTAGATTTGAACGCGGGACTCCTTGGTTTAACTCGTAAGCACTTGGGCGGTGTTTTTTAAATTTGCCTGATGCTGATAACAATGAAACATATTTTTTTTTACAAAAGAAAGACCGCATCATCTAAAAACTTTTTTGTAGAGGAATTGTTTTAATGAAACCTAATCAAGAATTTGTCTCTCATTAATTTTAATTATATATTATATGCATTTTCAACAGAAAATTAGTCTATTGCAAGCTGTTTGTATAAATAGAGGGTAAGGAATTTCTCTCAGCATGCTGTAGTATTTCATTCCCTTTTTCTAATCTCGATTGCGCGCAAACTATAGGCAGCCTTTATGGAAAATATGCATATAAACGTTTTCATTTAAAATCTTCACCTCCAACGTTTTCTTTAATACAACATTTTTCATACAGTATGAGATAATTGTGGAAAATAATTCTGGGTCACCGCTCAGGGGTGTTTTTGTCGTTCAGGTGATGAAGCCAACTTAGGTCAGAGGGAAGTCTTTGGGTGTTTATTTGTACAGTATTCACGAGTATGCCAAGTTTAAGCTCTTTATAATAAATTATTTAATCTGTTTGATCTTTCTCATCCCAATTTTATTGGAATATATGACACATACGTTAAAAATAAATTTAATGTATTCTGTTAAGCAGTATGTTGTCTCTCGCATACATTTAATATCAAACGTTAATTATATTTTATTATTTAAAATAAATATAACGTATGTAAATAAAACTCATCCCAGTATCAAAGGTAAACCATCTAAGCCAATTTTAAAAGCTGTATTGCGCGAAAATTTAATATTGATGAAAATTAAGTGTAGTTCTTGGAATATTATCTAAACTATCGGGCTATTATTAATATTAGCTCGATAAACAAAATTCCACCTTACATATACCACCCTACATATCAACGATCAATAATAATATTCCTACACAAAAAATTATTAAAATAAATTTGGTTTCCCAGAGTTAATATGACAGGAGCTGTGTCCTCCGTTTATACAGACATAAAAAATTGACAAATTAGTGCCCAGAGCTGTGCCGAGCACTGACAAAAAGTACTAGCGAACTAAGCACAAGTACTGAAAAAAAGTGCTTAAATTTTTCGAGCACTAAGCACTGTTAATAGTAAAGTGCTCCCGATTGCTAAGTACTCTGAAAAAGTGCTTAAAATTCACGAGAATAAAAAATTTAAATAGTATCTATATATTGAGGCTAGAACTCAATTGAATTCAGTGTTATTTATACAAAAGGTTAAAAGCCAACAAAAGCAGCGCAGAGAAATAATGTAAGAAAAAATATACTTTGCTGAATGCACTATATATTTTTTTAATTTAGCGGAAATGCCAGTAACTAATAAAAATAATAAAGAATTTATTGCCCAACAGAATACTCCAGTTACAGGATAATTTTACAAAATACAACATGCCAAAAACGAAATGCAAGGAACGAACGTGTACTCGAAGAATAAAATACATACAGTTTTTATATTAATTTACAATGAGAAAATTACGGGTATTAAGTTTAGGTTATATAACTATTTCTAATTGAGCGTTTTATGGTCTTGAAATTATTATTGTATTTAAAAAATATATCAGCCAACGCAAAGTGGACAAATTATTACAAAAATAATAAATGTGCAGTAAAGTAAAAAATACTTACTACTAAAGTCCAGTATTCCGCTGTTGAAAGGAAATCGATTCATTGCCACCAATCAAGGTGCACAATGTGCGTTTCCAAATCAATTGAAAATAATGTCCTATGACTTGCGGCATACTACATCTTTAATCGGAAAACGCAAAATAAAATCTGATTGCAATAAGCCCCCAGCAGGTAGATTAATCCTAAAGAAAATACTATAGTGCAAGCATCTTGCTGACACCTACTAGTCTACGGCTGGTGACGCACAACAGCCCTACACTGTAGACCTTTCTTTAGGATTAATCTATCTGCTGGGGGCTTATTGTAATCAGATTTTATTTTGCATTTTCTGATTCAAGACGTAGTTTGTCGTAAGTTATAGGACATTATTTTCAATTGATTTGTAAACGCACATTGTGCACCTCGATTGATGACAATGAATCGATTGCAATAAAATGAACAGTGGAATACTGAACTTCAGTACTAGGTACTTTTACTTTCTTACACATTTATTATTATTATAATTTATCCACTTTGCGTTGGATTATATATTTTGTTAAATATAACTTAGTCCGAGTTTTTCGCCAACTTTGATTGCAATAAGTCGCCACCAGATGGAGCTATCGACAAGTTGCGGACACCTCTTGTCTGTAATTTGATGACTAGAGAAACAGTGAAGTGCTGTTGTACATTCGCCTATGTTGTGCTGATGAGAGCTAACAAGCTCGAAAGTAGTCTGCACAGCCCTGCACTGTATCCTTTCTTTAGGATTAATCTACCTGCTGGGAGCTTATTGCAATCAGATTTTATTTTGCGTTTTCTGAATGAAGACGTAGTTTGTCGCAAGTTATAGGATATTATTTTCAATTGATTTGGAAACGCAGGTTGTGCACCTTGATTAGTGGCAATGAATCGATTTCCTTTCATAGGAAACAGTGGAATACTGGACTTTAGTAGTAGATATTTGTATTTTACTATACATTTATTATTGTTGTATTAATCTGCGAAATCCATTGACAGAAATAACTTGAATCACTTTCTTACAAAACAAAAATTGACTTGAGAGTTGTCATATTTTTAATTAACCAGTACCTCATCTGCTGGTTTCTTCTTAGCGGTGCAATCATAAATCGCGGCACTCAGGCCTAGTGGCCCATTGTGCATCCGCTAACTGATCAGTGGATGTCCCCATCTAGGCCGTACTCCAGACCGAAGGCCAGAATCCTTCCCAGCGGGGCATTCCTTACCTCCTCCGGCCTAGGGAAGCCTATACCGAAGTGCTTGTGTCTCAAATGCATGAGGTTGGGGTATGAGGTTAGGAGGTGGATGGAAGCTTCCTCCTCCTCTCCACAAAACCTACACTCGGGGTTGTTAACCATTCCGATGTTGTGCAGGTGTTTCCTGAAAGGGCCGTGTTCAGTCAGGAGACTAACCATGATCCTAACTTGCTTTCTACCTAAATGCAGTAAATGTTCCGCCCTCTTCGGCAAAGGTCCTGGGATGAGGAGCTTCGCTTGCTGAAGTCCTGGGCGGGAGTTCCAGAGGTCCACAAACTGGGAGTGAGACCAGTCTTCTATTGACCTATTGGCGTTTGCTTTAGGGTAAGCCAGTGCTGGCTCCGGGCCCCTCAAGGGCTGTTGAGAACCCTCTCTGGCCAGAGCATCTGCCTGCTCATTACCCTCAATGTTACTGTGCCCAGGCACCCAGAGAAGCCTGACCCAATTGGATGAGCCAAGTTCGCAGAGCGCCTTTTTACAGTCCTGAACCAAAAAGATTCGGTTTTAACTGATGCCAGGGCCTTGAGGGCCGCTTGGCTGTCACTACATATATATGTGTGTGTTTGTTAGAATATTCCTTGCGGATATTCTCCTGTACGCAGACCAAAATAGCGAATATCTCGGTCTGGAATACCGTTGCGAATTTACCCAGACATAGGTGAATTTTGTCTTGGGTTTCTCGCCATATATACCCGCTCCGGAACCACCCTCAGATCTAGATCCGTCCGTAAACCAGACGATATCGGCAGATCCGAGTATATTCCCGATTGAGTACCAATCCTCCCTTTTCGGAATCATGACCTTAAAGGGTACTGAGAAGGAGAACACGGGAGTTATACAATCACTCCTGGCGTCCAGAAGTGAGTGAGTCCTCACCGCGTCGGATAGGGCCCTAGTGTGCCCTAGCCGTTCTCCCTCTTCTTTTCACTGACCACCGCACTTCAGCATGTAGGCCGCTTTCCGAGCCTCGGCCTCGATCAACACATAAAGGGGCACAAGATTCAGAAGGGCCTCCAGTGCTGCCGTGGGAGTAGTGCGAATAACTTCCGTGACTCCCAAGCGGGCAAGTCTTTGGAGCTGCTCAAGTTTCCGTTGAATACAGCTTGGAGTCCAGGATGACGCCTAGATACTTCACCGTCCTGGAGACCCTCAGAGTAGTGTCATAAAGAACGGGATCGGCAAAACCGTCCAGCACACGTTTTCTGGTAAAAACGACCGGTTCTACCTTAGAGGGACTTACTCGAAGGCCCTGGTCGTCACACCATTGCTGTACGATTCGCAGGCCCCTTTGCATGAGCCCGCTGACCGTATTAGGGAATTTTCCCGATATGACTGACAATGGCTAAGTCGTCGGCGTAGCCTTGCGTGTAAAGACCTTTGTCCTCAAGTGCCTTGAGTAGGCCATTAAGGACGAGGCACCATAACAGAGGGGAAAGAATGCCTCCTTGTGGGCAGCCCTTCCTTACTGCTACCTTCACTGCCGTGTCTCCACCAACATGGCTCTTATCCATCTAATGATGGTGTCCTCAAAGCCATGATAGGCGGCCGCGGCACAAATGGAGTCGAAGGAGGTGTTATCAAACGCTCCTTCAATGTCCAGAAAAGCTCCGGCTGCGAGTTCTTTGCGGTGTGGTGCCTTCTCGATCCTCGAAACAATCGGATGAAGGGCCGTCTCCGCCGGCTTCCCAGCGTGGTAAGCATGTTGTGATAAAGGTTTCAAGGCCAATGCTCCGTCTTTAACGTACCTTTCGACCAACGTCTCTAACGTTTTGAGCAGGAAGGATGTAAGGCTGATTGCTCTGTAGGATTTGGCAGTGTCGTAAGAAATGCGTCCTGCTTTTGGGATGAAAATCACTCTGACCGTTCTCCAGGGTATGGGGACATACCCTAGGGCCAGACAAGTTCTCAACATGTGATAAATAGGACGCATGAGTATCCCCAGGCCCTCCTGAAGAAGTGCCGGGTAGATACCATCCGTCCCTGGACTTTTATAAGGATCGAAAGTGGAGATGGCCCATTTGACTCTCTCCACTGTCACTACCCTAGAGGCCGTCCTCCAGTCCGCTGTCGTGACGACCGCGCGGGACGGCCGTGGGGCTGGATTTTCCTCTGTCTCCACCACAGATTCGGGGAAATGAGTTTCCAGCAAGTGTTTGAGGCACTCTGCAGAGGTGGCCGTAAGGCTACCAGAGGGGAGCCTCAAATATTCTATTCGCATTGGGCTGTCCTTTTTGAGAGTTTTACAAAGCCTTGCGGCTTGCGGGAGGTCTTCTATGCTCTCACAGAAGTCCTTCCAAGCAGTCCTTTTGCTGTCTCGAATGCGACTTTTATAGAGGCGTTGGGACCTCTTGTGATTTTCCCAATCCTCAGGAAGCTGAGAACGCATTGCCCTATTGAAGAGCCTGCGTGTTTCTCTGCGTAAGTTTTGCAGTTCTCTGTTCCACCAGGGAACGTTGCTCTTTTCTTTCCTTCTCCTGAGAGGACAGCTGCTCTCGTATGAGGCAGTGATCGCTCCAAGAAGAAGTTTGGTGGAGGTTTCTATATCCTCTGTGTTCCTGGGTTGAATTACCCTGGTTATTTTAACTGAGAGAGTCCGCCTGTAGGCGTCCCAATCAGTTTGTCTGGGATTTCTGTACCAGCTATCCTCTAACTGGGGAGCTAGGTCCAGTTTAAATCTGATGTGGCGGTGATCCGAAAGCGAAGGTTCCGTAGACACCAACCAGTTTTTAACCAGTGGGATCACCGACGGGGATCCCAGCGTGATATCAATTACCTCTTGCCTTCGTTGAGTAACGAAGGTGGGCGAGTTGCCCCGATTTAGTAGTTCTAAATCGGTGGTATACAGATTCTGTAGCAAGTTGTGGCCTCTCGGATTGACTCCAGTGCTACCCCAGCAAGTGTTGGCGTCACATCCTACGATGAGAGGCAGCTTTTCGTTGCTACAGAATTGAACCAACTCCTCAAACTCCGTTGAAGGTGGTGGTGTTGGAGAGTCGTAAGGGAGATAGGCAGAACCGAAGACGAGTTCTATCCTGTCTCTTCCCTTCCTAAGACTCACTTTGATCGCAACTGCATTCCTAGAGCAAATCTCAGGGATTGCCGTTGCTTGTATATTGCCTGCCAACTTATGATAGCCGAGGGCGGCTCACTGTGTTGCAGGTTGATTTGGAGTATATTCATTTTTTTTCTCCTACTTCCGTAACAGACAGCTCCTCCAAGGCCGTGGCTGCCATGTCCGGCTCGGTTTCGCCGCTTGGGTGGTCGGCCTCCTCTCGCGACTGTTTAGGGTCCCAGAAGACGACCTTTACCATTCCGGCTTGGGCGCGGTAACCCGGGCTCTTCAACTTCGCCGCGGAGGCCTCGTCAACTCCCAGAATAAGCCGAAGCTTTCGAGCCTCTAGCACCTGGGTGTCGCGAACCCTCCATAACTCGGTACGGAGCTCTGGGTTATGCCGCTTTAGTCTTTTGAAGATGGCTGATCCACTGGTTTTCCCGGGACCGTTGCCACCATCTTCCTGTATTTGGGGAGAGTATCCCTTTCTAGGAGCTTGAGCTCTATGCCGTCTATGGGAGAGACGCCACCCATGGCCTCCTTCAGCCAATTTAGGGACATCTCGTTCCCACAGAACAGCTGCACGACCCCTGCTCCGTTAGCTTGAAGCCATCGAACTCTGGCAAGGGCATCCCATCAGGGAGCCCACCCATTTTCGAATCGAGGGCCTCTTGCAGTTTTTCTGTTAGGCTAGTCGTCAGCTGCGTGGTTGGAAAACCCGCCGCAGCCGCTGCTACCCTAACCCCTTTGCCAGCGACCTGACTGTAAGTCAGATCAGGTCTGGCTCTTTTGGAGTGCTTTGAGGCGCTAGGGGGGGGTCTCTCCCTCAAAGCGGCCCCGTTTGGAGCCAATCTCCTGTGGTGTACCCCCCACAATTATCCTCTCCGCCCTCGCTTTTTTCGCCCTGCTGCGTTGTGCACCAGTGCGATTTCGTCACCTGTGAGCCTCGCTCCGAGGATTGGGGCCCGCCACAGCGACTGTGAGTGAGGGTGCCCCCCTAATGTGGGAATCTGCTGGTTTACTAAACCCTAAGATAACCAAGACCTTGAAGTTAACCAGACATTGTGAAACAGATTTTTATAATATGGCAATTCTTAACCCCTAACTATTAGTTAAACAATGATTTACCGACTTTTCGGACTAAAACCTCGGTAACTGACTAAGGCAGAAATAAGTTTTTTTTTTAGTAACTCAATATTCTCTTCTGGTTTTTCGAAAATTTGGCGGTTTCGTTTGGTAAGAAAATGAACAATTTATCACAGCATTTATTGAGACAGAGGGCACTACGTGAGCTATTATACATCTGATGATTAATAATTTACTTAATTTGTAAGACAAAACGGCGTTTACATACCCATGTCCAGTCAAACATAAAAAAATGATGCCTCTCTCGCTAGACTTCTAAAGTGCTCGGGAGCTTTTGGAGTGTTCGTAGGCACTTTTACAGTGCTCGTGAGTACTTTATGCGATTACTAATCATTAAGCTCTTCCCTAAAATGCTCGAAGCACTAAACCCCGTTTTTAAAAAGTGTTCCTAAGCACAGCAACATTAGGTTAGTATAAAAGCATCAGTTAAAAACTACACTCTCAATTCCGTCTTTCTTCCTTGCATAGCACTGTTATTGTTTTTCCATTACTATATAAAATACTATAATTCACAACTTAATGGTTTTTAAAAAATGATGTTTACTGGATCATTATTTTGAAAGAATTAAACTAGATGTAAACATTAGCAATGCGTTCTACAATTTTTGACAAAATTGTTAAAATACTAATAGGACGTATATCGCTAAATATCATTAATTATAAAATAACATTCTAGTAGATATTGGTTTATAATATTAATATTATATTTTTAATATTTTTAAAAGAAAGAGTTAATAAGTAAATATGATTTAGGAGTTGATGTTGAAATTTTAAAAGAAAGTAGATCCTTCTGTTTATGATGAATTTAAAAGATGACATAAAACAATTTTTTAGATATTTAAAGTATTTCGTTACTAAAAAATCTTCATTTTTTTTCAAAAATTTTGGATTGTTACTAAGAAAGTAATTATAAGTAACTTTTTCAAATGGCATTTTTCTTAAAAATTTAAATTAAAGGTAGTATACTCTCAGGTAAAATTAATGTTTCTGGAATTTTTAAGCGCTCTTGTTAAAAGAAAAAAATTTTCTTAACAGAAATATCATACTTTTTTTTATAACTGATGGGTTTTTGCTCCCAAATTAAAAGTTAGGTCCATTTGCACTATAGATATCAATGTATATTTAACATAGTAAATAAGTAAAATAAAATTGAAATAAAAATTAAGGCCAAAGTAATTAAAGAGGAGTAATTAGCCAAGTTACGCAGTATGAAAAATAATCCCAGTTTAATACATGTACTTGTATGTATCAATAAATTGACGAATAAATGACTCCAAATTATACCGGGTGATACAGGAGACATGTAACACTCTGTGTAACTTTGCTATTTAAGAAGTTAAAATTTTGAATTTTGGAAGAGTTATGTATTTACAATTGTCCTTATTTTGAGCCTATCAAACATTTTCTTCAACTTCCGGTTCAAGCAAAAGTGACCCAAACTTTGTTATTTTAAAAGGTATTCCTGCATATGTTTTTTACTTATCTGATTTCGCCTGCCTACTAAATATTTTTGTTGCAGTAGGTAGTGACAATGTTCATTACTATGCAATAATTTTTGATACCAATTTTAATGAAGAAAGTAAAATAGGATAGGTAAAGTCTATACTCGCTGTACTATACAGCGCAAGTAAAAAACGAAATAAAATCTTTACGAGCTCATTATTATCAACAGAACAAGCTAATGCACATTAAAAACCGATAAAGATATGAAAGTCAATTTACGAACGAAGTAGTACAGAGCCGTACTTAAAATTTGTATGTATTAGAATGTACATAATAATATATTAATAATACTAGATCGTAACGCGCTGTTAAAATTGAACGACTGAGTTACTCATCTAAATATTTCAAGTGAGGATCTCTGGCCAAAAATAAAAGATAAATAAGAATCTTTTAAGTAGGGCAAATAAAAAATGGGTTTCCTATCTTGGCTTCTATGATATCGTGGGTTGTTTAGAGAAGTTAGATTGCTCTGCTACTGATTATGCCCAAAAAAATATGAGTCACAAAGTTGCGTACCAGAGATCTTTCGATATCATGGTAAACTAAGTTTCAATATCTGCCAATGTTCGTATTATGGCAATCTAGACTTAATACAATAAAATGGCAATTAACTGTCATTTAATAAACAAATACAAATAGACAAATCACATAAGCAAAAAAATATATACACGGTACCATTTAAAATAACAGTTTTTGGGTCACTTCTGCTTCATTAGGAAGTTTAAGACAATTTGATTGGCTCAAAACAGTATAATTAATACACAACTCTTCCAAAATTCAAAATTTTAACGGCTCAAATAGCAAAGTTACATGTCTCCTATGTCACCCGGTATAAAGACAAAAGTTAATTTGCCTTTTACTAGATAAATTAATACAGCCAGGAATGATTTACATTACAATAGAAATTTGTATTAAGAATTAATTAATTACTCGTGTTGCGACTCTACTGGAGTGGCCTGCATAAAACCAGATTCCTTAGTGAATTTATTTCGAGAAAAATCCAGATTTCAAAAGATATTAATAATAACATTTCTGAATAAGATGCTTCGATGTGATTCTACTGGAGTGTTCCACAAAAGGACAGCGTTTCTAGTGATAGTAGTGATTCTAACATTAAATTTATTGGCTTATTGACTAATGGTGAGACAATAAACAATATGCCAATATTCAAGAATAAATAAATATAATAAATACAAGTTCAGCAACAAATTGCTGAATGACTATAGACTTTAATAAAAGAAATAACAAAAACTCACAAACTACTGGTAAAATAATTTGGTCATAAATAAAACGAAATGGACAAAAGAGTACTGAGAATAGAAACTGAAACATCTTAGGTGATCAAAAGGACAATGACATTTCAAATAATAAACAATTATATGTGAGTAAGATGCCCAAAAATCCAACAAAGAACTTCTATAGTAGTATTTGGAACAGGAACAGAAAACAAATCTACATTGACTGCAGTGAACGGAAAAACGTGTATATATGTATGTAGGACGAGTGACTCCTGGCACTGGAGTCGAAGAAGTGAAGTATGTAGAAGTTACGTTTCCACAAATCGAAATTTTGGTAGAAATACTACCAAAATAGAAAAACGGAAGTTTTTAAAATCGGATTAGACTTTGACTCATTGGATGAAGCATACAATAGTGAAAACTGACCTAAGGGTTCTCTCATTGAAAAGTATAAGTTTCTTCAAGAGTAAGGTATTAACTTCCAAAAATACTATCCATCATAATATATTAACACTTACAATACTTCATATAAATATACAGGGTATACTCAATAAATTAAATGAACTCGATTTTTTACTTATGAACACAAAAATTAATATATTATGCATTTCAGAACATAGCGTATATCAGAATAATGTCAGTAACCTTAATTTTCAAAATTATAACATAGTTTCATATTTTGGAAGGTCATATAGAAATATGTGCAGTGTTATTTGGCATGGATGAAATGAAGTACATTGTAATTGTTGCATATAGGCCGCCAAAAGGTAACATATATATTTTTAAATAATTTAACTCAAGCACTGAATATTTCTTACAACATATCAAGTAACGTAGTACTATGTGATAATTTTAACATTGATTCCATAAAACACTATTTAAACACTAAGACTCTATTTGACATATTTGTTTCTTTTGAACTAAATATGACATTCACTGATCCTACATGAATACTAATATTCATGGTCATACCAGCTTATTATTATTATTATTATATAAATCGTGTCGACTGGGTTGAAATGTTTGAATTAAATGTTGATGAAGCCTTCAGCGTTTTCATAGACAATGTTCTTTGGTGTTATAATATTAGTTGTCCCCTTAAAAAATTTAAAGTAAATGGCAAAAAAGGAATGGACAACAAATGATTTTATAAAACAAAACAATAATATTAAAAATCTTTATTGGTTAATGACAAATCTTCAATGTGTGGAAGCAAAAAGATTATATGATATGGAAAAAAATAATTGTAAAAATAACGTCCAACATGTTAAACAAAAACATTTTATAATAGTAAAATAAATAACGCACCAAATAAAACAAAAGCCGTGCGGAATATTGTCAATGAAAAATTAGGTAAGAAAAAATCTAATGGTATAAATTTTAAAATACTTCACAGTACAGAACTAATTTCTAACAACAATAATTTGGCTAATACGTTTGCAAACTATTTTTCCACTAACGGCCAAGATATATTAAATCGCCATTTTGGTTCAAATTTATCATTGCCATGCATCACGTCTCCATATAGGGAGGCTGCAATATTCTTTGCACTTATCACTGCCAAGGAGGTCAATAATGGTATTATAAATCTAAAAAATAAGAAATTTGCCGGGTTTGATAATTTAATCGCAAAAGTAGTATTAAAGAACGAGAGAATATAGTTGACCAACCAAATATATTTATTTACGTTATCTATTAATGAAGGTCATTTTCCCAAAATACTTAAACAAGCTATTGTCATGCCAATTTATAAGAAGGGGTCATCTGATTAAATCGAAAATTATAAACAAATTTCATTATTAACTGTTGTCTCAAAACTGCTCGAAAGAATTGATGACGTAGTATGTCGCGAGTTATAGGACATTATTTTCAATTGATTTTGAAACGCACATTGTGCACCTTGATTGGTGGCAATGAATCAATTTCCTTTCATAGGAAACAGTGAAATACCGGACTTTAATTGTAGGTATTTTTACTTCATGCATAGCAACACATTTATTATATTTGTAATAATTTATCCACTTTGCGTTGGCTTATATATTTTATTATAATAGAATTGTTTCTTTTGCAGAAAAAATAAGATATTAACTAAATCGCATCACGGATTTCATGTCGGTAAATCTATCGAAACAGCTTGCTGTCATTTATTGGAGTATGTTGGGCTACCATCTATATTAATTACAAAAAACTTTGTTATATATAAATTGATCATAGATTTCTTATACAATATCAATTTAAAAATATAATTAGTCTAACATTTGGTATGACGTATAGTTTAACTTCGTTTCTCCTACTGTCTATCCTATGTTTAACAAAAACCAAATTAACCGTGGTCTACCTGTGCATGTCGAAAACGCCCTGAACGACTCCTGGACAAGAAGAAAGTATCCCTCGTTGTTAATCCTTTTGTTATTCTGGTCTCTAGTTCCAATTTATGTGTGGTTGGAGAAATAGGTATCATAGTTAAACATAAAAATTAAAATTTACGTGGCTAAAGGACAAGTCTCCAAGGCCAAAACTCTAGAGGAAAAAAAATTGGATGTGTATACATATTGAGATAGAAGCAAATGTAACTCTGCTATCCCTTGCCCTTACACGTTAGGCACCCTCCGTCCTACCAGGTGAGAGAGGGAGGCTGGTCATTTGAAAAGGGTAGCGCGTTGCTGCCACCAGATCAGGATATTACCCTTCCGCCTGACCCCGGAAGTGCGGAAAGGTGTTGATTTTGTGTGGCCGTGAGCTCGGCCGCGGCTTATATGCGTGGTCTTTTCGAGTAGAGAGATTAAATGAAACACCACTTAAAGGGGTACAGTATACATATATTACCTTTTCAGAAAAAAATCTTTACAGTAGCAACATAATGTAGGGAGAGCCGTGTACGCTTGAGCCACCCTGTAGCGCTCAAGCGACTTGCATTCCCCTGTCGGCAAATGAACCTCCTTCAAAATTATTAGTACCAAAGTGGTAACAGGACGCTTACAGGGTCCTACTAACTTCCGTTTTTACTCGGCTAGAAATCCCTGGCTTCGCTCAAATCACTTATTCACAGTTTAACTTTCAACACTAAATTATTATAACCTTCCTGAAAACTGAATTTAAAATGTCTCGCCATTAACCCTAGAACCTTTACCCTAGTATCTCTCACGATAACCCATTTAATTAACTTACACAAAAAAATCCCTTAAAATTCCTATTCACTCGTCTAACTTGCGTGCGAACTCCCGTCTAACTCTCACGAGAATTCCCCTGGACTTTCACGCCAAAGTCCTTCAAACCTCCCCGGGAACTATCGCGCTATTTTTTCCCAATAATTACAACAATTATTCACGACGGTCTCCCCGAGACTTTTCCGCCCAACTAATTCGACGTCTCCCCGGGAACTGTCTTCCATTCCTCCGGTTCCCATCTAGTCCCCCTCTTTTTAAAACCTTTGACTGATCTTTTCAAAATTTCACATTATTCCATGCCCTCTTAAAATCCCAATTTAGTACTCGTAGCGCCCTCTCTACCTTTATTCTCGACTTTCCGCTTTAACTTACCACTTCCTGCAAATTTACGGGCTGTGCAGGATATGTCCATATAGAATAGCCACTCACGCCTTCGATCGGTACCTTTCAATAGTTGGTTCAGCGGTTTACCCACAGATACCGCCGCGTGTTTCATATTTTAATAATTTTAAGCATTTTACAGCCATATTTTTGTGCCTCGTCGCCAAACTACCATACAATGTATATGGGAAACTAAAATACATGAAATCTCTCTCAAGCTTGATAAGATAAAACTTTACGTATCCGCTAGTCTAGACAACGGCTTATCTTTTAGGGCGACTCAAATGCAACAACGGATCCCTTCGAATAATTACTATATACGTACCAATTACTTTTAGCACTTTAGAAATATACTCTTTTCCACAACAACAAAAAAAAATACAGGGGGTAATTGCTACAGTACCAATTACTTTTAGCATTTTAGAAAAATACTTTTTTCCACGCAAAAAAACATACAAGGGGAGGGGGGATATTTCTACATTACTTCCCCTTTTAAAAAAGTAATAGACCAAATTGGCCGTGGCTTTTTCCACTTAACTTGCAGGCGTCAAACTACCGCCATTGATTCAGCAAAACAATCCGCCGTGAATTCAATGGAGGGTACCTGACATACCTGGGTGCCCTTTCCTAAAACTATGTCTTTAACATCATAATCCCGACAATAGACAACCGCACTCCGCACATCACTCGCGATATTTCCGACTTCTCCTTCGGTGGCTGTCAATGGGTATGAGGAGCGGATTGATTACAGTCTTTACCGCACACTTAGTCTCGAGATTTAGAATCACTCTCAGTCCAATGAGGCGCATTTGGTACCGTCGAGTATAACGTCGCCCCACCCGATATCTCCGTGGTCGCATCACTGGCTCCGCTAACAATAGTTTTCAGTCCTTCACTTTGCGACCCTTCGTCTCACCCCGTTTGAATTTGTGTCCGATTATGATGATGAATGACCCACATCGCCAAAGTATTCCACACACATGCGAATAGCGCAATTCATCCACCTACGGTCTGGTATAGGTGCAGTCCGTTGATGATAGCTCCCGCGACATACTTAATGGTTCGGAATGTAACATGGAATCCAATCAAAATCACTGGTAAAAGTCCCTATGTCGGAAAACCATCCCCACATTTCCTTCATGGTAGAATGCGCCAACTGTTTTATTTTTTCAGGATCGAATATTCCCAACGTTGAAAAACCTTGACCTCCGGTTTCCGTACCGGCCGCTCTGCGGGTAATAATGTTTTCTACCACCTTCCTTTCCATGCCAAAGGCGACAACTTCTGTACTTTACCTATCTTGTCCTGGGTGTACAATCCCTTCGATCCTAGGGGCTGTATAGGTTGAAAAGTCATCCTCGGATACGTCGATACCTCAAACTCTATAGGAGCTCTCTTAACGATCCGAAGTAAAGCTAATCCTATCCACTCTCCCTCAATATAATACAATGGCGGGGTTAATCTATTGCAGTCTATTTCTTCCCCGTAAATTTGTAAAATCCTCATAAGTGGCAAAATTTTTACTTAAAATTATTGATCCATTATCTGGAAATACCGATTCATATATTAAAAATAGTAAACATTTTATAGAAAAAATTTATGAAAACGATATTCATGAATCACACCTGATGGTTAGTTTTGAGTAGTTAGTCTTTTGACCAATGTTCCGGTAGATGAGACCTTAAAAATAGTTAAAGACAGGTTGCTAAATGATAATAATTTGGAAACTAGAACTAAATTAAGTGTAAATAGCACAATGGAACTTTTAGCAATGTGTATAAAAACAACCTATTTTCAACTGGACAATGAGTTCTATCAGCAGGATTTTGGTATGGCTATGGGGTCTGCATTATCACCAATTTTAAGCAACATATTTATGGAGAACTTTGAGAACACACATGTTCAAAATTGTATAAACACACCGGTTGTCTGGTATGTATATATATGTTGACGACATCTTTGCAATTTGGCCTCATGGTGTCGATTTACTAGATAGTTTTTTGGAAAATATAAATAGTAAGGAACCGTCTCTTAAATTGACATTAGAAGTAGAAAGTAGGAATGAACTACCGTTTTTAGATGTTTTAATTAGAAGGGTAAATAATACAATTGAAATAAGTGTTTATAGAAAACCAACACATACTAATAGATATTTAGATATCTATTAGTATGTGTTGGTTTTCTATAAACGCTTGTTTCAACTGTATTATTTTAAATTTAGATTTTAACTCAAATCAGTCAATAAATGTTAGAAGGGGTGTTGTAAAATGTTTATACAATAGGGCCAAAATAATTTCATCTAATAAGGAAATATTAAATAACGAGAAAAAATTTATCAAAGAGGTTCTAGTACAAAATGAATATACTGAAGCCTTTGTTGATAGAGTTCTCATAAATGTTGAAAATAGGGACAATCAGGTACGACAAAGACCTGAACGTCATTATACAGCAATAATTCCTTATGTATACGGATTATCGGAAAAGCTACTCCGTATAGATGACAAATTTGATGTTAGGACGATATTTCAAACGGGGAACAATTTAAGATCTATTTTAACAAAAACAAAACCGATAAACAGGGAGCAGAAACTGTATTTACAATATCCCGTGCGAATGTGATAAATGTTATGTGGGTGAGTCATCCAGACCTTTCAGTGTGAGGTTGGATGAGCACAAGAATTACATGAGAAAGAATGAACTTCAGAAATCAAAGATTTGTGAACATGCTTGGGGAAACGGACATAGAATAAACTGGGACTCGGCAAAAATTTTAACAAAAGAAGCAGATACCAAAAAAAGAAAAATTAAAGAATCATCAATAATCTTATTAAATGAAGACAAGTGCGTATCGAATTGTTGTGTAGATATTTGTACAACCTGGCTACCAATGTTAAAAGAAGAACTTAACAAACTCAACATTATCTAAAAGAAAATATCATCAGTTATATGTTCTGTGTAAGTAGCAAGTATCTATGGAAATAACATAAACATAATCTTAAAGCTGTGTATTTGACATACACAGCAAAATAAGAGTTCTTCCAAAAAAAAGCTTTGAAAACGGAAAAAGATTACTTTCCGAAACGTCAGCAAAATACATTATTTCTGTGTTTATTCCGATTTATATTATTTGCAAAACATAACCTCTGACTATTCCTTTGGAGTAAACGACACGGGCGCAGAGGTTTTTTTCCAATAATTCTATTATTTTGTAGATTCGGTGATTTGTTTTTGAAGAGGACAATAATACATGTGGTAGAAAACCCAAATAATAGGAAAGAATAGTGGTGCCACAAATTTCGATTGGTTGTTCACCAAAACCAGAAGTTCCTGGTAGCATCGGTTCACGCGCCTGATTTCAGCCTGCTTTGGTACACATCGCATGATATACAATACTTCTCCTAACACGTGGCCTACGTGACTCTCCCTCTCCTGAATAATTTGGCTCACGGCATCTGGCATAATCGGGGCTAAGAGTAGTCGGTTCTTCAGTATTTCTTTCTGCATCAGGCGTCCCCGATGTATTGTGTCCACATACAAACTTTGTAGGCTCTGCTTATAGGACTGCTCGACATACAAAAATTTACTGTTAACATATGACATCAAATCGGTGTCTTAGGTTAAAAGTATAGTTGAAGGATGAAACATCTGGGTACGCCCTTCGCAAATAAGCAGCTGTGGATGTTTCGTCTGCCATAACTCCAAATTGCATAGATGTAATTTCTTCACAATGGTCACCGCAAATTTTGTCGCCCATTATCGACCACTATATACTGCTCGCCCGTCAGTGTGTTGGTAACCTTCTCTGCCCTTCCATCGTAAATTAAACTCAGTCTTTCTTCGCATGTTGCGGCCGTCATCTGGTTCCATGTACTCTCCCCTATCGTTGAGTCGAACAGAGTCAAAGACGCTGTGGTTGTTCCATTTAACACGATCTGGCCAATAGTTTGCTGGCTAATCCTAAATACCGATACCGATGAATCAAGCGGCAACCTTCCACCCCCACTGGGTGGATATAGTTTAAAAGTCCTCCCGCTACAACTGAACTGTGGCAATGCATGCCGCAATAGGTAATTAACCGCGTAACCTGCACCAAACAAGTCCAAAGCTGCTGCAATTCTGTCTCAGTCCTTTGCAGTACGCGCATTTGTACTGACTCGCTCTGGTACGATGAATTCGGTTCCGAGCAACTCGCGACATGTCTTAACGAAATCGTCGTAACGTTCGTATTCTTATCCTCGCAATCGTACGCGATTATCCCGTAATATATACTAAGTGCCTGCGTAGGCCCAATGGCAGCCACTCAGCTCGTTATTCCTCTAATATTTATATTCTTTAAATACTTGAAATAAATACCACTCCAATTAACCCGGGGTATTTACCCTTTTACGTCCCACTTAAACCTACAAAATAAAGAAACAATACTTCGGACTCCATCGTCCTCATCCCTTGGGTGCTTCTCCGGAATCCACGGGTATTCCGCGCGTCTTCTGTACCCTTACAGATTTAACCTATCCGGCGGCCACTTGTCCTCGTGGACCTTCTCAGCGGTACCCGAATCTCATCTTCCAATAACTCGATATCCCCGCCCGACATCTCATTCTTAATTGCATTATTTTTCTTTACTTCTACTCCCACTCTCTTTTGACGCGGTAAGTCTACCCATTGGGGGAAGAGTGGCCTCTTGCTCATTTTCCCCGTCGTTGAATTCACTCCCTGGCCCTTCATCATTCGGCTCCCGTGCGTCGTCCTCGTCGTCACTCTCGTATCTCCTCTCGCATAGTAGCGTTTTAGTCGGTTGGCGTGCACCACATACTCATCTTTCCCTCCCATTTTGCGAACGTTATAGGTGACCGGACCCACTACATCTGTTACTCGATATGGCCCCTTCCACGGCTTTACAAGTTTTCTCGATAACCCTCTTTTTACACTTATTTCCCTCAAATATACTAGATCCCCCGTTTTAAAAGTCCTCTCCCCCGATTTATTATTAAATCTGGTGATTCTATCCCCTTTTACCTTTTTGGTGTTTTCGTGGACTTGAGTATAAACCCTTTTTAACCTTGCCATCAACTCTGACGCGTAGTTCTCCGAACAATCGTATCTTATGTGCCCCGATTTTATAAAACTATCGATGGGTAACACTTGATCTCTTCCGTGCAACAAAAAATATGGGCTGTACCCTGTCGTAGAGTGTATGCTACCCCTATACGCCATTAATACGAACGGTATCCACTCGTCCTAGTTCCTCTGATCCTTTGATATATAGTGTGACAACATATCTTTCAATACTCGGTGCATTTTCTCGATTTTCCCGTTAGACGTCGGAGCGTAACTTGCCGTCTGAATCTTCTTAATGTCCACAATTTTGCACACTTCCTTAAATAAGGAGTTCAATCCTTGGTCTGTTAACAGTTTCTTAGGCGTTCTATGCCGAACCACTATCTTTTTTACGAACGCTTTGGCTACCATCTTCGCCTTCTGATTCGGCAATGGAATGGCTTCCGGGTATTTTGTAAAATAGTCTTGCAAGGTAAGCAGGTATGGATTACCGTTCATCGAGACAACAAGTGGGCCCACAATGTCCATCGACGTTAATTCCCATGGCTCGTAAGTCTGTGTAAATCGTTGCAACGGGGCTTTCTTCGTATGGGTATGGTTGATTGCATGACTCACAGGTCATACAATAGCGTTTCACATCCGCCCTCATGTTCGGCCAGTAGAATCTTCTCTGAACACTGCAGAGTCTTCTGATGTCTTGGATGACCTAATGTGCATCATGAAATCCTTCCAAAACTGTAGAAACAAATCCTTTTGGTATTACGAGTTTATCCATCCAATCTTGACCGTCCTTTTTATGAAGGATCCCATATTTATCAATATTCCTCATCCACGTCCGTATCCCTGTCTTCTAATGGGGTAATTTCGATGTATTCTAAAAACATCATTTTCTTAAAGAATGGCTTTTAAAATGATGATCTACCAAAAATTAGCACTTTCTATTAAACCGATGATGTTAAAAAAAATTATTAGTCGTGCGACGCACTGAAATCTGATCAAGTCAATATGACATCATTAGACTTAAAGCTGAGGCGACTCCCGTGCATACACAGAGCGCGCTATATTGTGCTTCTTAGGTCAGATTAGTGTCGTCAAATCATTATTAAACTTGTAAACTGTATTTTGTTTTGTGATTTGATTAAAAATTTTATCATACCATACTCAAAATAAATATTGTGTTGTTCCTGAATGCAAATGTACGACGGCATCAACGCCACACAAATATTTTATTCGTTTGCTGACAGACAAAAAGAAAAGAATTCTTTGGCAACAAGTAATGCGTCGACCTGTTTTGTTAAATGAAAAAACAGGAGCCTATTGCTGCCAGGATTATTTTAATGTAAGTTAATTATATTACCTAATAAATGATGAAAGTATATTCACATCCAAAATATAAGCAGCATTTGCGGCTTCCTTTATTTTTTTATAGTCGGTAGCAATATATATATATATATATATATATATATTGTTATTATACATGATCTGCAGGAAACAACTACTCAGCGGGCAAATACCCCGACCTGCATTGAAACAAATTTATTGAAATTAAAGGGGGGTAAACATGTAAAAATGTATAAGCTGCCTCCCCGGCACCCATCCCGGGACCGACCCTGCGACCGTCGCGTTAACGTAGCGGTGCGTCACAAGGCCGGGCCGAGACGGGACCGGTTTGGCGTTAGCAACAATTGTATAAAAATTAGAACGAACTAAAAAACACCTAAACTCCTTTTTAACAATACTAAAATAAAAATAGGTAATCTAACAAAACATTGCTTAAAAAAGAAAGCTTAACATTAAAAATGGAAATACGAAGACTTTGGCTTTCGCCGTTTATGCGCACTTTCACTGTTTTTAATTTTGGCACTGACGCTGACCCCATAACTTGCACGAAGTGCCATCCGCGAATTGCTTCAACTACGGGTTGCGCAAGGCAGACCTAAACTGTGATTCTAAAAATTTTGATTGTTCTAAGATAAAATTTGGATTCTGTTACAATATTAGTGACGGAAGAATGAATTTACAGACAGAAATGTACAAATAGAAACGAAGGAACAACAAACGCGACACAAAAATACACAAAAACAAAAGAAGAGGGGGACAGGAAAGAATTAAAGTCGATGAAAGTTATGAAATATGAGTGAAAGGTGGATAGTATTAGAGAAGGTATAGTAGGTGAAAATTTGGCTAGAGTGGCTGCCGGAAGATTGGTAACGCCTGGTAAGGTTAAGGGTGTTTAATCCGAAATGGGGCATTATGCTGTCTAATTTGTGTAATGTGTCTTGTTAGTGGACTATCGCCCAGCTTGAACGAATAGAAGTTTTGAGAGATGTGCTGGACGTAGTCGGCTATCGGGGTTTATTAGTTCTCATCAGTATGCCATAGGTCGTGGAACAGACAAATGACAGTGGCCAACCTGCTAGTCTTATACAGACTATTGTAAATGGTATAATGGTGAGAGGTAAGTTAATCCTCTCATGTGGTCTAATGCTACTATACACCACACATCATAGATATCTCCATGGTATATAGCGACTTGCCATTTTACAAGTACCGAGAGCGGTGACCTTCAGCCCTTGGTGGACTTAATCCATATACTGTTATTATACATGATTTGCAGGAAACAACTACTCAGCGGGCAAATACCCCGACCTGCATTGAATTATACCTTACAAATCATGAAAGATTGGTGTATAGTAGCATTAGACCACATGAGAGGATTAACTTACCTCTTACCACTATACCATATATATATATATATATATATATATATATATATATTGTGCTGTTTTATACTTTTATTGAACTTAATAATTTGCAGTACTAATCAAACTTTAACTTGTGTATTTCCAGTAGATAAAAAAAAAACTTTAAAAATCAAAAGATCAAATTAAAATCTCTTACCTTTTGGTCCGAAAGTATGTTAAAATATTGAATGGGCCGGCTAGCTTATCTTTCCCTTCAGGAGCAGGTTCAAATTCAGTTCCTATTTAAAATCAAACACCAGAAACTTCTCAACAAGGTGATACATCCCAACAAACACAGAATGATGATAAATTTATACAATTAATGAACATGATAGCGAACAGATTTGATGAAAATAACAAAAAAATGGACGAAAACAAACAAGACATGAATAATAAATTTGAAGAAAGCAAACAAGACATGAATAATAAATTTGATGAAATCAACAACAAAATGGACAATAAATTTGAAGAAAGCAAACAAGATATGAACAAAAAAATGGATGAGAACAATAGGAAATTGGAAACGAGTATAGTAGAGTTACACAATGAAGTGGACCAGAAAATTAAGAAAGTAGAAGAAAAAGTAGAAAAGGTTTATGAAGAGATAAGTGAATTTAAAAAAGAAGTAAGAGTAGAAGTAGAACATGTTATAGTAGATGGTATGAATGAAATAGATATACGCATGAAAAAACAAGAAGATATAATCAAAACACAATTAAAAGAACAGGATGGTAAGATCGCACAGAATACGAAGATATTGAAGGACACATACACACCTATATTTAACACATATGCTACACCACATCATACACTGGTAAATCAATTCTATGGTGATTCCAGAATCCACCCAAAAGTATTTTTAGAACGTTTAAGGCAATATCTAAAATCTATAAATTTTAATTTAGAACATGAAATTCAAAATTCATTAAAAGGTGAAGCCGAAATTTGCTATCAAATTGTAGAATCTGAATTTGAAACTTTAGAAGAATTTGCAAAGTTATTATTAAAAAAGTATTGGTCTGAACATTGTCAGGAAAAAATTCGTTTCAATTTATTTAATGGAAAATATTCAGAAAATAGTGGTATGTCTAGGGAAAATTATGTCATGCGTAAAATGTATAATATTAAATTCTTAGAGCCAAACTTAACAGAAAATGAAATAATTAAATATCTAGCAAGGCATTTTTCTTATGACATCCACCAAGTAATCATTACACAACGCATTACGACCTTAGATGGTTTGAATGAGTACTTGAGAGTGATCGATGATCTACATATGGGATGGAATAAAAATTATAAATCATTTAATAGAAAAACATATAACCGAACAGATGGTAATGACCAAAATTTCAACAGACAAAATTATTATGCAAATAGACAACAAAATGGGTATAATAATAATTATCAAAAAAATTATGACAGTAGAAATTTTAATAATCAAAATAAAGTAGTAGATTATGACGAAAATAGGAGGTACAACGGTAATGATAATTATAATAAAGAACAGAATAGGTATGATAATAAACGTGATTCAGTAAGATATGTACATGTAAACAATACAAATGTCAGATCTGATCAACAGAATGACATGAATAAAATTAAGACGATAGCAGAAGTAAATTCACATTTTCCAAGGGAAAATTTTTAGATAAGGAAGTTTTAATTGGGATGACGACATACGGACATATGCGAGAATTTATAGGTATTGAGAATGAATCAAATTTAGATAATAATAGAATTAGTAATTTACCAATCATCAACATTAAAGTTAATGAAATAAACTTAAAAGCATTGATTGATACGGGACCAGAAATCAGTTTAATAAATGGAAAGATAATAGATAGTAAAAAAGAGTTATATCAAAAAAATTCTACTAAGATTTCAAAAATTAAATTAGTAAATGCAAATGGTAAGAAATTCACAGAATGCAATAAAATCATAAATTTAGATTTTGAAGTAAAAGAGATACGTTTTAGAGGCGAGTTTGTAATTGTTGACAATTTGAGTTTTGATGTCATAATTGGTGAAATTTTATCACGACTTAAGGCAAAAATAGATTTTGGGGAAAAGTCCCAAGTTTTAAAAGGTACTGCGGTGAAAATATTTAATAAAAATGAGTTAATCATAGTGGGTTATATAGGTAATTGTAATAATAATAATTTAAATGATTTAAATGATGAAAAATATAAGCCTACATGTGAAATGAATAATTATAAAATGCCTAAAAGGTTGGAGATAAATTGTCCTACTAAATATGAAAATCTAGTAAGAAAATTGTTACAAAATTATATGTCGTTAATAAATTACAAACCAAGAATAGCTGAAAGTTATGTACACAAGTTGATAGTAGATGAAAGTAAACTCAAAATATTTGGAAAAAGAAAACACAAAAACTTCAAGACGAGGAAGAAATTTTGCACTGGAAATAATTGGAACAGGAGCAATAAGAAAAATACGGAAAGGGACATGAATAGGGAATTTTATACGGAATTATACACTATATACAAACACGGATCTATTAACAAAGATAATTTGGATTTGTGGGATATAATGAAAAATATACTAGTGATAAATAAGCGTGGATATAAATTTGAAATAATATGTAATGACGTAGTAAAGGGTAATGTAAATAAAGATCGTTGTAATTTGATATTTGAGAGCAATGGCAATGGAGACGAGTTGGTCATTATGCCTGCCCTCAGTATTTGATGTTATATTGTGCAGAGATATTTTGTTTGGACCAAGGGAAATGTAGTTTTAAGTGCGGAATAAATAAATAATGAATTATATCAAACAGTTAAAAGTTACCGGAACATATATGAAAATAAGTATGACTATAAATGATAAATGAAAATGTAATACGTGCGGAGACGCGTCAGTTCTCCAAAGGTATATGAATGGTGAAGTTACCACATATGGTCAATTTTAATTTTAAAATATCCAAGGTCCAAACAAAGTGTTTATTTCCATTATAATACTCGTGTGCGGGAGTTGACATGGGTTCATATTCGAACGGAGTTTAATGATATAAAATTTAACAATATTATAATCAAAGTTATTAATTGCATTCCAGTTAAGTCAAATTATTATTATAAAACGCATTACAAAAAACTCACAAAGGTATATCCCACAAAAAGACGTAATACAAATACGGTTTGTAGAATACTTTCTAAATATTTTAAAACTGTAACACTCCTAGAAGAATTTTAGCTAACAATGCGACATATTTTGACAACGACAGATTAAAAAAATATTTGACAAATTAAAACACACAAAGAAAACACAACAAAACTGATGATAAATACAGTATTTTGCAAATACAGCATAATTGAATAAAATTATACAGTTTTACATAAGTAAAAGCTTATAATTTGGGGAGGGAATGCGATGTATTTGCATATTGGACGATTACGAAGATTGCATGTTTGTGTTATTTGCTGAATCAGGGTTTGAATTTGTTTATTTCCTTTAGATGGTTTTCAAAATTTATTTAAATTAGCTAAAGATCCGAAAGGTATGTGTTTTAGAATGTTAATATTTGTTTAGAGTTGTTTTAATAGTTTTAAAGTTTTTACTTGTTGTCAACAGTAAGTTTGATACTGACATCTATGTTAGTAGTTATTAAGTTGTTGTTGAAATAATTTCTGACATTTAAGTCATTATGATATTTCTTTTAAGTAGGAAATTTTATTTTTATAGTTGGTAAATGTTTTCCTGGAGAAAGACAAGGAGGTTTAGGTTAGGTTATGTTTGGAATGAAATTAATCAAAATTCATATGGTGTTTTGTTTTGTTTATTTTGGATACTTTGATATTTAGTTATATAGAACAACAAACAACAGATAAAAGAGAGGTTGTAAAATTGGAAAAACAAATTTAAGAAAAAAAAGAGCAAGTGAAAATTAGGGAGTGAAGAAGAAAAATAATAAACAAGGAACAATAATTTTGAAATTGAATTGAAAGTCAGAAATTGTGAAGATCAGCGAAGAAGAGAAAAATAGACTGTAAATAAGAAGGTAGAGGTGTTATTGTGTGGAGTTGCAGAGGAGATAAGGACGAGATAAGGTGAAGAATTAATGAAAGGAGAATTGTTGGATTTGGAAAGAGAAGAGTGTAGCTACGAAGAAGGAAGGTTTTTGTGTATTTAATTTTTGGACAAGGTTGTATATTAAAATTTAAATAGTGTATTAGACTTTCGAACCTGTTATAAAGCTAAATTATCTAAATATCAAAGAAAATAAATTATTTATATCAGATTAAAAATTTTACTTTAATAAAAATTTCATTTTAAATAGGAACTGAATTTGAACCTGCTCCTGAAGGGAAAGATAAGCTAGCCGGCCCATTAAATATTTTAACATACTTTCGGATCAAAAGGTAAGAGATTTTAATTTGATCTTTTGATTTTTAAAGTTTTTTTTTATCTACTGGAAATAAACAAGTTAAAGTTTGATTAATACTGCAAATTATTAAGTTCAATAAAAGTATATAACAGCACAATATATATATATATATATATATATATATATACAGAGACGAATATTAGACGACTGTCTAAGTTAAAACAAAAATTTTTAATTTCCACCAGGGATACAGTCACGGGCTCAAAAAAGAAAACTCTTTTTTAAATTCAAGCTTTCGAAACTTTATTGTTCCTTCCTCAGGAATTCTACAAAAATTTTATCTTATTATAATCAAAATTATTTAATACAAGTGAAGGGTACTTACTAAATTGAGGTTAAAAAATGAAATTGACAAGTCATCAAGACAGAACCAACACAACTATTACAAAATAAATCACATTTGTGGACTACATTTATATTTAATTTAAGTTAAAACCAAAAATCTTTAATCTAAAATAGTTTCAGCCACCTCGAAAACTGAACAAGAAGCAGTCAACTACGTTATTTCTTATTCCTCCGAAAAACATCGGAATGTGAGATTAAAAAACTGTCAAAAACAAATCTGAAGCAGAGAGAGAGGGGTCATGTCAACCCCCCCTCTCTCTCTGCCTCAGGTCCGTTGCCAACAAAACACCAAACCCAACAGCTCAAAACTTACTAATTTTCAAAAGTATAGTACAGGGTGTTATTTCTGTGACTACCATTGGCATGTAAATGCAACAAATAAGTGTATAATATACTGAGGCCCTCAATGTCACTTCTGGCAGTCATAGCTTCCGGTTCATTAAAAATATGACACATTTCTAGAAAAGTTCTTTTTTGAACGTTCTTTCCAAAATCCAAAATCTTAACCTCGTTATAGTTGAGGTTATGGTTGAGTGATAGAGCGTGTTTGGCTAACATTGAAGATTCTTTGTTAACCCTCACGTCGCTTCTGTGTGATGTGATCCTATCTTTAATTTTTCTACTCGTTTGACCAATATACTTTTTTTCACAATCATTACAAGAGATGCAATATACCACATTTGAATAATTCATCAAGTCGTCTTTGTCTTTCAGTTTAGCAAAAAGATTGTTAATCGTCACCTTATTTTTGAAGGCTAATTTGATGTTAGTGAAACTTGAAAACAACTTCCTAAATTTAAGCGTCACCTGCGGAATGTTCGGTATAGAGAAATAAAAAGCGTTATTAGGAGCCTCCTGGTTTTCACCCACCCTCTGTCTCACCCATACTCGCACAGTACGTTATGGACGACTTGATTAATGATTGTCTGTTGCAACTAGAGTTTGAGGCACCCTTTATAAAAAAATATGTGGATGATATCATCCTTAGCATTCCCAACGATGGTAGAGAACGCCTACTAGAAGTGTTCAATAATTATAACCAACGATTAAAATTTACAACAGAAGAAGAAGACGAAAATGGCAGAGTCCCCTTTTTGGATACCCAACTAACAAGAAGGGTAGACAATAAGGTTATAACGTCATGGTACACTAAACCAGGTTCATCTGGACGATATTTACATTATGAATCGTTTCACTCGGAACGACAAAAGATTAATGTATTAGTGGGAATGAAAAACAGGGTTATTAACACTTCACATACCTCGGTTGTAACAGGCAACCTAAGAATTTTGTCAGATTTATTTATGAAGTGTGGTTATCCACCAGCGTTAATAAAAATAATCATAGCCAGTAGAACTGTTGCACGGGACAATGTAGTCAATGAACGCCCTGACGTAGTTGTGCAGAGGGTGGGTGAAAACCAGGAGGCTCCTAATAACGCTTTTTATTTCTCTATACTGAACATTCCGCAGGTGACGCTTAAATTTAGGAAGTTGTTTTCAAGTTTCACTAACATCAAATTAGCCTTCAAAAATAAGGTGACGATTAACAATCTTTTTGCTAAACTGAAAGACAAAAACGACTTGATGAATTATTCAAATGTGGTATATTGCATCTCTTATAATGATTGTGAAAAAAAGTATATTGGTCAAACGAGTAGAAAAATTAAAGATAGGATCACATCACACAGAAGCGACGTGAGGGTTAACAAAGAATCTTCAATGTTAACCAAACACGCTCTATCACTCAACCATAACCTCAACTATAACGAGGTTAAGATTTTGGATTTTGAAAAGAACGTTCAAAAAAGAACTTTTCTAGAAATGTGTCATATTTTTAATGAACCGGAAGCTATGAATGCCAGAAATGACATTGAGGGCCTCAGTATATTATACACTTATTTGTTGCATTTACATGCCAATGGTAGTCACAGAAATAACACCCTGTACAATACTTTTGAAAATTAGTAAGTTTTGATCTGTTGGGTTTGGTGTTTTGTTGGCAACGGACCTGAGGCAGAGAGAGAGAGGGGGGGTTGACATGACCCCTCTCTCTCTGCTTCAGATTTGTTTTTGACAGTTTTTTAATCTCACATTCCGATGTTTTTCGGAGGAATAAGAAATAACGTAGTTGACTGCTTCTTGTTCAGTTTTCGAGGTGGCTGAAACTATTTTAGATTAAAGATTTTTGGTTTTAACTTAAATTAAATATAAATATAGTCCACAAATGTGATTTATTTTGTAATAGTTGTGTTGGTTGTGTCTTGATGACTTGTCAATTTCATTTTTTAACCTCAATTTAGTAAGTACCCTTCACTTGTATTAAATAATTTTGATTATAATAAGATAAAATTTTTGTAGAATTCCTGAGGAAGAAACAATAAAGTTTCGAAAGCTTGAATTTAAAAAAGAGTTTTCTTTTTTGAGCCCGTGACTGTATCCCTGGTGGAAATTAAATTTTTTTTATAATAAGAAATAACGTAGTTGACTGCTTCTTGTTCAGTTTTCGAGGTGGCTGAAACTATTTTAGATTAAAGATTTTTGGTTTTAACTTAAATTAAATATAAATATAGTCCACAAATGTGATTTATTTTGTAATAGTTGTGTTGGTTGTGTCTTGATGACTTGTCAATTTCATTTTTTAACCTCAATTTAGTAAGTACCCTTCACTTGTATTAAATAATTTTGATTATAATAAGATAAAATTTTTGTAGAATTCCTGAGGAAGAAACAATAAAGTTTCGAAAGCTTGAATTTAAAAAAGAGTTTTCTTTTTTGAGCCCGTGACTGTATCCCTGGTGGAAATTAAATTTTTTTTATGTATATATATATATATATATATATATATATAACAGGTTCGAAAGTCTAATACACTATTTAAATTTTAATATACAACCTTGTCCAAAAATTAAATACACAAAAACCTTCCTTCTTCGTAGTTACACTCTTCTCTTTCCAAATCCAACAATTCTCCTTTCATTAATTCTTCACCTTATCTCGTCCTTATCTCCTCTGCAACTCCACACAATAACACCTCTACCTTCTTATTTACAGTCTATTTTTCTCTTCTTCGCTGATCTTCACAATTTCTGACTTTCAATTCAATTTCAAAATTATTGTTCCTTGTTTATTATTTTTCTTCTTCACTCCCTAATTTTCACTTGCTCTTTTTTTTCTTAAATTTGTTTTCCAATTTTACAACCTCTCTTTTATCTGTTGTTTGTTGTTCTATATAACTATATATCAAAGTATCCAAAATAAACAAAACACCATATGAATTTTGATTAATTTCATTCCAAACATAACCTAACCTAAACCTCCTTGTCTTTCTCCTCAAGACATTTACCAACTATAAAATAAAATTTCCTACTTAAAAGAAATGTCATAATGACTTAAATGTCAGAAATTATTTCAACAACAACTTAATAACTATTAACATAGATGTCAGTATCAAACTTACTGTTGACATCAAGTAAAAACTTTAAAACTATTAAAACAACTCTAATAAACAAATATTAATATTCTAAAACACATACCTTTCGGATCTTTAGCTAATTTAAATAAATTTTGAAAACCATCTAAAGGAAATAAACAAATTCAAACCCTGATTCAGCAAATAACACAAACATGCAATCTTCATAATCGTCCAATATGCAAATACATCGCATTCCCCCCCAAATTATAAGGTTTTACTTATGTAAAACTGTATAATTTTATTCAATTATGCTGTATTTGCAAAATACTGTATTTATCATCAGTTTTGTTGTGTTTTCTTTGTGTGTTTTAATTTGTCAAATATTTCTTTAATCTGTCGTTGTCAAAATATGTCGCATTGTCAGCTAAAATTCTTCTAGGAGTGTCTACAGTTTTAAAATATTTAGAAAGTATTCTACAAACCGTATTTGTATTACGTCTTTTTGTGGGATATACCTTTGTGAGTTTTTTGTAATGCGTTTTATAATAATAATTTGACTTAACTGGAATGCAATTAATAACTTTAATTATAATATTGTTAAATTTTATATCATTAAACTCCGTTCGAATATGAACCCATGTCAACTTCCGCACACGAGTATTATAATGAGAATAAACACTTTGTTTGGACCTTGGATATTTTAAAATTAAAATTGACCATATGTGGTAACTTCACCATTCATATACCTTTGGAGAACTGACGCGTCTCCGCACGTATTACATTTTCATTTATCATTTATAGTCATCCTTATTTTCATATATGTTCCGGTAACTCTTAACCGTTTTATATAATTCATTATTTATTTATTCCGCACTTAAAACTACATTTCCCTTGGTCCAAACAAAATATCTCTGCACAATATAACATCAAATGCTGAGGGCAGGCATAATGACCAACTCGTCTCCATTGCCATTGCTCTCAAATATCAAATTACAACGATCTTTATTTACATTACCCTTTACTACGTCATTACATATTATTTCAAATTTATATCCACGCTTATTTATCACTAGTATATTTTTCATTATATCCCACAAATCCAAATTATCTTTGTTAATAAATCCGTGTTTGTATATAGTGTATAATTCCGTATAAAATTCCCTATTCGTGTCCCTTTCCGTATTTTTCTTATTGCTCCTGTTCCAATTATTTCCAGTGCAAAATTTCTTCCTCGTCTTGAAGTTTTTGTGTTTTCTTTTTCCAAATATTTTGAGTTTACTTTCATCTACTATCAACTTGTGTACATAACTTTCAGCTATTCTCGGTTTGTAATTTATTAACGACATATAATTTTGTAACAATTTTCTTACTAGATTTTCATATTTAGTAGGACAATTTATCTCCAACCTTTTAGGCATTTTATAATTATTCATTTCACATGTAGGCTTATATTTTTCATCATTTAAATCATTTAAATTATTATTATTACAATTACCTATATAACCCACTATGATTAACTCATTTTTATTAAATATTTTCACCGCAGTACCTTTTAAAACTTGGGACTTTTCCCCAAAATCTATTTTTGCCTTAAGTCGTGATAAAATATCTTCACCGATTATGACATCAAAACTCAAATTGTCAACAATTACAAACTCGCCTCTAAAACGTATCTCTTTTACTTCAAAATCTAAATTTATGATTTTATTGCATTCTGTGAATTTCTTACCATTTGCATTTACTAATTTAATTTTTGAAATCTTAGTACAATTTTTTTGATATAACTCTTTTTTACTATCTATTATCTTTCCATTTATTAAACTGATTTCTGGTCCCGTATCAATCAATGTTTTTAAATTTATTTCATTAACTTTAATGTTGATGATTGGTAAATTACTAATTCTATTATTATCTAAATTTGATTCATTCTCAATACCTATAAATTCTCGCATATGTCCGTATGTCGTCATCCCAATTAAAACTTCCCTATCTAAAAATTTTCCCTTGGAAAATGTGAATTTATTTCTGCTATCGTCTTAATTTTATTCATGTCATTCTGTTGATCAGATCTGACATTTGTATTGTTTACCTGTGCATAACTTACTGAATCACGTTTATTATCATACCTATTCTGTTCTTTATTATAATTATCATTACCGTTGTACCTCCTGTTTTCGTCATAATCTACTACTTTATTTTGATTATTAAAATTTCTACTGTCATAATTTTTTTGATAATTATTATTATACCCATTTTGTTGTCTATTTGCATAATAATTTTGTCTGTTGAAATTTTGGTCATTACCATCTGTTGGGTTATATGTTTTTCTATTAAATGATTTATAATTTTTATTCCATCCCATATGTAGATCATCGATCACTCTCAAGTACTCATTCAAACCATCTAAGGTCGTAATGCGTTGTGTAATGATTACTTGGTAGATGTCATAAGAAAAATGCCTCGCTAGATATTTAATTATTTCATTTTCTGTCAAGTTTGGCTCTAAGAATTTAATATTATACATTTTACGCATGACATAATTTTCCCTAGACATACCACTATTTTCTGAATATTTTCCATTAAATAAATTGAAACGAATTTTTTCCTGACAATGTTCAGACCAATACTTTTTTAATAATAACTTTTCAAATTCTTCTAAAGTTTCAAATTCAGATTCTACAATTTGATACCAAATTTCGGCTTCACCTTTTAATGAATTTTGAATTTCATGTTTTAAATTAAAATTTATAGATTTTAGATATTGCCTTAAACGTTCTAAAAATACTTTTGGGTGGATTCTGGAATCACCATAGAATTGATTTACCAGTGTATGATGTGGTGTAGCATATGTGTTAAATATAGGTGTGTATGTGTCCTTCAATATCTTCGTATTCTGTGCGATCTTACCATCCTGTTCTTTTAATTGTGTTTTGATTATATCTTCTTGATTTTTCATGCGTATATCTATTTCATTCATACCATCTACTATAACATGTTCTACTTCTACTCTTACTTCTTTTTTAAATTCATAAACCTTTTCTACTTTTCCTTCTACTTTCTTAATTTTCTGGTCCACTTTATTGTGTAACTCTACTACACTCGTTTCCAATTTCCTATTGTTCTCATCCATTTTTTTGTTCATATCTTGTTTGCTTTCTTCAAATTTATTGTCCATTTTGTTGTTGATTTCATCAAATTTATTATTCATGTCTTGTTCGCTTTCTTCAAATTTATTATTCATGTCTTGTTTGTTTTCGTCCATTTTTTTGTTATTCTCATCAAATCTGTTCGCTATCATGTTCATTAATTGTATAAATTTGTCATCATTTTGTGTTTGTTGGGATGTATCAGCTTGTTGAGAAGTTTCTGGTGTTTGATATTTATTCTCCATTTTTGTTTGTTTTCCTGATCTTAATTTCATACAAATACCACACAATTAAGAATTAATACTTTATATACCCTTAATAAATGAAATTGTTATTGAATTTTAAAACTATGTACCACAGTCAACACAAACTTTCACCAAGACTGCACACTTTATTAAATCAACAATTTTACAATCGCCCCACGTTGGGCGCCAAATGTGCTGTTTTATACTTTCATTGAACTTAATAATTTGCAGTACTAATCAAACTTTAACTTGTTTATTTCCAATTGATAAAAAAAAAACTTTAAAAATCAAAAGATCAAATTAAAATCTCTTACCTTTTGATCCGAAAGTATGTTAAAATATTTAATGGGCCGGCTAGCTTATCTTTCCCTTCAGGAGCAGGTTCAAATTCGGTTCCTATTTAAAATGAAATTTTTATTAAAGTAAAATTTTTAATCTGATATAAATAATTTATTTTCTTTGATATTTAGATAATTTAGCTTTATAACAGGTTCGAAAGTCTAATACACTATTTAAATTTTAATATACAACCTTGTCCAAAAATTAAATACACAAAACCTTCCTTCTTCGTAGCTACACTCTTCTCTTTCCAAATCCAACAATTCTCCTTTCATTAATTCTTCACCTTATCTCGTCCTTATCTCCTCTGCAACTCCAATCCACAATAACACCTCTACCTTCTTATTTACGGTCTATTTTTCTCTTCTTCGCTGATCTTCACAATTTCTGACTTTCAATTCAATTTCAAAATTATTATTCCTTGTTTATTATTTTTCTTCTTCACTCCCTAATTTTCACTTGTTCTTTTTTTTCTTAAATTTGTTTTCCCAATTTTACAACCTCTTTTATCTGTTGTTTGTTGTTCTATATAACTAAATATCAAAGTATCCAAAATATACAAAACAAAACACCATATGAATTTTGATTAATTTCATTCCAAACATAACCTAACCTAAACCTCCTTGTCTTTCTCCAGGAAAACATTTACCAACTATAAAAATAAAATTTCCTACTTAAAAGAAATGTCATAATGATTTAAATGTCAGAAATTATTTCAACAACAACTTAATAACTACTAACATAGATGTCAGTATCAAACTTACTGTTGACATCAAGTAAAAACCTTAAAACTATTAAAACAACTCTAAACAAATATTAACATTCTAAAACACATACCTTTCGGATCTTTAGCTAATTTAAATAAATTTTGAAAACCATCTAAAGGAAATAAACAAATTCAAACCCTGATTCAGCAAATAACACAAACATGCAATCTTCGTAATCGTCCAATATGCAAATACATCGCATTATATATACATATATATATATATATATATATATATATATATATATATATATATATATATATATATATATATATATATATATATATATATATATATGTTATATTAGAAATATACTATGATATATAATATTATCGAGACCGTCTCAAACATATCGTATTACATACTGCGTAACAGCTCTTCTCAATAACCGCTCACGCTGCATGAGCATTGTATTTCAATTCTAAGTAATCCTGATTGTGCTGAATCAGCAACACTGTTTCCTTTGTTCTCAAAACATTATAAATATTACCAACAACCTTTTTGTAATCAGTCTTATACTCACTTTCGAATAAACCTCATCTAAATTATTATTGTATTTTCTTAACGAGTCAACGTTGACTCCAGTGTAACAAATAAAGTTTCTTTTTAAAAAGTTATTCAAACAATCCACTATCTAACATTGGCGCAGTCGTGGCGGATCTGAAAAACACGCACAGTTCGGGAGCCTAACCAGTAGCAAACATATCCGAGGGAACAAGGAGTCCATCTGAAAAAGGTGCCTAACCGGACGAAAAGAGCTTCTGGAACAAGGAGAACTTCTTAGCTGTGGTGGTGGATCCCAATCCTTTGTTCAGAAGAACCTACATGCTCAAAAGCAAAAGAAGTGAAACAATAATAATTATCAAGAAATACAAGCAACAAAGCAACATTTCAAATCAACACGATTCAACAATTAGCAAGTAAGAATTTCATCCCGTCCAATCGTTGGTGTCTTCGGCATCAAAGGCAACCCTGTGGAAGGAACATCCAGTGACGCCCCTGGCAGAGAGAGACCTTTGGTGAAGCTAAGCTCACGAAATCGCATTCAACTGGACCACGAGGAATGAAAAATTTAGGGTGTCATTTTTGAATCGTCTCGCAATTATTGATTTTCAACGACATAATTTTACATTATATTTTATCAAAATACATTGCATTGCTACATACAGTTCTAATATCTAAGGTAGTAATTTTATTTAAACTTGAAACAAAATATCTTGATTATAATTTGTGTGACCTATATAAATAACCGTAATCATACACTGTTCCTATCGTAACATTATTTTTATGGTAATATCATATACTCTTTAAGTGCGAATTTATCTAATTAACTGTAATCACGTACCATTGTTATCTTTGCATTTTTATCGTAATATAATATTGCATACCACATAAAAGGTTAAAGCTAAGGCCGTAAGACAAAGCTTATGTTCTACAATACTATTACATTACAATTAAAATATAAAATTATCAGAGATATACTATTTCCAAACTCAAAACGCTTTTTAAACCAAACGCGTTTTTCGAATTAATCTAGCTATTTTATAATATAAATTTTAAATATTACAGAATAAATAACACACTCTTGCCCGTTTCATATAAAAAAATTTTTTTATTAAACACCAGTAGCGTACTAACTTAAATTGGAAAAAGGCGTTTAAAATTATTTAATTATCTAAATATTATAAATAAAATGGCTACCGCTACAAATTCCAATATAAACAACTCAATCACTACAAATGCCAGCAATTCAATCGCTGCAAACGAAACCATAAATATTGAACCTTATAGGTTAAGCGAAATATTTTCCATAGTGCCCGAATTTGACGGCAACCCCATATTCTTGCAAACATTTATTTCAGCCTGTATAACCGCTCAGGGGATCGCTGTTGATGATCAGCGCGTCTTATTAACGCTTCACATAAAAAATAAATTACGCGGAAAAGCCGCAGAATTAATAAATTCCCGAAACCCTGCTACATGGGCAGAAATCAAAAGCTTACTTGAAGCTCATTTCGGTGATTCTCGTGACCTGACAGCACTAATTCAGGATCTACAGAGGATTCGCCAATCATCTAACGAAACTGCATTGGTATTTGTATCTAGGTTGCAGACACACAACGCGAAAATGTACGCCGCTATACAAAAACAAACTCTAACCCTTGAAGAAAAAACGGCTCAATCAAATTTGATCGAAAACATGACATTGACCACTCTATTGACCGGGTTAGAACCCAAATTAGGCCAAATCATTAGGGCTGGTAATCCTAGCAACATGCTAGATGCCATAAACAGGATCAAACGATAACTACAGTTGTCATATTTCGAATCACAAAAATTTTCCATTAAAGCCCCAATCAAAAACCCTGTCCAAAATGTTCAAAGACGCCCAAATTCTCATCAATTCTGCACATTCTGCAGAAGAAACGGGCACCATGTTAACGAATGCCGCACAAGGCAAAATTATCAGTCCCCATCTCCCAATTTCACACCAAATGCTTATTCTAATCAAGCACAGCCTCCAAGGCCACATTTCCAGAGTGCATCTAACCATAGACCACAAAACTTTCAAAATTTCTCTAATCAGCAACACAATTATTCTCAACAGAATAGGCCCTCAGCTATCAGGCCAAATCCCAACTTCCACCAGCAGAGACCTTCTGCCATACAACCGAACCCGAATTTTAATCGATTCAATCAACAAAAGACACATCACCTAAATCAAGAATCCTATGATAACTACACTGATAGCCCAAACCAATATGAAAATTATCCTGTAAATTATTCTACCAATTATTCTCCCAATTATTCTAACGAAAATGATTATGATTACGATTTTGGAACCCAACAATGTGAGAATTATACTGCTAATTCTCAACTCCAACAGTACGAGAATTATACTGCTAATTCTCAATCTCAACAGCACGAGGATTATACTGCTAATCCTCCGGATTTTTGCATAGGCCCGGAGTATTCCACGAGTACTCCAACACAACAAACGGATGAGCTGGACCAAATTTCTCATCAAGTCCAAGCGATAAACCTCCAGGACAGTTTCGACCCAAACCTGAACTTCCCGGAAAACCAATTCATGTAAAAACACCCCGCTACAAACTAAATATCGTAAACTCCAAAAATTTATTTTACATAGAAGACATCACTAAACGTTTCAAAATCTTGATAGACACAGGCGCAGGTATCTCTATATTCAAACCCGAAACGGCAGAAAACTATAAACGTCGATCCCACGAAAATGTAATTATACAAGTTATAACAGACGAAAAAATTAATATCACTGAATCTGCTCTCATACCTTTCAATCCGAATGACCCATACAAAGTTTACATTCATAATCTAGATATAGAATTTGACGGACTTTTAGGTGCCGACTTTTTGGACCATTACGATTGCTTAATAGACATTAAAAACAGGCAATTAATCACTAATTTCAAAACCGTACCATTGTATCAAGTTACCGATAATATATTAACTACAATCTGGAGCCCGATTAAAAATCAAAATTTAAATGAAACAAAAAACCAAAATGTAATTTCTATCGAACCACGCACAGAAAAGATTTTTAAGCTTAAATGTAATTTACAAAATACCGAAGCTATACTAATAGCCCAGGAAAACGAAAAGGTACGTTTACCGAACGCCATTGTCAAAGTAGACAACAATGGTGAATTTTTGACGACAGTAATAAACTCAAATGCAATTCCGAAAACAATAAAATTTTCAAATCTTATTGAACCCGTCCAAAAATTTTGGTCAATATTTAATGTAAATCTTCAAAATCCGGATTCCCAATATATAGACAGAAATTACGAAATAAGAAACCAATTACGCTTAGATCACTTGAACGATGAGGAGAGTGAACTAATTACTCAACTCTGTTTAGACTTTTCAGACATATTCTATTTAGAAGGTGACAACTTGACATTTACCAATGAAATCAAACATTCAATAGACACTAACGATTCTAAACCAATTTTCACTAAATCTTATCGTTACCCCCAAATTCATAAACAAGAGGTAAAATCACAAGTCTCAAAAATGCTCGACCAAGGCATTATCCAGCCTTCAATTTCTCCCTGGTCCTCCCCAGTTTGGGTAGTCCCCAAAAAACTAGACGCTTCTGGTAAACAGAAATGGCGCGTCGTAGTTGACTATCGAAAATTAAACGAAGTAACGATAGGTGATAAATATCCTCTACCTAACATTTCCGACCTTTTAGATCAATTAGGCAAATGCCAATATTTCACAACTTTAGACTTGGCCTCTGGCTTCCATCAAATTGAAATCGATCCCAAAGACATTAAAAAACCGCTTTCACAGTCGAAAATGGTCATTTTGAATTCGTACGAATGACTTTTGGACTCAAAAATGCTCCATCAACATTTCAAAGGGTGATGGACAACATTTTACTAGGAATCCAAAACGAAAGGTGTCTCGTCTATATGGACGATATCATTATCTACTCCCCTACTATCCATGAACATATTTCTCGATTAACAGAAGTCTTCAAGCGTTTACAAAAAGCCAACCTCAAAATTCAGCCAGATAAATGCGAATTCCTTCGCAAAGAAGTTGCCTATTTAGGACATCTTATTACAAAGGATGGTGTAAAACCGAACCCTGCCAAAGTCGAAGCAATTCAAAATTTTCCTCAACCCAAAAATCAGAAAGAAATTAAATCTTTTCTAGGTTTAGCAGGCTATTATAGACGTTTCATTCCTAATTTTTCCAAAATTTCAAAACCCTTGACTAAATTGCTACAAAAAGATATACCTTTCAATTTCGACAATGACTGTACAAATTCATTCGAAACCCTAAAACAAACTTTGACAACTACCCCGATATTGATCTACCCCAACTTTGATGAACCTTTTGTCCTAACTACAGACGCTAGTGCATTTGCAATAGGTTCTGTACTTTCACAAGGAAGTATAGGAAAAGATTTGCCAATCGCATACGCATCTCGAACTTTATGCGGCGCGGAAACTAAGTATTCAACCATTGAGCGTGAACTTTTATCTTTGGTCTGGAGTGTAAAGCATTTTAGGCCATATCTATTCGGAAGGAAGTTCAAACTCGTCACCGACCACTCACTTGGTTATTTTCCATAAAAGACCCAGGTAGTAGACTAGCGCGTTGGCGCTTAAAACTCGAAGAATACGATTACGAAATAGTATACAAACCCGGAAAGATCAATAAAAACGCGGACGCGTTGTCCAGTATAAAAATCAATCACTTTTCAGAATGTTCCAAATTTTATTCAAAAATTCTAGCCGCAAACGAAGACTCAGATGAAGACGAAATTTCAGACAACGACGACGAAATCACCGACGAACAAATCGCCCGAGAATTTGACACATTTTCCCGACTTTACAAAACCAAATCTCTAATAGACTATTCCAAAATTCAAATCACAAATAAACAACTATTAGATCGAGAAAATAAAAATATCATAACGTTCCTCCAACAAAACAACTTGACAGACCTTCACCATCAAATTATCGAAGATATTTTCGAGGAAAACCCGGAGTTTTATAACAACACAATTAATATCGTTTCTAGTAAATCGACCCGACAAAGAAATTATTACATTATCGCTCTACCCTTCGACCCAGAGTCTGTGGTAGAACACTTATTTTTAACATTATATAAACACCGGAACAAATTAGACCTTTCCAAAACTTACCATGTTGAAAACAATCTAGACTTTCCAATTCTCGAAATCCTATCATTTATTTTTGCAGAAAAAGACTTAAAACTAATCATATGTCAAAATTTAGTACGAACTCCCGACGAGGACCAACGTCCGATCATTCTCGACCAGCATCACACCGGAAAAAATAATTTACATCGCGGAATAAATGAAACGATACGTAGAATCAAAAATAAATATAATTGGCAAGGCTTAACAAAAGACGTCGAAAATTTTATAAAAAATTGTGAAACATGTCAAAGAACAAAAGTCTGTCGCAAGAACCTCAACAATCCCTTAGTGATTACCGAAACCCCTAAAACTCCATTTGAGAGAGTTAATATTGATCTATTCGAATTTCCCACGCGAAACTATGCATTAACTATCCGCGACGAGTTAACCAAATTTACTCAAGCTTACGCAGTCCCAGACAAGAGCGCAAAATCAGTCGTAAATACCCTGTTGCTTTATTTTCAGCATTATGGTACCCCACTAAGAATTCATTGCGATTATGGCGGTGAATTTGATAATAATTTATTAAAAGACCTTTGCACCCTTTACGACATAAAACTAACATACTCAAGCGTAGGACACCCTCAATCCAACGGATCTATCGAACGATTCCATGCCACCCTAGCGGAAATGATCAGAATACATAAAACAGAGAATCCGAACGAACATCCTTTCACCATATTACCATACGCGGTAATATGTTATAACAATTCAGTAAACAAAACTCATGGCTTTACGCCATACGAACTTATTTTCGGACATACAGCTAACCGACCACCTGAAACTCTTTACAACCAAAAAGACCTGATCACCAAATACGTTAGAGACCTAAATAATCGAATATCCCATTATTACAAAATTGCGCGAAGTCGGGCAGAAGCACAAAAACAAAAAGCCAAAGTTCGATTCGACAAGAACATTCCCGAAAATAGACACACATATAATATTGGCGACAAAGTGTACGTCAAAGTGCAAAATAAATTCAACGGTCCCTTTGAAATTACAGAAATCTTTCAAAATTCCGCTACATTACTAAATCTCGAAACAAACCAAACAACCAAAGTAAATTTTGATCGAATGAAACCATATACTGAAGATTAAATTTATTTTCAGGTTTCTCCTGCTGATCGGATCAGCACTTGCTCAATTTAAAATAACACCTATTAACAATACGATCGGAGTATATTATCACCAAGACACGGACATTGTGATTTCTCACAAGAAATGGACTTTACTGGTACACCAAAACATATCTACCTTTAAGACAGCTTTCGACAAAAACGACAAGATCTTACAGACACTATACAACACACTCGACCCAGCATATCATTACATGAACGTCTTTTCAGGAGATGTAAAAACTCACCTTAGCTTATTGACGCAAATTTCCCAATCAATACAATCAAAATTTGACGAAATTTACCTTGACACGAAACGATACAAACGAGGAATACTAAATGGCATCGGAACGATTTTCAAATCAATAACCGGAAATTTAGACGCAGAAGACGGTCGGTATTATTCTGATTGTATCAACAAATTGAATAATGACGAACACCAACTCGAAAACCTAATTAAAAACCAAATATCCGTTACAACTTCAGTAATCAAAAATTTCAACGCAACTATTCAAAAATTGCAAGTTGACGAAGAAACTTTCAATAAGGATATTAAAGAAATTGAAACCTCAATTTTAGACATGACTAAAGACATAGAAAACGTCCATGCAAAACTGAAATTTATCGAAATCTGCGAACAACTTATGGCAAGTTATTTATTTATCGAGGATAACCTAAATGACATCCTAAATTCCATCACTTTCGCGAGGCTTAAAATAATTCACACGTCAATTATAAATCCAAAAGACTTAGTAAATTCTCTACAGGAAATTTCGCAAAACCTACAAAGGAACAATTTACCACTTCCAATCAAACTATCAAAGGTTGCACAGTACTTAGACATTATAGAACTAAAAGCTTTTCAAACAAATTCGGATCTAATATTTGTGTTAGACATACCTTTAATAGACCCTCAAACATATTCAGTATTTCAATTATACCCTATTCCTATTTTGGATAATAGAACTGGTTTATATCATGTATTATCAACTTCTCAAAAATATATCGCGAGAGATGATGATTCATTAATGTACATACCTATCTCGAACCTTGAAGAATGCAAACCACTTTATTTCAACACCAAATTATGTCCAAATTTATTTGCATATCCTATTGACAACAATGCCATATGCGAAGCCCGTCTCTTCAAGAACCTCAAAACTCTGCCAGAAAACTGCCAGACGTCATTTATCATCAGCCAAGGCTACAACGTCCAAAAAATAGACGAAAACACATGGTTAGTTATTAACGCAGAACCTCTACAAACAACCATCAACTGTCCAGAAAGAAATTCAAAAACTGAAGTCATCTACAAAAATTCAATAGTAAAATTACAACCAAATTGTTACGCCTTCGTAGGCATCACAAAAATTCAAGCCAGTACCAATGAAGTAACCGATGTAAAAGACGACACTCATCCAATCCAAATTCCATTTGAATGTTGTAAACATATTCCAGACAAAATCCGAGCTCCAAATCTTAAACCACTAAAATTAAACAATCTCAATACGGAAGACCTCGAAGTTGCCAAACACAAGTTGGACCAATACTCCAGAGATTTAGATGATTTGATCAACGAACCCTTTATAACAAAACACATATCCTGGTTCACCTATTTTATCATTGTGCTAATATTTGGACTGTTATTTCTGTACCTATTTTGTAAGTGCAGAACAAAAAGCCGAAGACTAGCCATCGATGTTTCTGCATCACCCCCATCTCCACCAAGGCCTAGCAAACCCTACAGGACATTTGCTAACCTATTTCCTTCACGAAGACGACCTACCTTAAGAAGAGAAGACAACGAAGCCGAAGACATAGAACTTACATAAAGACAAACTGTTTTGTGCCTTTTTACTGACTTTTAGTGCTGGACTCCTCAGTGAATTTTATTTCATTTGTTTAATCATTATATTTCATTATTTTTCTACCATTTGTTAATTTCAATTTTATTAACATTTTTACGTCATTTTCATTCAAACCCATCATGCTTATATTTTATGCTTTCACAGTAAAGCTATATTTTAACTCTGGGAATATTTTATCCCATTTTACAATTCAAACTTAGTATGTTTGTATTTTACGCTTTCCTGCAAAAGCTATATTTTAACTCTAACATTTTTATGTTATTTTATTTTATGAATCAAGCTTATTGTGCTTGCATTTCATATTTTAGACGTTAAGGTTATATTCTGTATTTTAAACTTTACGATTTAACATTTTTGTATCTTTTATATTTTTCCAAATTGTACCATTACCTTTTATATACATTTTATATTCATTTCAAAAGTTGCTGCATAAAACACCAACTTTTTTTATAAGGGGGAAGCTGTTATATTAGAAATATACTTTGATATATAATCTTATCGAGACAGGCTTAACCTTCTCAAACATATCGTATTACATGCTGCGTAACAGCTCTTCTCAATAACCGCTCACGCTGCATGAGCATTGTATTTCAATTCTAAGTAATCTTGATTGTGCTGAATCAGCAACACTGTTTCCTTTGTTCTCAAAACATTATAAATATTACCAACAACCTTTTTATAATCAGTCTTATACTCACTTTCGAATAAACCTCATCTAAATTATTATTGTATTTTCTTAACGAGTCAACGTTGACTCCAGTGTAACAAATAAAGTTTCTTTTTAAAAAGTTATTCAAACAATCCACTATCTAAACATAATATTTTTAGTCGCAAACTCCTCTATAAATCCTTATTTTACTATAAGGAACCTAACCAGACTGCAACCAACAGCTACTCTCCGGGCTATGTGCCCCGCCGAGCGCTGAATTACAAGTTACAAGCCTGGCGCGTTAAGTGTAATAATTGCATATTACCATCAAAACGCTAATGCTTCGATTGCAACAAACACCAGCCGAAAGACTGATCCTACTTAAAGGAGCTCCCTTGCCAGTCGTCACACACCACTTGCAGACTGCAGTTTCGAGCTGTTGGCTCTCGTCAGTGCAAGGTAGGTATGCGACGACCGACATGAGAATCCTTTGACTATAGTACATCCCGGTATTTTTACAATAGCGACATGTAAAACAGCCAGCAGGCACCATCTAGCGGTCCAGTGTCTGTTGCAATCGAAAAATAAATAGCCTGACTTGGCTTAGCATAGTTCAAATGTGCTTTTAGAGGGCGGAATATTAAACATAATATTTTTAGTCGCAAACTCCTCTATAAATCCTTATTTTACTATAAGGAACCTAACCAGACTGCAACCAACAGCTACTCTCCGGGCTATGTGCCCCGCCGAGCGCTGAATTACAAGTTACAAGCCTGGCGCGTTAAGTGTAATAATTGCATATTACCATCAAAACGCTAATGCTTCGATTGCAACAAACACCAGCCGAAAGACTGATCCTACTTAAAGGAGCTCCCTTGCCAGTCGTCACACACCACTTGCAGACTGCAGTTTCGAGCTGTTGGCTCTCGTCAGTGCAAGGTAGGTATGCGACGACCGACATGAGAATCCTTTGACTATAGTACATCCCGGTATTTTTACAATAGCGACATGTAAAACAGCCAGCAGGCACCATCTAGCGGTCCAGTGTCTGTTGCAATCGAAAAATAAATAGCCTGACTTGGCTTAGCATAGTTCAAATGTGCTTTTAGAGGGCGGAATATTAAACATAATATTTTTAGTCGCAAACTCCTCTATAAATCCTTATTTTACTATAAGGAACCTAACCAGACTGCAACCAACAGCTACTCTCCGGGCTATGTGCCCCGCCGAGCGCTGAATTACAAGTTACAAGCCTGGCGCGTTAAGTGTAATAATTGCATATTACCATCAAAACGCTAATGCTTCGATTGCAACAAACACCAGCCGAAAGACTGATCCTACTTAAAGGAGCTCCCTTGCCAGTCGTCACACACCACTTGCAGACTGCAGTTTCGAGCTGTTGGCTCTCGTCAGTGCAAGGTAGGTATGTGTGACGACTGGCAAGGGAGCTCCTTTAAGTAGGATCAGTCTTTCGGCTGGTGTTTGTTGCAATCGAAGCATTAGCGTTTTGATGGTAATATGCAATTATTACACTTAACGCGCCAGGCTTGTAACTTGTAATTCAGCGCTCGGCGGGGCACATAGCCCGGATAGTAGCTGTTGGTTGCAGTCTGGTTAGGTTCCTTATAGTAAAATAAGGATTTATAGAGGAGTTTGCGACTAAAAATATTATGTTTAATATTCCGCCCTCTAAAAGCACATTTGAACTATGCTAAGCCAAGTCAGGCTATTTATTTTTCGATTGCAACAGACACTGGACCGCTAGATGGTGCCTGCTGGCTGTTTTACATGTCGCTATTGTAAAAATACCGGGATGTACTATAGTCAAAGGATTCTCATGTCGGTCGTCGCATACCTACCTTGCACTGACGAGAGCCAACAGCTCGAAACTGCAGTCTGCAAGTGGTGTGTGACGACTGGCAAGGGAGCTCCTTTAAGTAGGATCAGTCTTTCGGCTGGTGTTTGTTGCAATCGAAGCATTAGCGTTTTGATGGTAATATGCAATTATTACACTTAACGCGCCAGGCTTGTAACTTGTAATTCAGCGCTCGGCGGGGCACATAGCCCGGAGAGTAGCTGTTGGTTGCAGTCTGGTTAGGTTCCTTATAGTAAAATAAGGATTTATAGAGGAGTTTGCGACTAAAAATATTATGTTTAATATTCCGCCCTCTAAAAGCACATTTGAACTATGCTAAGCCAAGTCAGGCTATTTATTTTTCGATTGCAACAGACACTGGACCGCTAGATGGTGCCTGCTGGCTGTTTTACATGTCGCTATTGTAAAAATACCGGGATGTACTATAGTCAAAGGATTCTCATGTCGGTCGTCGCATACCTACCTTGCACTGACGAGAGCCAACAGCTCGAAACTGCAGTCTGCAAGTGGTGTGTGACGACTGGCAAGGGAGCTCCTTTAAGTAGGATCAGTCTTTCGGCTGGTGTTTGTTGCAATCGAAGCATTAGCGTTTTGATGGTAATATGCAATTATTACACTTAACGCGCCAGGCTTGTAACTTGTAATTCAGCGCTCGGCGGGGCACATAGCCCGGAGAGTAGCTGTTGGTTGCAGTCTGGTTAGGTTCCTTATAGTAAAATAAGGATTTATAGAGGAGTTTGCGACTAAAAATATTATGTTTAATATTCCGCCCTCTAAAAGCACATTTGAACAATCCACTATCTAACATATATATATATATATTGTTATTATACATGATTTGCAGGAAACAACTACTCAGCGGGCAAATACCCCGACCTGCATTGAATTATACCTTACAAATCATGAAAAATTGGTAGCCAATGTCACTTGTCAACTCCCTGACCAGACATAGACCGGTTTCGAGCTTATTAGTTCTCCTCAGTATGCCATAGGTCATGGAGCAGACAAATGACAGTGGCCAACCTGCTAGTCTTATACAGACTAATGTAAATGGTGTGGTGGTGAGAGCTAAGTGAATCTCTCATATGGTCTAATGCTACTATACACCAGACATCATGGATGTCTCCATGGCGCATAGCGTCTTGCCATTTTGCAAGTACCGAGAGCGGTGACCTTCAGCCCTTGGTGGACTTAACCCATATACTGTTATTATACATGATTTGCAGGAAACAACTACTCAGCGGGCAAATACCCCGACCTGCATTGAATTATACCTTACAAATCATGAAAAATTGGATATATATATATATATGAAGTGTTATTGTACTTTCGGGTGCTCTCCCGCGTAGATCTGCTGAGTTCAGTTCGAGCAACGAGGAGCAGCAGTAGGCAACTTTCAGTGAGAACCTGAAGATGGCAGATGAGATTCTGCCGAAACGTCGTTTAGACAAACGGGACTCCTGGAGGAGTCGACCATCGACGCGGGAGAGCACCCGAAAGTACAATAACACTTCATTTAACACCCGCGAAAACCTAAAAACCAACATATTTATATATATATATATATATATATATATATATATGAAGTGTTGTTGTACTTCCGGGTGCTTTCCCGCGTCGATGATCGACTCCTCCAGGAGTCACGGTTGTCCTGGAGGAGTAGATCATCGACGCGGGAAAGCACCCGGAAGTACAACAACACTTCATTTAACACCCGCGAAAACCTAAAAAACGACATATATATATATATATATATATATATATATATATATATATGTTATATAGATCGTTCAAAACACTAATTTTTAAAAAAACTTTATTTGAATAATTATTTTTACATGAGAGAGAATATCCAAGCTTGGTATATTCTCTATTATGCAAACAGTGTTAGTACTTGACGTTACAACTAAGTGGGATAGAATGGCTAAAAAAAATTACAAATTGGTTTTATAATATTTTGAATCTGCTGATGACGATTTGCAAACTTGCGTTATTGAAAAATAAGGCAATAAATTACTCAAAGAAAATAAAGTCATAAGCTGAAAAGGCCTTGTTAAAAAGTATCAGGTTTCATAGGAGTTCGAAATAATCAATACAATTAAAAAAGTAATAAATCAGCAGTTTCAAAATTAACAGTAAACAATAATCATAAATAATGTTTTCAATAAACTAAATTTATAGTGTAAACAAAAATATATACGACACAAGAATTACGCATTATTGGAACTTAGAATAATTTTATATAGTTGGGTGAAATTCTGATATAACAGCTCCCCTTTATAAAAAAAAGTTGATTCTATACAATGCGACAACTTTTTAAGCATAATTTTTTCTAAAATTATTAGTATTTAATTCAATGTCTTCCTCATAATCTTCCTGGATGCCTACAGAGGGTCTTCTTCGAGGGAAGTACTTTATAAATTGTTTTAGTGTTCTATTATTTCTTGGTGGTCTAGGAAGTTGATCACCAGTGTTTTGAATTGCAATTTTAATTTTCCTACGATTTTTACATTTGCAAAATATGTACAATAAAATAAGACTTATGATTAATACAATAATAAAATATGCAAACCATGAAATATGTTTTCTAACAAAAGGTTCATTTATTATATTGTCCAAATCTCTAGAATATTGTTCTAGCTTATGTTTTGCAATATCCAAATTTTCTGTATTGAAATTATTTAATTTTAATGGTTGCAATTTTAATTCTGATTTTACATTATCAGGTAGATGTTGACAACAATCATACGGTATTGAAATTGTATGAAAATCAGTTTTCAATTCTGATCCCTGGTTTAATTTCGGTTGAATTTTTGTATTTCCCACAAAAGCATTACAAATTACAGTTAATTGTAGAATTGAAGTTTTATAAATTATTTGAGTCTCAGCTTCTCTATTCTGACATTTCATTGTTATAGTCAGCGGATCAGATATTATGATTAACCAAATACTATCCTCTAATTCTTGAATATTATAATTTTTTGCAAGTACTAGAGAAGATTTACAAGTTTTAGGTAATACTGTTGGGTTCTTTAAAAGTTGGGCTTCACAAATAGCATCTGTATCAATTGAATAAGGCACTAAGTTTGAACATAATTTTATACGAAAATTCAGAAATTTACAATTATTTAAATTTGATAATGGTATGAACATTTGTGAGTCATCATCTTTTGCAATATATTGTTCAGATCAGTGGCGGCCCGTGGCTTTTAGCTCTGGGTGGACAGGAAGAGGAATAGAACCGAATAATAATGACACTTCTTCACAGAAATTTAGTGGGTTTAAAAATCACGCAAAAAACATTCAATGATGCCTCTGCCCATTTCAATCACCTTGTATATTTTTAAATTATCTATCCCTGTTGAATTTCACGAACTTTTACTATTTTTACTGAGGAATAACATGCAAGGCCAGCAATAAAGTTTATTTTTTATTTCACTTTCAGAAAGCCGTACACATTTTTGATATCCTGTGACACAAAATTTTCTATTGGACGAATTTGAATTTACATTAATGAGATTTTACATAATGGGGCAAGGTAGTTCTAATTTAGTTACAAAAATTTTGTCGTCGTATGTTAGGGACGCAAAACTGTTTTCTAATAAAAAAATCGGCAGCTACTGGAATCGGCTGGAACCTCCCCACTCGGTGGATCTTTAAAGCCGAAAAGAGCATTAAATTGTGTGACAAAACGGCACTAAACGTAATCCGATTTCATCCAAAACCCTCAACTTAATGAATTTACAATCATCTATGCGAGTTATTACCTACATTATCGCTCGTTGAATAATATACTATTAGGATATTAACAACTTTAACATCACTTGAACGACTAAGAAAATCTAGTTATCCTAAATACTACAGATTTGTAAGGCAACACACTGAAAATTGGTAAAGTGATAATCTATAATAAATTCACCAACGAAGGTACAGAAAGTATATGATATTGATATTGTTACATCTACCTTTAAAGTTTGTGACAATCCACTAAAAGTTACAAATATGCCGAAATCTTATTAACAAGACATGACACCAACGTTATCGGATGACAAACAATGACAATGGCAATCGTCAAAATTTGCTCATTGCAATCCGATCGCTCGCGGCTGTTTTTGCTAAATGAAACATTAGCATTTCAGTGATTTTACTAGATTTTAGAGGAATATTTGTAGTTTAATTCTTCGATTTGTCTGTATATACATTTAAAAACGGCACTAAACGTAATCCGCTCTACTTCTAGAGCAGTGAAGAAACCCTCACACGTGAATTGACACGTGATGTGACGAGTTTCACGACGTAACGGCTACGCGCATCGATCATGTCATGCGAAATGCGATCTATGCCATATTTGTTTTGTTTTTAATTTTTTTCACGGAAACCAAGTCGAAAGGGTGGAAGTGTGATATATCGTTGAAATCAGAATTTTAACTGCTTTTCAATGGTTCCATTGCAAATTGAAAGTAATTATAAAATAAGCAACTTGGCATTAAACTCAAAATGGTATTAAACGTAATCCTATCTCAACCAAAACTTTTTGAGATCTTCTGGGGCACTAAGGAAACGCACATGGAAAGTTTCATTCAAATCCGTTCAGTAGTTTCCGCGCTATCGTGCTAACACACATACACACACACAGACATTTTTCAAAAACCACTTTTTTGGGTTCCTAGGACCTCAAAACGTAAAGATTTGATGTTATCTCAATTTTCGTTTTTGACCCAATTTTAGTAACCTCTCACAATTTTATTGTGGAGAGGTTAAAATGTATAATATCAGAATTATCGCTCACCGTTTGTCTTACGTCGGCCATGGCAAATATTTTAATATTAATAATTTGTCAGTTGTCCATTAACCACACTTTTTTTGCTAAAGTAGACACTTACTATTTACTAAATACCAACAAAGATCACAGATTACAAATTAAAAAAACCATAAAATTGAGAGAATAAAATATTACACAAACCTAACAAAAAACCAAAATCTTCCAATTCTAAAACAGCAGTAACAATTTCCAATGCTTGAGATTCGCGAATACTGACTCCACACGTCCGAAAATGAAACGATTTTTGGCGAAACATCACGACACTGTAAAAGAAAAGGGAAGGGATGAGGGTGGAGTGTCCACATCCCACCGAGCGCGAAGTCCCATGTTTGAATATTATACATTTATTTCATTTACATATTATATTGATTTCACATCTAAAACTGCTAAAATAAAATTAAACATTATTTTAGTACTTTTTGGATAATATAGAGGCTATGTGCTCTAATACATTATACCTTAAAACACAAAGAAAAATAAAACTACAGTATATAGGTAACAAGATTACTATATGGCACCGCTGATATGTATTTTTAACTTCTTTTTGTCCCTATTTATCAAATTAGAAATTGCTATCATATTTGATATTCCTTTGATATTAATCAATTTTAACACATTAGTTATTTTTCCTTTTTCATATCTTTTCAATTGTGAACATATTCTTTTCAATATTCGTATTGTTTATTACAAGTTTTGCTCAGGGATGGCATGCCCACTCTAGGTTGTAAATATCCTACGCATGCAAGACCTACGTCTCGTTTTGAAATGCATTACAGGCGTAAGATCGAAGTGAATAACCAACATGCAACATGCAATCATAATACGTCTAGTATTATGATTGAATTGCCCGCCCTGGCTTGGCGCATGACACTTTCGACAGTATTACACCAGAGAACATTACGGCCGGTTTCTAAAGGGATTCATAAGTGTACGTATACCTATATGAGGCAGAATAATATGTAGTAAAAATAATATTATAAATAAAACAATTTTTTAAATTTTAATACCGCAATTAATTAACCGCAAAATTGTACTTGATAATTTAACTACAAAAATATATAAAAGTATAAATGTATCTTTATAACTACCGCTTATGTAATTGGGTGGGCACTGCCTACCCTGCCATCCCTGAGGGGCCGCCACTGGTTCAGATATACTTAATACATGAAAAAGCCCAGTTCTATTATCCAAAATTGGTATTGGGTATAGCTTATAAATACTATACATTTCTGGTTGTACTAAGGGTATTTTTAATATAAAAACAATTTTAGATTCAGTTTGAAAAGCTTGCAGTTCAATAATGTCGAGATATTGAGCAATTTTTGCATGAGAGACAGTAAGATTATTTTTATGTAAACTTTGAGAAATCTGTTGCAATGATGTTACTAAATCATTTGGTGTTATAATAGAATTATGAATAATTTTTAATCGTGCAAAAGTAATAGCATTTAAAATGTCATTTAATTCATTTTCTAAATACATGTAATTTTCCATTAAATGTTCACATATTTCAATGACTTTTAATTTCGATTCTATAAATCCAATAGTATCTGAAATGTTTAAAATCGCATTTTCAATTATTTTAATGTCTTTGTCAAAAGCTTCTTCATCAATTTTAAATTTTTGAATGGTGTCATTAAAATTTTTAATAACGGACGTAGTTACTGAAATTTGATTTTTCATTAGATTCTAAAGTTGATGTTCGTCATTTAACAATTTATTTATACACTCTGTATAAAATTCTCCATCCGAAGCGTCTAAATTTCCAGTGATTGCTTTCCAAATTGTTCCTACGCCATTAATAATTCCTCGTTTATAACGTTTTGTATCTGCAAAAAGTTCTTCATATTTTAATTGAAGTGAATCTGATAATTGACTTAATAAACTTCTGAATAAAACAGTTTACTACGAGGTCGTGTATCAATACTTACCGAATTAATTAAACTTTTTAAAATGTTATCATTATGATCAATACTTTGTTTTAACGTTAACATATCCTTATATACTAATAATGTCCATTTGTCGTTTGTGACCTTAAGGTATTCTTCTTGATGATAGTATAGTCCAACTGTGTTATTTACTGGTTTTAATGAAAACCTTGTTGGTAGGGCCATAATTTGAAAGGAAATGCTCGAAATAAGCATAAACCTGCAAATAAATTAATTTTCAAAATAGGGTTTCATTTTATCAAAATTTATTTTAGAAGTTCTCTCGGTTTCAGGATTATACAAAATAGCTGAATTTTTTAATATTTCTTTAATTTCATATGGTCCATTGAATTTATTTCCAAGTTTGTTTTGAATTTGACTTGTTTTTACATATACTTTATCACCAACTTTATAGTCTAGGATATTTTCTGAAACATGTTTATCAAATCGAGTTTTTGATTTTTCCTTTTGCAAATTAATTCTCGTGCGAGCTATTTTATAGTAATGTGATATACGATTATTTAAATCCCTAACATATTTTGTAATTAATTCTTGTTGGTTATACAAGGTTTCTGGGGGTCTGCCAGAGGTATGTCCAAATATAAGTTCATAAGGGGTAAATCCGTGACTTTTGTTCGTTGAGTTATTATAACATATAACAGCGTAAGGTAGTATTGTTAAAGGGTGTTCCTTGGGATTTTCCGTTGTATGTGCTCTTATCATTTCCGCTAATGTTGCATGAAATCTTTCAAGTGAGCCATTTGATTGCGGATGATTCACACTTGAATATGTAAGTGTAATATTATATAATGTACAAAGGTCTTTAAGTAAATTGTTTTCAAATTCTCGTCCGGAATCACAATGAATTCTAAGAGGTGTTCCAAAATGTTAGAAATAAAGTAAAAGAGTAAACTATAGATTTTGAAGTTTTGTCATTTAAAGGATAAGCCTGAGTGAATTTTGTTAGTTCATCTCGAATAGATAAAATATAATTTTTGGTAGGAATTTCTAAAATGTCAATACTGATTCTTTCAAATGGAGTTTTTGGAGTTTCAGTAATGACTAATGGACTATCAAGGTTTTTACGACAAATTTTGATTTTTTGGCATATTTCACATTTTTTAATAAAGTTTTCTATATCTTTTGTCATACCGGGCCAATTATATTTTTCTTTTATGCGTCTAGTTGTTTCATTTATTCCGCGGTATAGATGAATTTTTCCTGAATGATATTAATCTAGAATTATAGGTATTTCATCGTCATCTGGCGTTTTTACAATATTTTGACAAATTATTAATTTAGGTCCTTTTCCGCTAAAATGAATGAAAGTATTTCAAGGATTGGTAAACTGACATTATTTTCAACATAATACGTTTTTGAGGAATCTATTTCATTTTGATTTCTGTGGATTGTATGAATGGTAACGGTATTATGTAATATTTTTTACCTTTTACACGTTGGCTTGAACAGATGTTTATTTTGTCATTTTCAAAATTAGGATTTTCTTCAAATATATCTTCAATAATTTGATAATGAAAGTCCTTTAAATTATTTTGTTGGAAAAATACCATCATATTTTTATGGTCTTGGCTTAATAATTGTGTATTAGAAAATACAATTTTTGAGTAATCAATCAGTGATTTTGTCTCATACAAATTTTGAAGTGTCGAATTCTTGTGCAATTTCGTCTGGATTTACTTCATTTCGTATGTCTTCAGATTCTTCATCACTAGTTTCATGATCTTTTGAAGTAGAAGGCTCATTCTGTTTCGTATTATTACAATGCATTAGAAAATTTTGGAAATGATTTATTTTAATCCTTGATAAGGCGTCTGCATTTTTGTTTATTTTTCCGGGTTTATAAACAATTTCATAGTCATATTCCTGTAATTTTAGTCTCCAGCGAGCTAAACGACTGCCAGGATCTTTTATTGAAAATAACCAAGTTAAAGGTCGGTGATCTGTGACAAGTTTAAACTTTCTACCAAAGAGATAAGGCCTAAAATGCTTTACTGACCATAGTATTGCCAATAATTCTCTTTCTATGACAGAATAACGTGATTCTGCAGGGCATAATGTTCTTGAGGCATAAACTATCGGAAGATCTTTTCCTATTGGACCTTGAGAAAGTATTGCACCAATTGCAAATGCACTAGCATCAGTAGTTAATAAGAACGGTTCATTAAAATTAGGGTATATTAAAATTGGGGTTGTTGTTAAAGCCTTTTTTAATTCGTGAAATGAGTTTCACATTATTTGTCAAAATTAAAAGGAATATCTTTTTGAAACAATTTTGTAAGTGGTTTTGCTATTTTAGCAATATTAGATATAAATCGTCTATAATAACCAGCTAAACCTAAAAATGATTTTATATCTTTTTGATTTTTTGGTTGAGGAAAATTATGAATACATTCAATTTTTGCCGGATTAGGTTTTACTCCATCTTTAGTAATAACATGTCCTAAATAAATGACTTCTTTTCTCAAAAATTCACATTAGTCGGGTTGTAATTTTAAATTAGATTGTCGAAGTCTAGTGAATATTTCTGTTAGTCTTTTTATACGTTCATGTATAGTTGCTGAATAAATAATTATATCGTCCATGTATACGAGACATCTTTCATTTTGTAAACCAACTAATATATGGTCCATAACTCTTTGAAAGGTTGATGGGGAATTTTTTAATCCAAATGGCATACGTAAAAATTCATAATGACCGTTTTCTACCGAAAACGCAGTTTTTTCGACATCTTTTGGATCAACTTCTATTTGATGAAAGCCAGACGCTAAGTCTAACGTGGAAAAATATTGACATTGTCCTAACTGATCTAATAAATCGGAAATATTAGGTAATGGATATTTATCATTAACTGTTATTTCATTTAATTTTCTGTAGTCTATTACTACACGCCATTTTTGTTTGCCTGACGCATCCATTTTTTTTGGTACTACCCATACGGGAGACGGCCATGGTGAAACTGAGTGTTGAATTATTCCTTGATTTAACATTTCTGAAATTTGTTTTTTTACTTCCTCTTTGTGAATTTGTGGGTATCGATATGATTTTGTATAAATTGGTTTTGATTCGCCCGTATTAATTGTATGCTTAATTTTATTTGTAAAAGTTAATGTGTCACCTTCTAAATAGAAGATGTCAGCAAATTTTAAACAAACTTCTATGATTAAATTTTGTTCTTCTTCATTTAAATGATCTAAGCGTAATGAATTTTGTATTTGAATATTCCTATCATACGGATCTGTTATTTTAGAATTTTCTGAATTAAAATTATAAATTGACTGTATTTGTGGTATAGGTTCTATTTGCAAATCTGAAAAATCAACAAATTTTGGAATTGCATTAGCATTTATCATAGTAGTACAAAATTCTCCATTTTGATTAACTTTAACTAAAGCATTTGGCAAATAAACTTTTTCTTTTTCTTGAGCTAATAAGATAGCATCTGTGTTGACTAGATTACATTTTAATTTAACTGTCTTTTCAATTCGAGGTTCAATAGAAATTTTATTTGGAAAAATACTTTGATTTGGTTTCAATATGTTATAGTCTGGTTGAAAATTATTATTTTCTTGATCAATTAAATTTTGTTGTGAATTTTCATTTTCCTTGTCAATTTGTTGCTGAAGTTTTGGTACTTCGTTATTTTGTGTTTGTAATTCATTTTCTCCAACTTTAAATAATGGTAAAATTTTAAAATTTGTAATTAGTTGACGATTTTTAATGTTAAGATCACAGTCATAATGTTCAAGAAAATCTGCTCCTAGTAAACCATCAAATTCAATGTCTAAATTACAAATATAAACTTTATGCGGGTCACCGGTTTTAAATGGTATATTTGTAGATTGATTTATTAAAACTGATTGATTCGTTATTCCTTGAATTACTAAATTTTCCGTAAATCTTTGAGGATATTTTTCTACGGTTTTTGGCTTGAAAATCGAGAGTCCTGCACCTGAGTCAATGAAAATTTTTAAAGTTTGTGTAATATCTTTTATGTAAAATAAATTAGTTGAACGTACTGTTAATAAGTTAATAAGTTATTTTTTACACAAAATTATGTTCCATATTCATATTTTGTACTCGGGTATCTTCCGATTTGACAATTTGGTCCGGGGGATCGTTTGAATAAAGATCTGTTCGAAAGTCCGATTGTTCGAATTGTGGTTGTTGAAAAATGTTGCTTTTATACTTGCCTCCACGCTATGCTTGTGGACGTGCAAATTGGTAATAGATTTTTCTTGCTGCTCCTGGTTGCTCCAGGCAATAATACACGGGTTACTTTTTCTTTTTATATTACTAAAAGTTGATGAATTGTTACTACATACATATAAATAGGGCAAAACCAGTCTATAGAAAGTGCCTTTTTCCAGCGTCCCAACTTCTTTCTCAAATTCACTTATTTTTCATTGTTTGTTTTTCGTTGACTTGACAACACAGCCAGCACGCCTCGCATTTGCTAACAAATTGTTCAACATACCGCCGCTCTTGAAGTGTTTACTTCAAAAATTATAGAAATTGAATAAGTAGTATAGACTGGCATGCTTCATATAAATAAAAGATTAACATATGAAGGTACATAATGATGATATGATAATACATTGAGACTAGATCAAAAATGTTACTAAAACTACATCATTGACAACAAATATCTCATAACATATTTAAGCAATTACCGGTTTCAATTAAAAACATAAAGGTTAATAAACAAAGTGTTATGATAATATAATAACTAAACATTTCAATACAATAAAAATGTGAAAGCTTCTGTGCTCGGTGGCATAAAATTTATAAGTCTATGGGTAATAAACAAACTTTATTTAATGCCCGCTTTAGAACACTATTACGGGTTTTTACACTAACTACGCGCACTAAGCCATCAGCTCCTGGATGCGTAGCTAAGATACGACCCATTGGCCAGTGTAGAGGAGGGACATTGTCCTCCTTTAATAGTACCAAGGCACCCACTAGAAGGGAAGACTCTTTCTGGAACCTCCATTTTGTACGTTGCTGCATGTGGTGCAGATATTCAGTAGACCAACGTCTGCAAATATCCTGGTTCATTTTACAAATGTGCTGGTATCGTGACAAGTGATTAATTGGAGTTTCTTGCAGATTAATTTCAGGTACGGCGGTGAGCGGTTCACCAATTATAAAATGTCCTGGTGTAATCGCTTGCATGTTATTAGGATTGTCGGAAAGAGGCACCAGAGGCCGTGAGTTTAAAACCGCCTCCACCTGTGTAAGAAGGGTATAAAATTCCTCGTAGGTGAATGAAAAATTATTTGTAACCCGTTTGAGGTGATGTTTAACAGATTTTACAGCCGCCTCCCATAACCCACCCATGTGTGGTGAGCGAGCTGGTATAAAATGCCATTCGATATTTGATTGTGATAAATAGCCTTTAAATTTGTCATTCTGCAATAAATTATTAACTTCTAGCAACTCGTTATTGGCTCCACTAAAATTTGTAGCATTATCAGAATATATTCTTCTACATAGGCCACGCCTAGACACGAATCGTTTAAGTGCATTCATGAAAGCATCCATGGTGAGCTCACTTGCTAACTCTAAATGCACTGCTTTGCTGGCAAAACAAACAAAAATACATATGTAACCCTTTACTACCTTTCGATTGCGTGTCTTACCGTCCTTTATTTGGAAAGGTCCAGCGTAATCGACCCCAGTTGTAGAAAAAATTCTTGATGGATTTACTCTAGAATGAGACAAATCCCCCATTTGCTGCGAAATAGTTGAGGGTTTAGCCTTGAAACAAGGAATACATTTGTGTAGAATTGCCTTTACGGCTTGTTTGCCGTTTAAAGGCCAATAATTTTCCCTCACAAAAGAAAGTGTCGCTTGTTGACCTGCGTGTAAATTGCGTATATGCTCATGATTTATTATTAATTTTTTAAGCGGGTGCTTTTGTGGGAGTAATATTGGATATTTCTGGTTAAACGTCAATTTAGAATGTTTAAGCCTACCTCCTACCTGAATGATATCGTCTTTGTCTATAAATGGATTGAGAGATGCAAGCTTACTATTGGATTTTACCACCTTTGAGTGTTTGAGCAAATAGATGTCCTCGGAGAATGTTTGAGCTTGAACTATTTTAATTAAAGTATTGGTACTATTTGACAGTTCCTGAATAGTCAAAGAACCAATTTGTCTAGATTCGACAGGAGACCTTAAGTTTTTCAAAAATCTTGGACAAAAAGCAAAAATCCTTTGTAATTTTGTGAAATTTGAATAACGCTCAAATATATCCAATGTGGTGAAATGTGATAACAAAGTGATTTGATGCTTTATCTCTGGTGTGTCTGTACCACCACGGGCAAAATAAGATATGTGTGATTTTTCTGGCCAATATTGCGGCTCTAGTAGTAGAAATGATGGCCCATTCCACCATAATGTAGAACTTGAAAGTTCCTTTGGGTTGACTCCACGAGATACAATATCTGATGGATTATTAACTGAGCTTATGTGATGCCAACTATCAACTGATGTTAATTGTTGTATTTCTGATACTCTGTTGCATACGAAGGTTTGCCATGTATGTGGTTCAGCTAATAACCAAGATAAAACTATTGTTGAGTCAGTCCAAAGGCATATGTCCTCGATTTTTACAGTTAAAATTCTTGTAATTTTATGTAATAATCGAGAAAGTAATAACGCGCCACACAGCTCAAGTCGTGGTAATGAAACAGCTTTTAGTGGTGCCACACGTGACTTAGCACATAGCAATCTGACTTGTACAGCATTTGAGGACTGTGACTTTAAATATAACGCTGCACCATAAGCTCTTTCACTGGCATCACAAAACCCATGCAACTGTATAGTTAATACGTTTGTTAGAATGACATGTCTTGGAATATGAATTGAGTTTATTTCATTTAGGTGTGAATAAAAATTAATCCAAGTTGTGTATAATTCGCTAGGAATAAACTCATCCCAATCAATTTGGAGTTGCCAAAGTCTTTGCAGAATTATTTTAGCCTGAATTATTATTGGTCCCAAGAGTCCCAATGGAGCGAATATTTGTGAAATATACGAAAGTATTGTTCTTTTTGAAACCCTATCTAGTGTGAATGGTTTAGATTCATATTTAAATTTATCTGATGAAGAATTCCAAGATATACCAAGTGTTTTCATATGTTCATTGTCGGCTATAATATAATGAGAAATATTTTCTTGTGTATTATATAGGTCAGCTAGTATCTCAGGATTATTTGACGCAAATTTTCGTAGTTCAAAACCTGCGCTTCCTAATATGTTTGTGATGTTTCTCCGGATAGATATCAGGCTATTGACATTGTGAGAACCGGTCAACAAATCATCTACATAGAAGTCTGTCATAATGATCTTAGTTTCAAGTGGAAATTTACCGGAATTTTCGATTGCTAACTGTTTTATGCATCTTGTTGCCAAAAAACCATAAGAAACTGTATTCAATTGGAAATGTCCTAACTCTGAATGAGGATTGTCTCTCCAAACAATTCGTTGCATATCGCGTTGTGACGATTCTATATTTATTTGTCTATACATTTTTGTGATGTCGCCTATTAGTACAAAATTGTGTTGGCGAAACCGAGTAATTATGGAGAATAAATCACTCTGTATTGTCGGACCTACCTTTAAAGTGTCATTTAATGACAGCCCTGTTGACGTATTCGCCGACGCATCAAAGACTACTCTAAGCTTAGTAGTTAAACTTGAATGATTTTCGACGCCATGGTGAGGTATATAATAAATTATATTGGCTGTGTGTTCATTGGGATTGATACGAGTCATATGACCAAGAGATTCATATTCAGCCATAAATTTACAATAATCGTCTTTGAATTTTGGATTTCTTGTCAACTTGCGTTCAGTTACATAAAACCGCTGAATAGCTTTCTCTCGCGAGTCACCTAAATTATTATGGTTATCGCGTAATGGTAAGCTAACGGTAAATCTGCCCACAGAGTCTCGTCGAAAATTGTTTGTAAAATGGTTTTCACATTCTATTTCTTCCTGGGAATATGCGTTGATATTATCATCTTCCTCTAATTTCCAAAACCGTTCTAATTGATCGTGGAGATCTAAATCGGCTGCGATAAAACATGCTTGCGTTCTTTGTGGTTGAGGATTAAATATATGTCCTGATACTACCCACCCCAATTTTGTTTTGTTTAGTGTAGGCTGACCAGTACCCAATTTAATCTGTCCAATACAAAGCAGATCAAAGAATACACCTGCACCTATCAACAAATCTATTTGAGATGGCTGATTAAAATTTGGGTCTGCCAGTTTTATGGAATTGGGTATTTCAAAACCATCTGTCCTAAAACTGCGCTGCGGCATAATGTCTGTAATTTTTTCGACCACAAGACAGGATAGTTTTGTTTTGAATTCATTGTACATTGACTTTATTTTTACGTTCGCTTAAGTTTTAATTCTGGTTACTGATTGACTTATTCCAGAAACAGATAAATATTTTAGACGTACCTAAACGTAGGCGCTGAATCACTTCTGATGTTGCAAAATTTGACTGAGAGCCATTATCTAGAAGGGCCCTGCATTGAACCAACTGATTATCTGAATCATATATGTATATCAAGGCAGTGGACAGCAATACGAATGAATTGGATTTCTGTTGATTGTAATGCGAACCTATATTACAGTGATTGATTTGCGTGCCTACCAATTGCGTACTCTTGTTACTATCTGACAGTTTACCTTGATCGGTGTGATGGTTATCTGAAATAGCTTGAGTAAGTATATCAGATTGATTAATTTGCACTTGGTCGTTATGCTGTTTTTCTTGTGTTTCTATGTGAAGCAAAGAATTATGTTTTTTGTGGCAAGTTCGACATGTACTCAAAGTACATTCTGAATTTGAATGTCCAAGACGTAAGCAATTAGTACAGAGTTTTAATCGCTTTGCTTCGGAAAATCTTGTATGGACCGGCATATCCAGAAATTTGTTGCACGAATACATGTAATGCTTTCCCCTGCATAAAACACAGGAAATCTTATCCGTTGCTATATGTGCGTGAGACTTAGGCTCTGTGTGTTTCTTACTGATTGGGTTGCTAAAGTTTGTTTTAAGTCGTGTTTTGGGGCTAAGTGCTTCCAATAATCGACAACGTTCTGTTAAAAACGTAGTAAAATCCTTTATTTTTGGAAACGCAATATTTTTTACATAACTTTCCCATTCCTGTCTAGATATAACATCGAGCTTAGTAGCCAGTAGATAAATTAATAAGGTATCCCAATGTTTTGCACTTTCCTCCAATACATTTAAAGCACGATAATGTTCCAGGAAACTATCCAAAAATGAACGAAGTGTGACATGGCAATCCTTATTAATAATCTGCAGCTCAACGATGCTACTAATATGAGCAGAAATAATTGCCTTTTTATTTTGAAATCTTTCAGTTAATAACTGCCATGCAATGTCATAATTTTCTTCCGATACAGTTAACGACGTGATAATTTGAGCCGCTTCATTCTTTAAAGACCCTTGCAAGTAATAATATTTTTGTATTTTGGTTAACGCGGGATTATCATTAATCAATGAATTAAATGTGTCATGAAACTCAGTCCACTTTTCATACGAACCTGAAAATTCAGGTAAATTAATTTGTGGCAATTTGATATTAAAAGTGTTAATATCTGACGATCGGTTAGCAGGCGTAGGAGTACCATGCTGGTTTGCAATTTCTATTTGGGTTTGCAACATTTTTGATGCAAGAGCTACTGATTCAAAATATTTCGTTTCGAACTCCTCACGTTCTCGTGCATGAGCTTCTCCATCAGAAGTTTCATCGGAATACTCAATTTCAATTTGAATGTCATTAAATGCAATAAACGTATGTTTTACCGTGTCAAGGCGGGCCTGTAATTGATTCAAAGAATCTGTATCTTTCTCACATGTGCTCAAGAAGTTTGCAAATCGGGTTAACTGCCCCTTTAGATAACCTCGACGCATGTGTAATTTTTTCAAATCTTCCTTTTCCGATATGTTGCTGTTACAAATATAGCAAAAGGAAGATCTGTGATATAATTACTTTTAAAAGATGCTATAATTTAATAATCACTGCAGAAAATGTGAATAGTTATTAATGGTATTATATACTTATAAAATTAAATATTTGATGTACGTTACCTTTATTTGTTTATGTGAAATGTCAAACTGACAATTATTGCCCTATTTGTTTGATTATAAATATGAACGCTACCCAGCTGCTAAGCATCACCTCAAAATATTATTGACGAGGCTTAAAATATTAATCACCAAAATTGCGTGATATTATTTTTATTAAAAATGCAACTTTAAACTGACAAGTGGCTGCGGTTTATTAAGTAATATGGAATAATGTCTTACACCGACCTTATTATGATTGATTATTGCTTACCGCCGCCCTTGCTGTCATATGCTGTACTGGAAGCTTCTGTCACTTGAATATGTCAGAATATGACTCAGAAAGTTGGATTACTGACTGGAATTGTTTTCATTTACTAATTAGCACTTTCTAACCTGGCGTTTGTCACTGGCTGCTATCTCTGTTCGAAGGACCACATGAAAAATGTTGCTTTTATACTTGCCTCCACGCTATGCTTGTGGACGTGCAAATTGGTAATAGATTTTTCTTGCTGCTCCTGGTTGCTCCAGGCAATAATACACGGGTTACTTTTTCTTTTTATATTACTAAAAGTTGATGAATTGTTACTACATACATATAAATAGGGCAAAACCAGTCTATAGAAAGTGCCTTTTTCCAGCGTCCCAACTTCTTTCTCAAATTCACTTATTTTTCATTGTTTGTTTTTCGTTGACATGACAACACAGCCAGCACGCCTCGCATTTGCTAACAAATTGTTCAACAGTTGTTCAGAATAAAAATCATTATTATAATTTTGGTTATTATTATTTTGATTGTCATCATAACAAGTTGAATTATTTGGATTATTATTTTGATAATAATGTTCGAATTCATTGATGTGATGATTTCGTTGTTGAGTATAGGTAGTATTTTGTGGCGAAAAAGCAGGTCTTTGAAATGGATTCTGATTTTGGTTCCATTGTGAATTATGAGGTCTGAAATTTTGATTTTGATTATTTGGTAAATTTTGTCTTGTTTGAAAAGGTTGTTGAGAATTAAAATTTCTCGTTGGTTGTTGATTTTGAAAATTTTGCCTCATGAGTTGATTTTGGAAATTTTGTCTCATGGGTTGATTTTGGAAATTTTAATTTTGTTTTAATCGACATTCACTAATAATATGTCCTTTTCTTTTGCAATAGGAACATATTTTTTGATTCGATTTCCTGTCTTGATTAGACGTAATATTAGAATGGACATTGGTTTTTTGAAATTTTTGTTTTTCAAAGTAGGATAATTGTAATTCCCTACGTATTCTCATTGATGCTGTTAAAATATCTGGAGGATTTCCAGCTCTTACAATTTGGCCTAACCGTGGTTCAAGTCCGGTTAATAGTGTGTTTAAAGTCATATTTTCGATTAGTTGCTCTTGAGCTATTTTTTGATCTGCGCTTAAATTTTGTTGTTGAATGCAAGCGTGCATTTTTGCATTATGTATTTGCAATCTTGATACAAAGGTTAAAGGGGATTCGTTTGATAATTGGTGAATTCGTTGCAAATCTTAAATTAACGATGTTAAATCGCGAGAGTCACCAAAATGTACAGTTAATGATTGACGAATTTCTGGCCATGTTTGTGTATCGCGAGAATTTATTAATTGTGCTGCGCGTCCTCTTAATTTATTTTTAATACTTATGTAGAGTTAAAAGAATTTTTTGATCTTCTACACACATTCGATAGGCATGATTACAAGCAGTTACAAATGTATTTAGAAAAATTAGTATCAATGAAAATATTTCTGAAAGTTTATAAGGTTCAATATCTCCTGCTGTAGCCATTTTTTTTTGTAAGTTCTTGTTTGGACAATAGAAAAGGATCCTTTTTTATTTATAGTAAATAATTATTTATTTACTAGATTCTATCTCAGTTGAATTGATTTTTTTTTTGTTCGTTAATTACTCTTAAAAATATTAAAATCTTAATGTTAAGTTGCAATATCTTAATAGAATATCCTAATAAATATAATAATATCTCAATAAGCATAAATAATAAGTATATCTCAATCAATATAAATAATATTAATAAAAAGATGATCATTCAATAATTGTTCACTTACATTAAAAGTGCCATGTTCTGGATCTGTATTGAAAATTGAATGCTACTTCGTAAGCGTTGCTCCATCAAAGTTTCCACTGCCAGGGGCGTTACCAGGTATTCCTTCCACCCACAAGGTTTGACTTCAATGTCGAAGACACCAATTCTCGAGACCAGGAAATGACTGAGTAGATCAGGAAAAGACAAGTTAGCGTTTTGGAATTAACTTTGAACCGCTTTCGGTTTTCTTCTCCGATCTGACCGTTTCTCGTTGTTTCGAAGTTTGATTTTTATTTACTTCGAAAGTTTTTCTTTCTTTTTGTTTTTCTTTATGTTCCTCTTTATATTCTTGAGTTTTTGTGTGTTTTTCCATTAAATTACTGTTTTCTTGCAATGTTTCTTTTATTTCTTCTATAAAATAACTTTGAGTTTCTTCTTTAAAATAATTCATAAAATAATTTTCGGTTCTGCCCTTCAAAGGATTAGAATCCACCACTAATTTTCTTCTTAATGTTTTGGGATCCTACCGACTGCGCCAAATTTGTTATATGGATCGTTCAAAACACTAATTTTTAAAAAAACTTTATTTGAATAATTATTTTTACATGAGAGCGAATATCCAAGCTTGGTATATTCTCTATTATGCAAACAGTGTTAGTACTTGACTTTACAACTAAGTGAGATAGAATGGCGAAAAAAAAATTACAAGTTGGCTTTTATAATATTTTGAATCTGCTGATGACGATTTGCAAACTTGCGTTATTGAAAAATAAGGCAATAAATTACTCAAAGAAAATAAAGTCATAAGTCGAAAATACAATTCCCTGCTGCATTTTATGAACTTTTTTAATCTAAAGCAACAAAATAATGTACTCAACGCTAATAACAGACTATTAGATCTCATTTTAAGTAATAGGTCTTGTAACGTCCAAAAATCAACCTCAGTTTTGTTAGCGGAAGATCTTCATCATCCTGCTCTTTGTATTAATGTGTGTGTGTTAGTCACGAGTCGTTTAATTTTAAAAAAGCTAATTACCCCGCACTCTACAATGAGCTCGCTCTAGTTGACTGGAGTTTTATTTCTAATCTGGCAGTAAACGAAGCTGTGTTTGAATTTTATGACAAAATATATTGTTTTTAAGAAACACGTCCCTAAAAAAACACCATCACACAAGCAGTATCCCCCCTGGTATAATTCCAATACAATTAGACTGCTTAAATAGAAGAACAGGGCACGTAATACATACAGAAGGACTAAAAACCAGGATGATCTAATAATATGCAATGAATTAAGAGCTTTGCTAAAAATGACTATAAACGATGCTTATGCTGCATACATACGGGATGCCGAGAATGCCATAAAATCTAATCCAAATAAGTTCTGGGGTTATGTTAATTCAAAAAATAATGCCACATCTATTCCTAGTACTATGAACTACAACAATGCCACTCTTGAAAACCCCCAAGATATAGTTAACTCCTTTGCTGATTTTTTCTCTAATGCGTATATTAATTCTAGTGAATATTTGCCTGGTGACAGTGTATTATAATAACAATGTTATGCATATTCGAATATTCACTGGGAGCGAAGTCCCAAACTCAATTAAAAAACTCAAGGCAAACATGACTACAGGACCTGATGAAATACCCGCGTTTATTATAAGAGATTGCGCTAATGTTTTTTACAAACCTCTCTGTATTATATTTAATTTAATCTTAAGCACAGAAACATTCCCTGATAAGTGGAAACTATCCAGAATTTGTCCAGTGTTTAAAAAGGGCAGTAAAAATGAAATAGAGAACCATCGTCCCATCGCAATTTTATGCAATTTTTCTAAAATTTTTGAATTTTTATTGCATGATTACGTATCCTTCCATACTAAAAGTTCAACAATTGAAGAACAACATGGCTTTATGGGCGGTCGGTCAACTGTTACAAACCTGGTATGTATCACCCAATTTATTTCTGAAGTCATAGATCGTAAGGGTCAGGTTGATGTAATTTATACCGACTTCTCTAAAGCATTCGACAGACTAGACCATGGCATTTTATTGACTAAATTAGAAAGCTTTGGAATCAGTACTTCGCTACTAAATTTATTTATGTCTTATTTGTCCTATCGGTCTCAATATGTTCAGTATCGTGGTTATCGGTCTGATCATTACAGCCAATCATCTGGAGTACCACAGGGCTCAATACTTGGACCATTGCTTTTTGTACTGTTTATCAATGACATTGTTGATGACTTGGATGTTCACTATTTGCTTTATGCTGATGACCTAAAAATATACTTTCCTATAAATTCCGACTATGACTGCCTGAGGGTGCAGCGTAACCTGGATCTTCTTAATACCTGGTGCATTAATAACCGTCTTCCTCTTAATGCTGCTAAATGTAATGTCATGTCTTTTGTCAGCAGCCAACAAATTACAAAACAGAGTGGGTACACATGACTGTGATGAACGCCATGATGTGGTTGAAAAACTTACGTCGGAAATTAAGCTGCTAAAGAAAATAATCAAAGAACAAGAGGAAAAGTATGATCTTCTTAAAGAAAATAACAAGCTATTGGAGGTAAACAGTAAGTTGCTAAAAGAAAATAATATCTTATTACAAGAAAAACTGAGAGATAGGAGTGTAAAAACATACAGTGCTGCTACTGCGGCTACTAACAATGAGATGGCACCACAAGACCAGGAAAGAAAACAAAAGGCAGGAAATATTCCACACAGAATAACACGACAGCAGACAGCAGAGGAATCTGTAGTAGCTTCAACCTCGAAATCAGAAACGCAAACCAAAACTTCCCAACATCAACAAGTAAATCAAGAAACAAGTAAAGAAAACATAACGGATCAAAATTCAAACCAAACCCAGGAAGAACCTTGGCAATTCCCAAATCGCAAAAGACAGGTAAATAACAGAAAGAGAAAGCAACCTCTCTTTTATGGTACCTCGGATGAGAACGAAATTAGAGGGATACCTAGGAAAACTTGGTTTTTTGTATCGAGACTAAATCCCGAAATGACCGAGCAAGATTTAAAAAATACATTTCAGAAGAAATGTCCGAACACGGATATTGTTATAGAAAAGCAAAAGCTGTTTCATGAATTTCAAAGTGCTTTCAAAGTTGGAATACCTGTAGAATATGAAGAATATTCAAAACAAGCAAATTTTTGGCCCAAGGACTCGCGAGTAGATAAGTTTAATTTTTTCCTTTATCGAAAGAAGACGGTTCAAACCGGGTAACTAAGAAACTCGTTAGCATTATTCATCAAAATGTCCAGTCTATTGGAAATAGTATTGACATTTTAAATATATTTCTTACTGAACATCCAGAATGTTATTTCCTAGTAATAACTGAACACTGGAAAACGGAAAGGCAGTTAGAAACATATGTCATAAAGGGTTTTAAGCTGGTATCATGGTTTTGTAGGCCAGATGGACAACACGGAGGTGCGGCAGTGTACGGCCGTAATCGTATACAATGTAAAGTGCGTAAAAATATAAACAATCTGTCACGGTGTGGTGTCTTTGAATGTGCGGCAGCTGAATTTAATGTAAGTAATCAACAAATTTTAGTGATAAGTGTTTATAGACCACCAAGTGGAAATCTAGAACGTTTTTTCATAATATTGGAACAATTACTGTCAAACATATTTGTGGAGAAGAAATTAACTTTTATTGCGGGTGATTTTAACATCGAATTAAAGGACAATGTAAAAAATAGGACAAAAATAGAATTATTATTAAGTTCTTTTAATTATTCAATAGCAGTAAATGACTACACTAGAATTACACATTCAACGAAAAGTTGTATTGATAACGTATTTACAAACTGTAATCAACAATATAATACCGATATTTTACATTCGTTTATTTCAGACCACACAGCGCAAAAACTAACCTTCACGCTAGACGAAATCAGTGAATCGAAATATAAATACTGTAGAATATTTTCTGTTCAATAAAAACAATTTTATATTAAGATTGCGAGAAGAAACTTGGGAAAATACATACAGAATAAACAAAAATAATGTAAATGAACAATGGAATTGTTTTATTAATAATTTTTTAAATATTTTTAATGAATGTTTTCCGTATAAATATGTAAAAATTAAAAAAGAAAATAATCAATATTATGCAGGTTCTGAAGTAAAGGAGTGTAAAAATAGGTTAGATATATTATTAACTTTATATAGAAATAATGGAAATTATAAAGAAGTGTATAATGAGACGAAAAAGAAGTATAATAATTTATTAATGAAGGCAAGGACTAAATACTATGAAAATAAAATAAAAAAGTCTGACAATAAAATTAAATGTATGTGGAGTATTCATAATGAAATTATAGGAAAAAATAAAAACAAAGATATACAATTAAAAGGACGTCCGTCAACCATTGCTAATGAGTATAACAATTTTTTATTAAATATTGTACCAGAACTATTAAGTAAAATAGAAAGAATACCATTCAATTGTAATATAAAAAATAATACCAAATCTATGTTTGTAAAACCCATGACACCGAAAGAATTGAATAATTTATCACAAAGACTAAAAAATAAAATGAGCAGTGGTGACGATGAAATTCCCACAAATATTATTAAAATGTGCATAACTATTATCGAAAAACCTTTATGTTATATAATTAATAATTCGTTCAAATTTGGTATATTTCCTGAGCAGTTGAAATTGGCATCAATTAAACCTCTATATAAAAAAGGAGATCCTGAACTTATGGAAAGTCATAGGCCTATAAGTATGTTGCCTTCATTTTCAAAAATATTTGAAATGTCGATGTGTGACAGAGTGATGAGTTTCATGACAGCGTGTAATAATCTTAATAATATTCAGCATGGTTATATTAAGGGCCGTTCCGTAGAAACGGCTATTTTTCAATTTACAGAAAAAATTTTAAAATCGTTCGAACAAAATGAACTCTCATTGGGAATATTCTTAGATTTGTCGAAAGCGTATGACTGTCTTAATCATGAATTTCTATTAGAAAAACTTGAGCTATATGGAATACGTGGGAAAGCATTGGAATGGTTTAAGTCATATCTTACATCTCGTCGGCAAAGAGTTGTAATCGATAAAAACGGTAGTAAAGTTAAATCTGAAATTTTAGAAACAAACATAGGCATCCCGCAAGGTAGTGTAGTGGGACCAATTTTATTTATTATTTTTATGAATGATTTATCCACAATACTAACGAACACTAATACTATGATAACAAATTATGCTGATGACACGAATCTTTTGGTATCTTCAGAAAATTATCCAAATATTATTACTGAGAGTAATATGTTGTTTTTAAAAGTCAGAGATTGGTTCATAAAAAACGGATTTTTATTAAATATAGATAAAACAAACGTCATGCTATTTAGAACAAAACAATTACAAATTGAATCGCCTAAGAATATAAAAATTGTTGAAGATTCTGTTGACCTGAAAAATGATATCAAATTCTTGGGTGTGCAAATTGATGCCAATTTAGACTGGTCAATTCAGGTAGGTATTGTATGTCAAAAACTGAATAAAACTTGCTACAGTATGAGAGTCATAAAGAAATATTTAAGTGAGAAATCTATGAGAGACATATACTTTGCTAATTTTGAGTCAGTAGCTAGATTTGGAATTATTTTTTTGGGGTAGCAACAAGGACATAAATAATGTTTTTATTATACAAAAGAAAGTTCTGAGGTTAATGTATGACATGAAATTTACGGAAACATGTAGAGGAGTTTTTAAATCAAAAAACATATGTACAGTAATTGCTATTTATATATATGAATGCCTTTTATTTATTTTTAAAAACAAGCAAATTTTATTTAACTACAATATTGAACATAAGTATAATACAAGAACTGTAAATATAAACTATCCAATACATAGGCTTACTTTAACAGAAAAAAATCCACATTACATGTGCGTCAAACTGTACAACAACTTGCCTGAGAAGTTTAAATACATTGAAAATCTTAATGAATTTAAAAAGAAATTAAAACGATACCTAGTAAAATTAGAACCTTATACTTTGAATGAGTATCTTGCAAATAGAAGTTAGATAGATGTTTCATATTGACGTTATTTCATTTTTATGTTTTACATGTATGTTGATAATGTAAGACTTTCTTTGAAATAAATTTGTTATTATTATTATTATTATTTACACGTAAAGTAAATACAATTTCATTCAACTACAAATTAAACGACTGTACTCTAAATAGACCTGAGTTTATAAAAGATCTTGGCGTTGTTTTTGATACTATATTAACTTTTTCTAAACATATCGAGGAATGCACCAGTAGTGCATTTAGAAATTTAGGTTTTGTTTTGAGAAACAGCAAAGATTTTACTGAATTATCTACTCTACGTATGTTATTTGTTACATTTGTCAGATCCAAACTAAAATATGCGTCCATTGTTTGGAGTCCTAGTTACAACATTCACATAGCGTCCTTGGAAAAAGTACAACGAAGATTTTTTAAGTCCGCAACTTTTATTCTGGAGGGCACATATCCAATAAGAGGGACACAACAAGAATTTTTTTAAAAATAAATTTAGTATGAGTAGCTTAATAAGGAGACGTGTAATGCATTCAATAATGTTCTTACACAAAATTATCAATAATAAAATTAGCTGCACCTGCCTCACTTCACTTCTTAGGTATCGAATTCCGAGATTAAATTCTCGAACAAATAATGTACTCATGCTTCCTACTCCACGCACTAATATATTAGAATCATCTCCCCTACATCAAATGTGTTTAAATTATAATAGTATTGAGGCTAGCCTGGATATATTTAACTGTAATATTGTTGATATAAAGAACATTTATTTAAACCCCATTTAAACACTCTCTTGTCTATATTTCTGCATTACACTTGTGATATATATAGCCTACTTGCTGGCTAAGATACGTAGATGACATCTTCGTTATCTGGCCACATGGTAGAGATTCTCTAAACAACTTCCTGTCTCACATTAATCATATACACCCTCAGATCCAGTTCACTATTGAAATCGAAAACAATTGTTCTCTCCCTTTCCTAGACGTCCTCATTACAAAACAAAACAACAATCAACTCTCCTACTCTGATGTGTATAGAAAACCAACCCACACACCAACCGTTACCTTAACTCAAAATCACACCACCATCCATCACAAATAAATTCCGTTATCAACACTCTTGTAACCAGATCCCTCAGACTAACAGACAATCACAACAGACAATCCGAACTACAAACATTACAAGAAGCACTTCTACAAAACGGTTACGACAAAGGACATATAACGCGATCCATACACAAAGCACAAAATCCTTCCCAAATTCAACAGACAGAAACTCTTCCTCAGCAAAAAGCTTTCCTACCCTACATCAAAGGTGTCACAGACAAAATTTCAAAAGTCCTGAAATCCAATAACATAAAAACCATATTCACAACACACCAAACAATTTCCAATTTAATCAGAACCCCAAAAGACCAAATACCTAATGATTCCCACGGTGTATACGAAATACCTTGCTCCAACTGCCCCCAAACTTACATTGGACAAACCAACAGACGGATTAACAATAGAATATATGAACATCGTCTTGCAGTTAGAAAATCCGATCCCACATCATCACTTGCCCAACACCGCCTTCTAACAGGCCATAATATAGACTTCGATAATACCAAAACCATAGCACCATCATTTTTTCAGAAACCGCGAATCATCCGCGAAGCAATTGAGATTGAAAAACGTCCCAATTGTCTAAACAAAAGGGATGACGGTCATCGTCTTCCAGTTGCTTGGAAATCATTGATCTCCAGGCTAGCCCCACAATATTCATCCACACCTCATAATCCTGATAGCAGCCGTTCTGCTCTGATGCCTCCATCAACAGACCCTCAACCCCCCACCGCTCTCCCACCCACAGACAGCTTTCGTATAAATAACACTTCGTCCGATACTGCCAGCGAGTTCGCTCTAAGGAGTAGGCAGGTTGAGGCCTTAGAGACGGATCGTGGTGAGATCTGGGGAGTAGGCAGATTGAGACCCCGGAATCGAACCAGTTCCACGAACTCCTAGCATTATTTTCTTTGACAATTTTTACTTGACCCACCTTTTCTCTTGAAAATGGCTCCAAAACGAGAGCCGAAACGTCGAGACATTAACAATCTCAGACGCGGTTCAACCCGAGAACCTAGTATTTTTCATATATATATATATATATATATATATGTGTGTATGCGTATATATGTGTATGCGTATATATGTGTATGTGTATATATGTATATGTATGTGTGTATATATGTATATGTATGTGTGTATGTTATATAGTATTTGAGACACCGTATACAATGTGATACGTGACTGTTGCTTCATTTTAAATTATCCCAGAGTGTCATATTTCAGCTACGTGCGGATAATGAATTCCCTCTTATCGTTATCACTCATAAAGTATCATATTACATTCATATTACATTTTAGCTTCTCACAATCATGCTGACTATTGTATTTGCTTTCCTTTGTTCAACATTTTGTTAACGATGCTTTTAGAATGTTATAAATACAACCACAAAGCACTTCTGTAACCAGTTCTGATACTCATGTCTAATTAAACACACTATATTTTAAACTACTATTTTATTCAAAGAGTCAACGTTGACTCTTATTAATTTAAATAAAGTTTTTAAAAAGTCTTTTATGAAATCCGTGATATAAAATTGGCGCAGTCGGTAGGATCCGTGAACACCAACAGAACAAAAAGCCTAACCAATAGTGACCCACGAGAACAAGGACAAACATCCAGACGAGGTGCCTAACTAGTGCAAGTTACCATTGGAACAAGGAGACCTTCATAACTGGTGGTGGCGGATTCCAATCCCTTAACGGACGAAGAATCTACTCCATGAAGAAATTCACGTAAGTGCATTCAAAGAATCATCTCGCATTTTATAATTGTGTTGAACATTTTATTTTTAATATAAGGTGTATTATACTTCTAATGCACAGCTAATAACAATTAAAACTATTTCTATTATCCATTCCCTATTTATCTTATTACAATTACAAGTGAATTAAATACTAAGTACAAATAATCTAATCAGAGCATTATACTGCTAATGCTCGACTGGCAACATAAGATTGACAAAAGTTTCGCGCATTATACTGTTAATGCCGCATTTGTATAACAAAATATAACTTTCGTTATCTACTCCCTCTGTTAGTACGACACTTTGCGCAAAAATACTTTAATTTTAATTTTATTCCATTTAACCTTTATTACTTTAATTTCGATACATTCCAAAACTTGAGCAATATGACAGATAATCAAGCAGCCACAGTCACACCAGAAATTGAGCCCTACAAATTAAGTGAAATTTTTTCAATAATTCCAGAATTTGATGGCAATCCCATCAACTTGCAAACGTTTTTGAACTCGTGTTTTCACGCACAAAATATGGCCATTAATGAACAAAACATTTTATTGACAATTCATATAAAAAATAAACTACGCGGTAGAGCTGCCGAGTTAATTAACTCCCGTAATCCTAATACATTTGCGGAAATTAAGTCGCTATTAGAAGCCCATTTTGGTGACTCTCGTGACCTCACGGCTCTCATCCAAGACCTACAGCGAATTCATCAAATAGCAAACGAGTCCGCTTTAACCTTTGTCACGCGTCCGCAAACACACAATGCAAAAATTCACGCGGCAGTGCAAAAACAAAATTTAACGCCAGACCAAAAGAAATCACAAACTGACTTGATAGAAACAATGGCTTTGAATCAAAAATACACTGCCCCAACAAAACCGCCAAATTCCAAATATTCAACAAAAATTCTGTTCATTTTGCAAGAGAAATGGACATACTATCAGTGAATGCCGCACAAGGCAAAACCAACAATTTTTGTCCCCTAATTCTATACCTAACGCTTACTCCAATCAAGCGCAATTTCCCAGGCAAAATTTTCAAAACACATCCAATCAAATTAATTACAGACCACAAAACTTCCAACAACCAGGTAGCTCACAACAAAATAGACCCTCTGTAATTAGGCCCAATCCTAATTTTCAACACAGAAGTTTATATTCACAACCTGGATATAGACTTTGACGGACTTTTAGGCTCGGATTTTTTCGAACATTACAAATGCAAAATAGATTTTGAGAAAAAACAGTTAGTCGCGAATTTTAAAACTGTACCAATATTTAAAGTTACCGATATTTTTCCATCGCAACCAGCCGTAGCGCGAAGCTTAAGCACCACTAAAAATAGAAACTTAATTTCCATTGAACCACGCACGGAAAAAATCTACAAATTAAAATGCGACCTACAAAATACTGAGGCTATACTAGTAGCCCAAGAAAATGAAAAGTTACGCTTACCGAATGCTATCGTCAAAATAGATAACAACGGTGAATTCTTGACGACAGTAATAAACCCAAATGCGATCCCGAAAATAATAAATTTTTCAAACATCAAACTCGAACCCGTCCAAAAATTTAAGTCAATTTTTCATTTAAATACACAAAATTTCGACTTACAGACCGACAGATCATCAGAAATTACGAATCAGTTACGTTTGGATCACCTAAACGAAGAAGAGGCTGAATTAGTAACGCAGCTTTGTTTAGACTTTCAAGACATATTCTATTTAGAAGAAGACAATCTTACTTTTACAAACGAAATTAAACACCCCATTGACACAAACGATTCCCGACCGATCTTCACGAAATCTTATCGCTATCCCCAAGTCCATAAAGCGGAAGTTAAGACCCAAGTTTCCAAAATGTTAAGTCAAGGTATTATCCGCCATTCAATTTCACATTGGTCCTCCCCAGTTTGGGTTGTGCCCAAGAAACTAGACGCTTCTGGTAAACAGAAATGGCGCGTCGTAGTCGATTATCGGAAACTTAACGAAGTCACAATAGATGACAAATATCCTTTGCCCAATATCTCTGATCTTCTTGATCAACTGGGAAAATGTCAATATTTTACAACCTTAGACTTGGCTTCTGGGTTTCACCAGATAGAAATCAATCCCGAAGATGTCCAAAAGACTGCCTTTACTGTAGAGAATGGCCACTACGAATTTGTTCGCATGCCATTCGGTCTTAAGAATGCCCCGTCCACATTCCAAAGGGTTATGGACAACATCCTGTTAGGGATTCAGAACGAAAGATGTCTCGTCTACATGGACGACATCATAATTTACTCACCCACTATTCATGAACATGTATCTCGTCTAACGGAAGTATTTAAACGCCTTCGAAAAGCTAACCTTAAAATACAGCCTGACAAATGCGAGTTTCATAGGAAAGAAGTTGCTTACCTAGGACACCTCATTACCAAAGATGGTGTTAAACCTAATCCATCGAAAGTCGAAGCCATTCTCAATTTCCCGCAACCCAAGAACCAAAAAGATATTAAGTCATTTTTGGGACTTGCTGGTTACTACCGAAGATTCATCCCAAACTTTTCAAAGGTATCCAAACCACTGACTAAACTACTTCAAAAGGACATACCATTTAACTTTAATAATGACTGTCAAAACGCCTTTTCCGACTTGAAACAAACGCTTACTACGTCACCCATATTAATTTACCCAAATTTTGACGAGCCTTTCATATTAACCACAGATGCAAGCGCATTCGCAATCGGTTCTGTACTCTCGCAAGGACCTATTGGCAAAGATCTGCCCATCGCTTATGCCTACCGAGTTTTATGCAATTCCGAGACCAAGTATTCCACGATAGAAAGAGAGCTTTTAGCTATCGTGTGGTCAGTAAAGCATTTTAGACCGTATCTGTTTGGCAGAAAATTCAAATTAATAACCGATCATAGACCACTTACATGGCTATTCTCTATAAAAGACCCGGGTAGCAGGTTAGCCCGTTGGCGCCTCAAACTTGAGGAGTATGACTACGAAGTCATATACAAACCTGGCAAAATAAACAAAAACGCTGACGCTTTGTCCAGGATCAAAATAAACCATTTTAACGATTGTTCCCAATTCTATTCTAAAATTTTAGCAGCTAACGAAGACACAGACGATGACGAAAGCCTAAACGACGACAGCGAAATAACTAACGAACATATTGCCCAGGAATTCGACACATTTTCTAAATTATATAAAACAAAGTCCTTAATAGACTACTCGAAAATCCAAATTACAAACAGACAATTATTGGACCGGGAAAATAAAAATATAATCACATTCTTCCAACAAAATAACCTAACAGACCTTCATCACCAAATTATCGAGGACATTTTTGAGGAAAACCCTGAATTCTACAATAATACTATCAATATCGTTTCTAGTAAGTCGGCCCGACATAGAAATTATTATATCATCGCTATACCTTTTGACCCCGAATCCGTAGTAGGACACTTATTTTTAACGCTATATAAAAATCAAAATAAACTAGATCTTTCCAAGACCTACTATGTTGAAAACAATTTGGACCTCCCAATACTGGAAATTCTCTCATTCATTTACGCAGAAAAAGATCTGAAATTAATAATTTGCCAAAATCTAGTACGGACACCTGACGAAGACGAAATACCGATTATTCTCGACCAACACCATACCGGTAAAAACAACTTACACCGCGGAATAAATGAGACGATGCGTAGAGTCAAAAATAAATATAATTGGCAAGGACTGTCTAAAGATGTAGAAAATTTTGTAAAAAATTGTGACATGCCAAAAAAGTAAAATTTATCGAAAAAATTTAAGTAGCCCGCTAGTAATTACGGAAACACCGAAAACACCGTTTGAAAGAATCAACATCGACTTATTTGAATTCCCTACGCGCAACTATGCTTTAACTATTCGTGACGAATTGACTAAATTCACACAAGCTTACGCAGTTCCCGATAAATCCGCTAAATCTGTAGTAAACACCTTACTACTTTACTTTCAACATTATGGTACTCCGCTAAGAATACACTGCGACTACGGAGGAGAATTTGACAATAACTTATTAAGAGACCTATGCAAACTGTACGACATAAAACTAACCTTTTCAAGTGTAGAACATCCCCAGTCAAATGCTTCAATTGAACGATTTCACGCGACCCTAGCTGAAATGATAAGAGGCAACAAAACTGAAAACCCGAATGAACACCCATTTACCATTTTGCCATATGCGGTAATCTGTTATAATAATTCTGTAAATAAAACTCATGGATTTACCCCATACGAATTAGTTTTTGGCCATACATCTGTTCGCCCACCAGAAACCTTGTATAACCAAAAATAATTAATCACTAAATATGTCAGAGATTTAAATAACCGTATATCCCATTATTATAAGATAGCTAGAAACCGAACTGAGACTCAAAAACAAAAGGCCAAAGTTAGATTTGACAAAAACATCCCTGAAAATCGCCCCACGTATAACGTTGGTGACAAAGTTTATGTAAAAGAGTCACAGATAAAGAATAAACTTCAAAATAAATTCAACGGCCCATTCGAAATCACAGAAATTCTTAATAATTCAGCAGTCTTACTTAACCCCGAAACCAATCAAACTAGTAAAGTAAATTTCGACAGGATGAAACCGTATTTTGAAAGTTAACCTTGTTTCAGGTTACCCCTGCTGTTCGGATCAGCAACACTAGTGGTTTCCCAATACAAAATTACCCCCATAAACAACACCATAGGAATCTATTACCACGAAAAAACTGACGTAATATTGACTAATGTCAAATGGACATTACTAATTCACAAAAACGTATCTTCCCTAAAGGCAACATTCGAAAAGAACGAACAAATTCTAAACACAATTCTAAACACCCTCGACCCTGCCTATCAAAACATGGTGACCTTTAAAAGCGAAGTCAAAACCCATCTTAGCCTTCTAGCTCAAATATCTAAAACCATACAATCTAAATTTGAAGAAGTCTTCTTAGATACCAAAAGATACAAGCGTGGAATCCTCAACGGTATCGGCACAGTTTTTAAATCAATCACCGGGAACTTGGATGCCGAGGATGGCGAATACTACTCTAATTGCATTAATAAACTAAACAATGATGAACATCAACTAGAAAATTTAATTAAAAATCAAATTTCGGTTACGACATCCGTCATAAAGAACTTTAATTCAACAATTCAAAAATTACAGATCGACGAGGAAACGTTTAACAAAAATATTAAAGAAATCGAAACATCGATTTTAGGTGCATCACGCGAGCATCAAATTGTCGAGACGAAATTAAAATTCCTAGAAATTTGTGAACAATTGATGGCAAGTTACTTATACAGGGTTACTGGTAATTCGATGCATTCCTTTGGAGATGTGATGGGGCATGATCTAAGAAGTAAAATTAGCCCTAACATATATTATGCAAAACTCAATAGTTTTTGAGATATTCAATTTTTTTTGTTTTTCTCAAAAAGTAGATCTTAATGTCCTAAAAGTAAATTTTCGAAAAATCTATTTGACATTATTAAATTTTTTTTTACTAGATTACTTGTCCAATATTATAGATATCCGTTTGGAATGAAAAATATCTGGAAACATTTCGATCATGTGAACATCTGAAATAAAAACTTTAATTTTTTTTTTTAAATCAGCTATGAAATTTACCTATTAGGTTTTTTAAAAAAAGTATTAACGTAACACGCGTATAAATTATTATAAAAACTGCCTTATTTCAATAGCTATCTAACTAGGTACAAATGTTCAATGTACCCTTAATAGTTCTAAGAAAATACTAGTAAAAATAACACAAGTAGTACGAATTTTATTTTTAGATAAACAGTAAAAAACATTTTAAAAGTAGAGTTTAATTTTTCACTAATTTCAAAGTTGTACTTTATTTTTTATAAGTCTTGCTCAAAATGGGAGCCCCTATTCCGTATACAGACACGGCAGCGTCTTCTTATTTCCGTCCTTGTTACTCTGGTTGTCATATTATGCCTTATGTGTTGGGCAGCATCGACTATCCTTTGTCTAAGGTTTTCTATAGTATTGACTGGTGTGGCATAGACCATCTCCTTCATATGACACCATACGTAATAATCAAGGAGTGTTAAGTCAGGGCTTCACGCTGGCCAAGGTATTGGGCCCGCTCTTCCAATCCAACGGTTAGGGAAACGTTGATCAAGTAACTGTCGTACTATCAGCCGATAATGTGCTGGACAACCGTCGTTCTGAAACATCATTCGCTGTCTGATGGCGAGAGGAACATCTTCTAAAATCACCGCCAGATCATTTCTTAAAAAATTTTCATAGATTTCCCCGTTTAAATTTTGAGGAAGAAAGTGTGGCCCTATTAAATAGTGGCCAATGACTCCCATCCACGCATTAATAGAAAACTTCATTTGGAACCTAGTTTCACGTGTTAACTTGGGATTTTCCTCTGCCCAATAATGTAGGTTGTGGAAATTTGTTATACTCTCGCGATTAAATTTCGACTGGTCCGTCCATAAAATACTTGTTAAAAAATTTGCACTTTCTGCGTCTGAATTTAACATAAAGCGGCAGAATTCCACTCTCCTTCCAGGATCACCTTCCTCCAAGCCTTGGACAGGGGTATAGTGGTAAGGATGACATCCAACTCTACGTATCGTAGACAAAACTTTCCATTGTGACGCTCCGGTTAGTCTTGCGACTTTATTAGTTGAAATAGTTGGGTCTTCCTCAAAATACCTCAATATTTCTTCCTCATCATCTGGTTCATAAACGGGAGAAGCACCAGCGTCACTTCTTCTACATTTCACGGAGCCAGTTTCAGCGATATTTCGATATGCCGTACTGAATACACGTGTATTTGGCAAGCGGCGATTAGGGTACCAAAGACCATATTCTCGGCGAGCTTCAGCAGCGTTGCCGCCACAGTATCCATAGACAAACAAGATATCAGCGTATTCTGCGTTGGCATACGCGGCCATGGCACAGAAAATACAATAACAACAACTAATAACAACAACTACGAGCAAAATCAAAATCTTCGATAACTAATTTAACAAGACCAACAAACTTAAGGGACACGGAGATAAGATTGTCAGTTAATGACATATATGCACAAACGTCAAAGTCAAGGACTGACTGACTTAAATGAAAATGAACGATTAGTCGTTTAATAAATTCCGCCACCAGTATTATCTTTACTAATTTTTTATTAGAACTATCAAGGGTACATTAAACATTTCTACCTAGTTAGATAGCTATTGAAATAAGGAAGTTTTTATAATAATTTGTACGCGTGCTACATTAATATTTTTTTGAAAAAACCTAATAGGTAAATTTCATAACTGATTTAAAAAAAAAATTTTTTACAAGTTTTTATTTTAAATGTTCACATGATCGAAATGTTTCCGGATATTTTTCATTCCAAACGGATATCTATAATATTGGACAAGTAATCCAGTAAAAAAAAATTTAAAAATGTCAAGAAGATTTTTCGGAAATTAACTTTTAAGACATTAAGATCTACTTTTTGAGAAAAACAAAAAAATTTAAATATCTCAAAAACTATTGAGTTTTGCATAATGTATGTTAGGGCTAGATTTACTCCTTAGCTCATGCCCCATCACATCTCCAAAGGAATGTATCGAATTACCAGTAACCCTGTATATTGAAGACACTTTAAATGATATTCTAAATTCAATAACGTTTGCACGATTAAAAATTATTCACACATCAATCATTACTCCATCGGACTTAGTCTCATCTTTACAAGAAATTTCACAGAATTTGCAGAAGAACAATTTACCACTTCAAATAAAACTATCAAAAGTTGCTCAATACTTGGATATTATTGAACTCCAAGCTTTTCAAATCGATTCAAGTTTAATTTTCGTTTTAAAAATACCTCTAGTAGACCCACAAACATACACAACTTATCAATTATATCCTATCCCTATCCTGGATAATAGAACTGGTTTACATCACATGTTATCTGTATCTCAAAAATTTATCGCGACGGACGATGATTCCTTAATGTATTTACCCATTCCGGATTTAGACGAATGCAAACAGCTTTACATGGGAACCAAACTGTGCTCCAACTTGTTCGCCTACCCGATAGACAATAATGCTATCTGTGAAGCAAGACTTTTCAAAAATCTTAAGCACCTGCCCGAAAATTGTCAAACCTCCTTCATATTCAGTCAAGGCTATAACGTTCAAAAACTTCAGGAAACACATGGCTAGTCGTCAACGCAGAACCGTTACATGTCACTATTAATTGTCCGCAGAAAAATTAAATAACAGAAATTATCACAAAAAACTCTGTCATAAAACTACAACCCAGTTGCTACGCCTTCGTTGGCATAACCAAAATTCAAGCAAGTTCCAATGAAATATCGGACATTAAGGACAACTCACATCCAATTCAAATTTCATATGAGTGCTGCAACGAACTCCCAGACAAAATACAACTACCAAACTTGAAGCCATTAAAGTTAAACAATTTGAACACCGAAGACCTCGAAATTGCAAAACATAAATTAGACCAATATTCCAAGGACCTAGACGACCTCATCAACGAACCCTACGTAACCAAACACATCTCATGGTTCACGTATTTTACTATAACCCTAATTGTTACCCTAGTCTTGTTCTACCTATTCTGTAAGTGCAGAAGAAGAAGCCGAAAGTTAGCCCTGGTTCGCCCATCTCACGGACCACCTCCGTCTCCATCGATGCCAACTAGAACCTTCAAAAAATTATCTAGCATTCTACCCCCAAGGAGGAGACCCAACATTCATCAAGAAACAGAAGCAGAAGAAGAAGTCGAACTGACTTAGACTTTTATCACTGTTTTCCAAATTAACCCTCTTTGAGATGATAACTACGCTTATATTACTTTAATTTTATATTTCATAACTTTATATTTTATACGGTCCTTATATTTTGTTTCATATTAATTATATAATTGTAATTACAAACTTTACAACTTATATTCCATATTTTATCCAATATTTCAATATCATTGTCTCGCTTTTCATATTTGTAAAAGTTGCTGCATAACCACCAACTTTTTAATAAGGGGGAAGTTGTTATATAGTATTTGAGACACCGTATACAATGTGATACGTGACTGTTGCTTCATTTTAAATTATCCCAGAGTGTCATATTTCAGCTACGTGTGGATAATGAATTCCCTCTTATCGTTATCACTCATAAAGTATCATATTACATTCATATTACATTTTAGCTTCTCACAATCATGCTGACTATTGTATTTGCTTTCCTTTGTTCAACATTTTGTTAACGATGCTTTTAGAATGTTATAAATACAACCACAAAGCACTTCTGTAACCAGTTCTGATACTCATATCTAATTAAACACACTACATTTTAAACTACTATTTTATTCAAAGAGTCAACGTTGACTCTTATTAATTTAAATAAAGTTTTTAAAAAGTCTTTTATGAAATCCGTGATATAAAATGTATATATGTATATGTATGTATGTATATATATATGTATATGTATGTATGTATATATGTATGTTAGATAGTGGATTGTAGATTTAACTTTTTAAAAACATTTATTTTATTTAACACTGGAGTCAACGTTGACTCGTTAAGAAATTACAATAATAATTTAGATGAGGTTTATTCGAAAGTGAGTATAAGACTGATTACAAAAAGGTTGTTAGTAATATTTATAATGTTTCAAGAACAAAGGAAACAGTGTTGCTGATTCAGCACAATCAGAATTACTGAGAATTGAAATATAATGCTCATGCAGCGTGAGCGGTTATTGAGAAGAGCTGTTACGCAGTATGTAATACGATATGTTTGAGAAGGTTAAGCCTGTCTCGATAATATTATATATCATAGTATATTTCTAATATAACAGCTTCCCCCTTATAAAAAAAGTTGGTGTTTTATGCAGCAACTTTTGAAATGAATATAAAATGTATATAAAAGGTAATGGTACAATTTGGAAAAATATAAGAGATACAAAAAATGTTAAATCGTAAGGTTTAAAATACAGAATATAACCTTAGCGTCTAAAATATGAAATGCAAGCACAATAAGCTTGATTCATAAAATAAAATAACATAAAAATGTTAGAGTTAAAATATAGCTTTAGCAAGAAAGCGTGAAATACAAACATACTAGGTTTGAATCGTAAAATAGGATAAAATATTCCTAAGGTTAAAATATAGCTTTACTGTGAAAGCATAAAATATAAGCATGATGGGTTTGAATGAAAATGACGTAAAAATGTTAATAAAATTGAAATTAACAAATGATAGAAAAATAATGAAATATAATGATTAAACAAATGAAATAAAATTCACTGAAGAGTCCAGCACTGAAAGTCAGTAAAAAGGCACAAAACAGTTTGTCTTTATGTAAGTTCTATGTCTTCGGCTTCGTTGTCTTCTCTTCTTAAGGTAGGTCGTCTTCGTGAAGGAAATAGGTTAGCAAATGTCCTGTAGGGTTTGCTAGGCCTCGGTGGAGATGGGGGTGATGCAGAAACATCGATGGCTAGTCTTCGTCTTTTTGTTCTGCACTTACAAAATAGGTACAGAAATAACAGTCCAAATATTAGCACAATGATAAAATAGGTGAACCAGGATATGTGTTTTGTTATAAAGGGTTCGTTGATCAAATCATCTAAATCTCTGGAGTATTGGTCCAACTTGTGTTTGGTAACTTCGAGGTCTTCCGTATTGAGATTGTTTAATTTTAGTGGTTTAAGATTTGGCGCTCGGATTTTGTCTGGAATATGTTTACAACATTCAAATGGAATTTGGATTGGATGAGTGTCGTCTTTTACATCGGTTACTTCATTGGTACTGGCTTGAATTTTTGTGATGCCTATGAAGGCGTAACAATTTGGTTGTAATTTTACTATTGAATTTTTGTAGATGACTTCAGTTTTTGAATTTCTTTCTGGACAGTTGATGGTTGTTTGTAGGGGTTCTGCGTTAATAACTAACCATGTGTTTTCGTCTATTTTTTGGACGTTGTAGCCTTGGCTGATGATAAATGATGTCTGGCAGTTTTCTGGCAGAGTTTTGAGGTTCTTGAAGAGACGGGCTTCGCATATGGCATTGTTGTCAATAGGATATGCAAATAAATTTGGACATAATTTGGTGTTGAAATAAAGTGGTTTGCATTCTTCAAGGTTCGAGATAGGTATGTACATTAATGAATCATCATCTCTCGCGATATGTTTTTGATGTAACCTATTTTTATAAACGGAACCTTATTTATCAGGGGTTCTTGTTAGGTTCTGATTAGTAGTTGAAGTATGATAAATTTTGTATATTGGTCTAACATAAGTTTTGGAAATTTTGAGGTATTGTTTTCAACATGTTTTTCTTTTGAAATCCCTAAATTGTTTTGATTTTTAAAATAATGTTGAGAATAAATGTCTTAACATTGATCCTAAAGAGAAATAATTCTGTCCGTCTGTGTTTTTTTTTTTGAGTTAATGTTGGTTTTGTTGTTACTAAACTACAGAATAATTTCGTAGTTTTCTTTTTATAGGGAGATGTTTTAGTGAAATTATTGTGTGGAAGTAAGTTCACAATTTTTCGATATAGTAGTTGTGTGAAATTTGTAGTTTTACGTTTTGTTTTCGTAATCTACTAGAAGTTTTGTCTCGTGTAAGTATAAAAGTTGTCAAATGGTGTAAGGTGTAGGGTTTGTTTGTAATTTGTATTTTAGAGTAATCTATTAAAGATATCGTTTTGTAAAGTCAAGAAAATGTGTAAAATTCTTGGGCAATTTGTTCGTTTGTACTTAGGGTCATACAAATTTAATTCTGAACATTTTTGAAGAAAGATTGATTTTTCAGTTCCTGAAATTTCTTTTGTATATTTGTGAATTTTTAGGATTTTCGAGTGATTCAATTTTTTTAATTTGAAAAGGTATGTTCTGAATTTAGGTTCTAATTTAAAGTCTGAAAATTTCTAAATGTATATTATTTAAATTTCTGCCCTTGCTATTAATTAACAGCTGTTGTTACTTGTGCTTGTAAAGCGTTTATGTTTGGTGTAATGAAATATCATAATGAGTACAATGCAATATTGAGGTGTTGGATATCAGGCATTTCTTTTTAAAATGCTTAGGTTCATAAACATACAAGACGTGCTTCTGTGCAAAAGTTCAAGGCACTGTTATCAAGTACTATTATTATGAATTTCTTCGAATTAAATGTAAATATTTTATGTGCATTTATTTAAATGAACAAAAGTATTTCCTTATGGTTAAGGTTTTGTAGAATTTATTACAGGAGAAGAAATGTCGAAATATCCTAGTAATAGAGGAAAGGAATAAAATTATTTACATAAGAAGTGTTTTTGATCAATAATTGATCTATGCAGTTAGTTGATATATCGTACAATTATTTTTTAAAGATTTTCTAGTAATATTAATTTAGAAAAATTTGAGAAAAGTGGAGAATATCTTTAATATAAACCGTTAATTTTAGGTAATAATATTGTAAAAGATTTCGATTAGGTGACTAAAAATTTGTGAGATAATTTTGAAAATTATTTTGGGTTGCAAGTTTTTGTGTAAGTGTTTTATTTCGCAGGGTCGGCATAGGGTGAGACGAGAATTGGTATTATTGTTATCAATTAAGTTTAAATATAGATTTGAATTTTTGGACTGGTTCAAATTTTAAGTTAGAAAATTCTACTATTTTTGGAATTGTTTTTTCAGGAGACACAAATGGATTTTGTCGGTACATTTTCCTGATTGTGTGGGGTGTATAGATTTTTCTATTATTTTGATTACGCAGGATTGTATGCGTGTTTCTTGAATTATTCTTTATCTTGTTTGTCTTTCGAATTTTCGATTTCCTGAGTATTTTATTACTAATTTTAAATAATGTTTGCGAAATAGACATTTTACTGTTCAATGCTTTTGGTTTTACTTGTTTCGAATTATTTCTTGAAATGTTTAAATTTAACTTTACCAATTTAGATTTATCTATACGGCATGATTTTGTTTTCGAAAGGTTTATTTTTTGTGGGTTAACGTTAGGGGTTACATTTGAATATAACATGTATATGTATGTATGTATATATGTATGTTTGTATATATGTATATGTATATATGTATGTAGGTATATATGTATATGTATGTATGTTATATTAGAAATATACTATGATATATAATATTATCGAGACAGGCTTAACCTTCTCAAACATATCGTATTACATACTGCGTAACAGCTCTTCTCAATAACCGCTCACGCTGCATGAGCATTGTATTTCAATTCTAAGTAATCCTGATTGTGCTGAATCAGCAACACTGTTTCCTTTGTTCTCAAAACATTATAAATATTACCAACAACCTTTTTGTAATCAGTCTTATACTCACTTTCGATTAAACTACTTCTAAATTATTATTGTATTTTCTTAACGAGTCAACGTCGACTCCAGTGTAACAAATAAATTTCCTTTTTAAAAAGTTATTCAAACAATCCACTATCTAACATTGGCGCAGTCGTGGCGGATCTGAAAAACACACAGTTCGGGAGCCTAACCAGTAGCAAACATATCCGAGGGAACAAGGAGTCCATCTGAAAAAGGTGCCTAACCGGACGAAAAGAGCTTCTGGAACAAGGAGAACTTCTTAGCTGTAGTGGTGGATCCCAATCCTTTGTTCAGAAGAACCTACATTATTCTCAAACGCACAAAAGCGAAACAATAATAATTATCAAGAAATACAAGCAAAGCAACATTTCAAATCAACACGATTCAACAATTAGCAAGTAAGAATTTCATCCCGTCCCATCGTTGGTGTCTTCGGCATCAAAGGCAACCCTGTGGAAGGAACACCCAGTGACACCCCTGGCAGAGAGAGACCTTTGGTGAAGCTAAGCTCACGAAGTCGCATTCAACTGGACCACGAGGAATGAAAAATTTAGGGTAAGTCATTTTTGAATCATCTCGCAAACATTTATTTGCAAACAACGACATAATTTTACATTTTATTTTATCAAAATACATTGCATTGCTACATACAGTTCTAATATCTAAGGTAGTAATTTTATTTAAACTTGAAACAAAATATCTTGATTATAATTTGTGTGACCTATATAAATAACCGTAATCATACACTGTTCCTATCGTAACATTATTTTTATGGTAATATCATATACTCCTTAAGTGCGAATTTATCTAATTAACTACAATCACATACCATTTTTATCTTAACATTATTTTTATCATAATATCATATATCATATAAAGGTTAAGTTTACGCCTTACTTGACTGTGAAATAAAATAAAACCCACATGTTCTATACTGTTTAAATGCACATTAGTATATAAAATTTCAGTGACATTATTCCCAACTAAAAACACTTTTTAAATTAATCCAATTATCCTTGTAATTAAATTTTGAAATATTATAAAATAAACAGCACATTGTTTTACATATAATAAAAAAATTGCCAATTATCAGTAGCGTACTAGCTCAAATTGAAAAGGTGTTTTAAGTTATTCGATTATCTAAATAATATAAATAAAATGGCTACAAACGTAAGCAATTCCAATGCAAACAATTCAATCACGGCGAACGAAACAATAAATATTGAACCTTATAGGTTAAGCGAAATATTTTCCATAGTGCCCGAATTTGACGGCAACCCCATATTCTTGCAAACATTTATTTCAGCTTGCATAACCGCTCAGGGTATCGCTGTTGATGATCAGCGCGTCTTATTAACGCTTCACATAAAAAATAAATTACGCGGAAAAGCCGCAGAATTAATAAATTCCCGAAACCCTGCTACATGGGCAGAAATCAAAAGCTTACTTGAAGCCCATTTTGGCGACTCTCGCGACCTGACAGCTTTGATTCAGGATCTGCAGAGGATTCGTCAGTTACCCAACGAAACCGCACTAATATTCGTATCAAGACTACAAACACACAACGCGAAAATGCACGCAGCAGTGCAAAAGCAGACTCTAACTCTAGAGGAAAAAACTGCTCAATGTAACCTCATTGAAAATATGACATTGACTACTTTATTAACCGGATTAGAACCCAAATTAGGTCAAATCATTAGGGCTGGTAACCCTGGCGACATGTTAGACGCAATAAACCGCATTAAACGTGAATTGCAATTATCCTATTTTGAATCACAAAAATTTTCTAATAGAGTTCCAAATAAAAATCCCATTCAAAACCCACAAAGACGTCCAAACTCCCCACAATTTTGCACCTTCTGCAAAAGAAACGGACACCATTTTAACGAATGCCGCACAAGGCAAATCTATCAGTCCCCATCTCCCAATTTCACACCAAATGCTTATTCTAATCAAGCACAGCCTCCAAGGCCACATTTCCAGAGTACATATAATCATAGACCACAAAACTTCCCTAACCAGCAACAAAATTATTCTCAACAGAACAGGCCCTCAGCTATCAGGCCAAATCCTAACTTCCACCAGCAGAGACCTTCTGCCATTCAGCAAAACCCAAATTTCAACAGGTTCAATCAACAAAAAACGCATCATTTGAACCAAGAATTTTACGATAGCTCAAATCAATATGAAGACTATTCCGCAAGTTATTCTCCCAATTACCAATACCAAAATAATTTCGAAATTAATGAAAACAATTATGATTACGATTTTGGAACCCAACAATGTGAGAATTATACTGCTAATTCTCAACCCCAACAGTACGAGAATTATACTGCTAATTCTCAACCTCAACAGCACGAGGATTATACTGCTAATCCTCCGGATTTTTGCATAGGCCCGGAGTATTCCACGAGTACTCCAACACAACAAACGGACGAGCTAGACCAAATTTCTCATCAAGTCCAAGCGATAAACCTCCAAGACAGTTTCGACCCAAACCTGAACTTCCCGGAAAACCAATTCATGTAAAAACACCCCGCTACAAACTAAATGTCGTAAATTCTAAAAATCTATTTTACATAAAAGACTTCACAAATCGTTTCAAAATTCTTGTCGACTCAGGTGCAGGCATTTCTGTATTTAAAACCAAAACAGCGGAAAGGTACAAACAAAGATATCCTGAAAACGTAATTATACAGGGTATAACAGATGAAAAAATTAATATCACCGAATCTGTACTAATACCATTCAATATAAATGACCCATACAAGGTTTATGTTCACGACCTAGATATAGAATTCGATGGACTATTAGGTGCAGACTTTTTAAAATATTATAAGTGTCATGTGGACTTTGAAAATAATCAACTTATTACCAATTTTAAAACCGTACCACTATTTGAGGTGACTGAAGTAACATCAATCAGGAACCACAATAATTGTAACGAAAACAATAATCCAGGTATTAGAACTTCAAACCCAAATTTAAATGTTAAAAACCAAAATGTAATTTCTATCGAACCACGCACAGAAAAGATTTTTAAGCTTAAATGTAATTTACAAAATACCGAAGCTATACTAATAGCCCAGGAAAACGAAAAGGTACGTTTACCGAACGCCATTGTCAAAATAGACAACAATGGTGAATTTTTGACGACAGTAATAAACTCAAATGCAATTCCGAAAACAATAAAATTTTCAAATCTTAAACTTGAACCCGTCCAAAAATTTAGGTCAATATTTAATGTAAATCTTCAAAATCCGGATTCCCAATATATAGACAGAAATTACGAAATAAGAAACCAATTACGCTTAGATCACTTGAACGATGAGGAGAGTGAACTAATTACTCAACTCTTTTTAGACTTTTCAGACATATTCTATTTAGAAGGTGACAACTTGACATTTACCAATGAAATCAAACATTCAATAGACACTAACGATTCTAAACCAATTTTCACTAAATCTTATCGTTACCCCCAAATTCATAAACAAGAGGTAAAATCACAAGTCTCGAAAATGCTCGACCAAGGCATTATCCAGCCTTCAATTTCTCCCTGGTCCTCCCCAGTTTGGGTAGTCCCCAAAAAACTAGACGCTTCTGGTAAACAGAAATGGCGCGTCGTAGTTGACTACCGAAAATTAAACGAAGTAACGATAGGTGATAAGTATCCTTTGCCCAACATTTCTGATCTTCTAGACCAATTAGGCAGATGTCAATATTTCACGACTCTAGACTTGGCCTCTGGCTTCCACCAAATTGAAATCGATCCTAAGGACATCCAAAAAACAGCTTTCACGGTAGAGAATGGCCACTACGAATTTGTACGTATGCCATTCGGTCTAAAAAATGCTCCATCCACTTTCCAGAGGGTCATGGACAATATTCTATTAGGCATCCAAAATGAACGCTGTCTCGTCTACATGGACGATATTATTATTTATTCCCCTACTATCCACGAACATATGTCCCGATTAACAGAAGTCTTCAAACGTCTACAAAGAGCCAACCTCAAAATTCAGCCAGACAAATGCGAATTCCTTCGCAAGGAAGTCGCCTATTTAGGACATCTTATTACAAAGGATGGTGTAAAACCAAACCCTGCCAAAGTCGAAGCAATTCTAAATTTTCCTCAACCAAAAAATCAGAAAGAAATTAAATCTTTTCTAGGTCTAGCAGGCTACTATAGACGTTTCATTCCTAATTTTTCCAAAATTTCAAAACCCTTGACTAAATTGCTACAAAAAGATATACCTTTCAATTTCGACAATGACTGTACAAATTCATTTGAAACCCTAAAACAAACCTTGACAACTACTCCGATATTGATCTACCCCAACTTCGATGAACCTTTTGTCCTAACTACAGACGCTAGTGCATTTGCAATAGGTTCTGTACTTTCACAAGGAAGTATAGGAAAAGATTTGCCAATCGCATACGCATCTCGAACTTTATGCGGCGCGGAAACCAAGTATTCAACCATTGAGCGTGAACTTTTATCTTTGGTCTGGAGTGTAAAGCATTTTAGGCCATATCTATTCGGAAGGAAGTTCAAACTCGTCACCGACCACCGACCACTCACTTGGTTATTTTCTATAAAAGACCCAGGTAGTAGACTAGCGCGTTGGCGCTTAAAACTCGAAGAATACGATTACGAAATAATATACAAACCCGGAAAAATCAATAAAAACGCGGACGCGTTGTCCAGAATAAAAATTAATCACTTTTCAGAATGTTCCAAATTTTATTCAAAAATTCTAGCCGCAAACGAAGACTCAGATGAAGACGAAATTTCAGACAACGATGACGAAATTACTGACGAACAAATCGCCCGAGAATTTGACACATTTTCCCGACTTTACAAAACCAAATCTCTAATAGACTATTCCAAAATTCAAATCACAAATAAACAACTATTAGATCGAGAAAATAAAAATATCATAACGTTTTTCCAACAAAACAACTTGACAGACCTTCACCATCAAATTATCGAGGATATTTTCGAAGAAAACCCCGAATTCTATAACAATACAATTAATATCGTTTCCATCAAATCGACCCGACAAAGAAACTACTACATTATCGCTCTACCTTTCGACCCAGAGTCTGTGGTAGAACATCTATTTTTAACACTTTACAAACATCGAAACAAATTAGACCTTTCCAAAACTTACCATGTTGAAAACAATCTAGACTTTCCAATTCTCGAAATCCTATCATTTATTTTTGCAGAAAAAGATTTAAAACTAATCATTTGTCAAAATTTATTACGAATTCCCGATGAAGACCAACGTCCGATCATTCTCGACCAGCATCACACCGGAAAAAATAATTTACATCGTGGAATAAACGAAACAATACGTAGAATCAAAAATAAATATAATTGGCAAGGTTTAACAAAAGATGTCGAAAACTTTATAAAAAACTGTGAAACATGTCAAAGAACAAAAGTTTGTCGTAAGAACCTTAATAATCCCTTAGTAATCACCGAAACTCCTAAAACTCCATTTGAGAGAGTTAATATCGATCTATTCGAATTTCCCACGCGAAACTATGCATTAACCATCCGCGACGAGTTAACGAAATTTACTCAAGCTTATGCTGTCCCAGACAAAAGTGCAAAATCGGTTGTAAACACCCTGTTGCTATATTTCCAACACTATGGCACCCCATTAAGAATTCATTGTGATTACGGCGGTGAATTCGATAATAATTTATTAAAAGATCTTTGTACTCTCTACGACATAAAATTAACATACTCCAGCGTAGGACACCCTCAATCCAATGGATCTATCGAACGATTCCATGCCACCCTAGCGGAAATGATCAGAATACATAAGACAGAGAATCCGAACGAACATCCTTTCACAATATTACCATACGCGGTAATATGTTATAACAACTCGGTAAACAAAACTCATGGCTTTACGCCATACGAGCTTATTTTCGGACATACAGCTAACCGACCACCCGAAACTCTTTATAACCAGAAAGACCTGATTACCAAATACGTTAGAGACCTTAACAACCGGATATCCCACTATTACAAAATTGCGCGAAGTCGAACAGAAGCACAAAAACAAAAAGCCAAAGTTCGATTCGACAAAAACATTCCCGAAAATCGACACACATATAATATTGGCGACAAAGTGTACGTCAAAGAATCACAAATAAAAAACAAATTACAGAACAAATTTAACGGCCCCTTCGAAATTTTAGAAACTTCTCAAAATTCTGCAACATTATTAAATCCGGAAACAAACCAAACGACTAAAGTAAACTTTGACCGAATGAAACCTTATACTGAAAATTAAATTTATTTTCAGGTTTCTCCTGCTGATCGGACCAGCACTTGCTCAATTTAAAATAACACCTATTAACAATACGATCGGAGTATATTATCACCAAGACACGGACATTGTGATTTCTCACAAGAAATGGACTCTACTGGTACACAAAAACATATCTACCTTTAAGACAGCTTTCGACAAAAACGACAAGATCTTACAGACACTATACAACACACTCGACCCAGCATATCATTACATGAACGTCTTTTCAGGAGATGTAAAAACTCACCTTAGCTTATTGACGCAAATTTCCCAATCAATAAAATCAAAATTTGACGAAATTTACCTTGACACGAAACGATACAAACGAGGAATACTAAATGGCATCGGAACGATTTTCAAATCAATAACCGGAAATTTAGACGCAGAAGACGGTCAGTATTATTCTGATTGTATCAACAAATTGAATAATGACGAACACCAACTCGAAAACCTAATTAAAAACCAAATATCCGTTACAACTTCAGTAATCAAAAATTTCAACGCAACTATTCAAAAATTGCAAGTTGACGAAGAAACTTTCAATAAGGATATTAAAGAAATTGAAACCTCAATTTTAGACATGACTAAGGACATAGAAAACGTCCATGCAAAACTGAAATTTATCGAAATCTGCGAACAACTTATGGCAAGTTATTTATTTATCGAGGATAACCTAAATGACATCCTAAATTCCATCACTTTCGCGAGGCTTAAAATAATTCACACGTCAATTATAAATCCAAAAGACTTAATAAATTCTCTACAAGAAATTTCGCAAAACCTACAAAGGAACAATTTACCGCTTCCAATCAAACTATCAAAGGTTGCACAGTACTTAGACATTATAGAACTAAAAGCTTTTCAAACAAATTCGGATCTAATATTTGTGTTAGACATACCTTTAATAGACCCTCAAACATATTCAGTATTTCAATTATACCCCATTCCTATTTTGGATAATAGAACTGGTTTATATCATGTATTATCAACTTCTCAAAAATATATCGCGAGAGATGATGATTCATTAATGTACATACCTATCTCGAACCTTGAAGAATGCAAACCACTTTATTTCAACACCAAATTATGTCCAAATTTATTTGCATATCCTATTGACAACAATGCCATATGCGAAGCCCGTCTCTTCAAGAACCTCAAAACTCTGCCAGAAAACTGCCAGACGTCATTTATCATCAGCCAAGGCTACAACGTCCAAAAAATAGACGAAAACACATGGTTAGTTATTAACGCAGAACCTCTACAAACAACCATCAACTGTCCAGAAAGAAATTCAAAAACTGAAGTCATCTACAAAAATTCAATAGTAAAATTACAACCAAATTGTTACGCCTTCATAGGCATCACAAAAATTCAAGCTAGTACCAATGAAGTAACTGATGTAAAAGACGACACTCATCCAATCCAAATTCCATTTGAATGTTGTAAACATATTCCAGACAAAATCCGAGCTCCAAATCTTAAACCACTAAAATTAAACAATCTCAATACGGAAGACCTCGAAGTTGCCAAACACAAGTTGGACCAATACTCCAGAGATTTAGATGATTTGATCAACGAACCCTTTATAACAAAACACATATCCTGGTTCACCTATTTTATCATTGTGCTAATAATTGGACTGTTATTTCTGTACCTATTTTGTAAGTGCAGAACAAAAAGACGAAGACTAGCCATCGATGTTTCTGCATCACCCCCATCTCCACCGAGGCCTAGCAAACCCTACAGGACATTTGCTAACCTATTTCCTTCACGAAGACGACCTACCTTAAGAAGAGAAGACAACGAAGCCGAAGACATAGAACTTACATAAAGACAAACTGTTTTGTGCCTTTTTACTGACTTTCAGTGCTGGACTCTTCAGTGAATTTTATTTCATTTGTTTAATCATTATATTTCATTATTTTTCTATCATTTGTTAATTTCAATTTTATTAACATTTTACGTCATTTTCATTCAAACCCATCATGCTTATATTTTATGCTTTCACAGTAAAGCCATATTTTAACCTTAGGAATATTTTATCCTATTTTACAATTCAAACCTAGTATGTTTGTATTTTACGCTTTCTTGCCAAAGCTATATTTTAACTCTAACATTTTTATGTTATTTTATTTTATGAATCAAGCTTATTGTGCTTGCATCTCATATTCTAGACGCTAAGGTTATATTCTGTGTTTTAAACCTTACGATTTAACATTTTTGTATCTTTTATATTTTTCCAAATTGTACCATTACCTTTTATATACATTTTATATTCATTTCAAAAGTTGCTGCATAAAACACCAACTTTTTTTATAAGGGGGAAGCTGTTATATTAGAAATATACTATGATATATAATATTATCGAGACATGCTTAACCTTCTCAAACATATCGTATTACATACTGCGTAACAGCTCTTCTCAATAACCGCTCACGCTGCATGAGCATTGTATTTCAATTCTAAGTAATCCTGATTGTGCTGAATCAGCAACACTGTTTCCTTTGTTCTCAAAACATTATAAATATTACCAACAACCTTTTTGTAATCAGTCTTATACTCACTTTCGATTAAACTACTTCTAAATTATTATTGTATTTTCTTAACGAGTCAACGTCGACTCCAGTGTAACAAATAAATTTCCTTTTTAAAAAGTTATTCAAACAATCCACTATCTAACATGTATATATGTGTATGTATGTATATATGTGTGTGTATGTATATATCTTTATTTTACTAGAGTATATATTTGATTATAGTTGCTACATTTTACATTTGTGTACCTTTTACTTACACCATATTGTTCTATTTATCGATATTTTATTTAAATCTGTTGTTATTTGTCCTGTAATTGGATTTCACCCGTTGGATGAATTATATAAATAAATAAATAAATAAAGTCTACTTAGATGATATAATCGTTTACAGCGTAAACGTGAAGGAGCATATGTTCCACCTGAGGTTGGTCTTTGAAAGACTACGTTTACATAATCTAAAAGTGTCACCGGAAAAGTGTGTAATAGCGACAAATGAAATACAATATTTAGGCCACACAATTAGAATTTATACTTCTCGTCCATTAGAAAAACATGTATTGCAAATTCAAAATTATCCTGTACCAACCACGAAAAAGCAGCTTCAGAGTTGCTTAGGACTTTGCAACTGGGTAAGAGAATATCTACCAAATGTTGCGATGATTACAAAGCCATTAACGAAACTTCTATCGAAGGAATATCGCTTTCATTGGACTCAAGCATGCGATGCAGCTTTACAAAAACTTAAAGATTTATCTCTATTGTCCGGATTTTTTACGTCAGTTCATTTTGCAAACAGATGCATCACTACAAGGGCTTTCAGCAGTACTCTATCAATTAGGCGACAACGGCGAAAAGCATATTATATCATATGCTAGCAACACGTTATCTCCAGCAGAGAGACGTTATCACATTAACGAGCTGGAATGCTTGGCAGTGGCGAATTAAATAAAAAAGGACAAGATGTACTTAGCAGACAAACCGTTCTTGGTTAAGACGGACAACAGAGCGTTACTTTGGTTGAATAAACACAAAGACGATAAAACCAAATTCACTCGATGGTCCTTGTTATTGCAAGAATATGCATTCAAAATTGAACACTGTCCAGGCAAAGAACACTTATTAGCAGATTTTCTCAGCCATAATCCACAAGATAAATATGTCGAGACCGACGGTGAAGAGGAAAGAATGTTCCTACCAAATTATAAGTGCCCAGAACGTATTTCTGTTTTAACACATTCAGAAATATACGAAGATATCGTACAGGCCCAATCGAGGTCGAGAGATATTCAAGACAAGATCCGTCGTTGGAATGATTTATTTCAACAGGAACAACGTTCCGAAGCGGATCTTATTTTTATGAAAAATTTTCAAGTACAAGACGATATATTGATGAAAGATTCAGATCGAAATTTAAAATTGGTAGTTCCGAAGAGGAAAATCAAAGAACTGATTTACCATTATCACGATCGAGATGAAGCATGTCATCCAGGGCGAGACAAAACTTTGAGAAAGATTTCGCAGAGATACTATTTCAATAATATGGCCAGGCTCGTAGGCAAATACATAAACGACTGTCTGATATGCCAATCAGTAAAAACACGGCAAGCTCAACCCAATGCTCCTCTTAGAAGTCATGCACCGCAGAATGCATTTGAAACTTTGAGCGTCGACATAATTGGACCACTGCAGAGGACCAAAGATGCCGAAAACCGATATATGATTATCGTAGAAGATGTATTTAGCAAGTGGATAGAGGCAAAGGCATATATTCAGGTCGATGGCAGAACGATCGCCAAATTTATAGATGAAGAAATAGTTGCGAGATTCGGAGTCCCTCGAGTCATAATTTCAGACAACGGAGGTCATTTCAATTCGGAATGGTATATAACATTCTGCGAAAGAAATAGAATTGAACGATATCTCATTCCTGCTCATCATCAACAATCCAACCCCGTGGAACGACGGATTCAGGAATGTAAGAAAATTTTAAATACTTTGTTATACAAAAAGCCAAGCGACATATGGGATCGCCACGTGCATCAAATGGCTTATATTCTAAGAAATCGAAGGAATGCCGCTACAAATCAAACACCTAGCATGATAGTGTTAGGCTATGAACCAGCCGAAAAAGGCGAATGGGATTTATATGCATGGAGACAAGAAAGAGCTAAGCAACAAACACTTCCACGCTACGAGAGAGTTAATGAAGCCCGTCAAGCTCAACAAAATTATAAACAAAAGTACGCGCCAAAAGAGTCCGTCACTCCAGTCGTTTTTAAAGTTGGAGATAAAGTCATGAGTAAAAGAAAAAGGAAGGTACATACCTTCACGCCATCTTGGTCAGGCCTAACCAGAATCTTGAAGAAGTTTTCAGACGAAGTATATCTCGTTCAAAAGGGAAACGTAACTACAAGAGTCCATGTAAATGATTTGAGAAGAGCCCCGCCAGAGGAGCACAATTTGGAAATCGAATCTTCAGATGAAGAAAATGCTAGTCCAGGCGGAACATCACTGGATGGAAATGATTCCCCGTTCTCAGACGATTCCACAGAACCTCCACAGCCGGAGCAGACTGTAGTCCAAATCCATGCACCGCCACGCAATGCTTCTACTTCTGATTAAGGATTCAAGTTCTGGAGATTCTATAATATTTTTAACCTAGGCTAAGTTTTAACTTAGTGCTAGGTTTATTTTATATCAAAATTCCCATACGAACTTTTTGTCACATCAGGCAAAAGTTGGTATTTTTTATTCTATATTGAGGAGATTGTATCGACCATACAAATCTTCCAAATTCACTGCAGCAAGTCCTCATATGTTCAAAAACATATATATCTGTAAGCAGAGTCCGACCCAAAGGGTCTAAACAAATGTTCCATTGGCACGGCATGGAAAGACGAGTCTAGCAACTCAAGGGCGAGGGTCGCCACGTCTGCTGAATGGGCAGATGCAACGATCCGACAGATCCAGATTCTGTCGCAGTTTTCTCCCAAGAAGATATTTTAGTCAAGCGAACCATTTCAATCAACATAAGTCCATAAAATTCTATGTTCCTATTCTTAAAGACGACGATGTGATATCGGTCGCAGATTTCACTTTATGCCCAGAGGGGATTAAGCCATACCTATTCAACCAATATAAGTTAATACATTTTTTTATATTGTTTCATATTAATGAGCAGTGCCATTATTAATACCAGAGCCGCAGAGCCAAAGCAGTCCGAGGACCACCTAAACTGATCCAGAAGGCAGTTCGACACCGAGGGTGATCAACAAAGTCATAGTCACGAGGAGGAGCAGGCGCAAGCAAGAATTAGTGAAAGAACACTAGTGAAGTTAAGTGCGTCGAAAGTGTTTGTGTTTTATCAATAGTCATTTTGATACTTATCAAAATCATCATGATTTTTGATTTTTTATCCCATTTTGGGATACAATGTTCAAAGTAAATAATCGAATGCTATGCATCGATATATGTACAACCATATCACCATTTTTAGATTTGCATCTATGTTATGTTTCAGATAGGCCGGTCTGAAAGTAACCGAATACAACACATGGGAGACTCCATCCAAAGATCCATTTTTCTCATAACAATTTTCAAACATTGCACAAAAAGATTCACCGAAAGAAGGGGGGTGTTAAAGAACACGATAAAACCCTCGATACACTTTTCGACGTTGTAACAAAATCCAACTTAGGAAATATTTCGCATGAAAAGCGTGCTTCACGTAAAAATATCGTGGAAGAGGTTTTTAATATTCTTAATCATATTTTCGCTCTATGGAGAGATTTTTATGTAAAAATTTCAATAACTTCTCAAGGAGCGTCATTTTAGAAAGTGTAGTAAATGTCGCTGCACAGGGACGTAATGTCGCCTCGACCACTAAAATTTAGAAAGTATAACAAAATTTGACTTCAATTTCGGAAACTTCAAAATTAAAAACCCTTTTACGAATCCACGTTGTTAAGCACTGCAACTCATGCGCGGTATTAAATATGAGGACAAGTTAATCCAGCTTCTATTCAAAGTATATCGTGAGTTTTAGCGAAAATAGCTCTTAGCGACATGGGACCCCCATCATTTCCTAGCAGTCGATTTTGACGGAAAAATGATGAGTTTTAACGGGATTTGCCCTAAACCGGTTCATCAGTGATTCGGTGTCAGAAAAGTATTTTTACCATGTACTCATATGTGCATGGGACCACCTTGCCTGAACGTATTGAAATTGTAATTGCCCAAATATAATTCAAAGTCTTTGCGATTCAAGCATTTTCAAGCTCCGAGGAGCGACCAAAATTGATATTGAAATAAAAATACGTGAATAGACAGGCAAGCAAAAGCCCACCAAATTTTATAAACATTGAACTTTTCTTGAATCTTTTTGTGTAATCGTTAGCTCAAAAACTGCATATTGGATGGTAGTTGGTACATTATAAATCTTTCCGTTCCTCACCATGTGTTGTACACGGGCCAGACTATTGTTTGTTAAAACATATTTCTTGAAGTTATTGTAAAAACATAAATTTTTGAAGAGATTTAATATATATATTTTGAACTTTATATTGTCTTTTAATTGTTTTTAACAAAATTCCCTTTCAGGTATAATTTTAAGAAAGTGTTAATTACTTCCAGCGTTAGGTTTATAGTGTTACGACGTCCAATAGATACCATCAGAGCAGCAGTTAAGCAAAAACGAACAGTAAGTATAAATTTTATATTATTCTCCGTCTGAAACAGTCGTTTTGAACCCTTATTTTGTGAACGTTAACATTCATTTTTGAAAATATTAAAAGTCCTTCAGACTCCAAAAGATGAATCGTTCGCATTAAGGCCGCCTATGAGCAGACAGCGCGGGCCTGCGATCATCAAGTTCTCCAGACATCCCGCTGTGAAGCCGTTCGCTGGCCTGTTATACGCAGCAATAATGTTCATATACTCTACGGATGTGTATAGAATGGTGCGTGTGCGCGATATCGGTCTTCATGAGCACGGCTACCTCGCCGCCCCTGTTTTTGCCGGCCCGATCCTTTCGGTGTACTGTATACCCTCGGTGTTGCAGTTTGTCACGTCTGGTAAGTTTTGTCTCATTTAGAGGCATAATGTCAATTTTATTCCTCAGCAGTATGTAATTGATGAGAAAAGGAATTTTGTTATTCCATTGGCGTTCCAGGAAGAGATTTTAATTTTTATTTAGAATGCATGTTCTGGGATTGCTTCCAGGAAGCGATGCATAACAAAAAAAATTCCCCAACTTTTACGCATCTCTCCAGCTCCACGTTCAGATTACTGTACAGCGTCAACAATTTGTCTAGGTCTACCAAAGACGCCAATTTTCATTGTTGTTGCCTGACTAATTCGATCTTCTCCGTTTTGGTTGTTCCATTTCTGAGAGGTGGGGTCGGCAGCAGCGCAGGTCTTCGTGATTCTTCTGTTATTTGGGAGCTACGGTGGTGGTGACGCCTGTTGGGTGTCCCTTGCTTGATTTAGTTTCGCTCTTTCCACCCATGTGTTGTTCTTAGGTAGGGGGGCTGCTATATATTTCATTTCAGGGGCCGGCATGGTGCGTGTGTTTTGTTTTTTCGATTTCGCTGATCTTTCGTTTATACACGATACATGTAACGCTATTTACAGGATGTGGGCTCAGCAGTTTACACACTTTGCTGGAGTGTCCCGGCTTTTGTTGCACGTCCGTATTAGGTGGCTAGCTGCACACTTAAGACAGTTGGGGCAGCCCGACAGTTAGTGGTAACGTGCCCCTACTGCTGGCATCTGTGACACTGAATTTTTAGTTTGCTGTTAACATGTCACTCCTATGTGACTGAAGTTTCATCGAGATAACGCACTTTGTTCTGCAGGTCTTTAACCAAGGAACCAGCGCCGTTAACCCTGCTGAAAGAAAGGGCGCGGATGAGGAAGCTGCTTCTGCCAGAGAGCAGGGCTGAAATGCTCTGCTCTCTGCAAAGTTTGTCAGGGAAAGACCTGCCTGAATACTCCTCCCTTAGCCATGGCTGAGTCGGATAAAGAAGACGACGTCGACGACCCTTTATCAATAGTATCTAGATGTAGATCTAATATTGCAATTCATTATAAAACTGATTACGCATTTCATGAATACTTATTTACATTGTGTTGTCTATTTCTGTAGCAGGAGCCAGCTGAGGTCCCGCCATCACTTCACGTTTAACATTTCACGTCCCAGGTCCTCCAAACTATCAAAATAATTTTTATACAATGTTGACATAATTTTGATAAATTTATACCTTATTATTAATTGTACTCAACTTCATTTTGCATGATATAAACCATTTTCCACTGCGTTATGTCTCTCTTATCCTTTATAAAAGTCCTGCAATTCGTTCTTTCCAGATAACAAGGGAACCATTTGGCCTTACAGGGTTCCACTTGTGCTTAAATTAAAGCAAAATAACTGCTCTACAGCTTCATTTTTTATGAGTTTCCTCGTAAGATGAGTGTCCTGCTCGGAAAACGGCTAAAACTGCAATTTCGAACTTTTTGGAAAAATGGCCAATTTTTGAAGTGGTGTCATCTCGGGACCTAATGGTCCTACGGAGCTCAAATTGTAGCAAATTATATCTACTATAAAAGTGTACAGGATGGCTTTTTCCGTAGGATGCACCTTTCAGAATAAGCGAAAAACTGAAAAAGTCCGAATATTTCAAGGTGTTTCGAACACCACGCAGTTAGCACAGGTCTTTCGAAGCTGCAAACTTGGTTTTACACTATTGGTGTCTATCCTAACAACTTCCCACAAAATCAGAAGAGTGCAATTTAGTGCGACCTAACGCGATTTTTGTATCTACGGAGCATATCAAAAGACTAAAAAGTAAAAAATAAAATTATATTAAAAAATATCTAAAAAAAAGCTTTTATTTAAATGCTCTAAAAAGTAAGAAATAAACTGAAGTAAATCAAACCCATTATTTTGTTACATTATATAATTTTCTTTATGATATAAAAGCTTGTCGAGAGCAATCTCCTTCAGGTCTCTTCCCCACAGGGGGCGATCTGATCGCGCGATCCGAATGCTTGCGATAACGTATTATAGTTATCACATTTGTACTCAGTATATCCCCTCCAAAAGTTTATAAACTGATCGTGACGATCTCGATGGAACAAAAACGCAGATTGCGCTCTGTGTGAAGGGGATATACTGAGTACAAGTGTGATAACTACACGAGATCGCAAGCATTCGGATCGCGCCCTATGGGGAAGAGGCCTAACACAGAAAAATCTCGCGACAAGCTTTTATATCATAAAAAAATATATATAGTGTAACGAAATGATGGGTTTCATTTACTTCAAAGTTTATTTTCTACTTTTTAGAGCATTTAAATAAAAGCTTTTTAAAAATTTTTTTTTATTGTTTTTGCAAATCGCATTCTTAACCATTTTGTAAATCTAAATTGTCAATGAAACATAAAATAACACTTTTACAAGTTTTACAGCACCAAATCACTGTTAAACACTGAAAATACGAATTTGTCTTCATCGATAGAAAACGCCGATAATCGAATTTCCGAAATATTACGATTTTTCAAATAAACAGCCGGGAACAGATTGACTATTCAATGAAGAGTCTATGGGATGTTGACAACACTGACAACACAAATGCCTTACTGTGACTGTTTCAGTGGCAAACAAAACCTTGGTGATTAGGCATCTAGAGATATTCTTTGATCAGAGGTTGTAGTAGTGCGAAATATCATAAAAACACATCATAAAGCATGTTCGCTTGTGTCACTGAATCTTGCGTATTCAGAGCTTTGGTCGGTCGGTTCGGTCTTTGACATTCCTGTCGCCGAAAAGACACTCTTCTTGAAACTGTTCGGATTTGGTTATATTTTACTTAAAATTATATGTACAAATGAATAACAAATAAAATATTGTACATCACACAGAAGGTAACAATTTTTACTGGCTGTAGGAGGTGGCAGACCCACCTGACGGCTCGTCAATCATTTCCTCCTATCACCAGCAAAAACTGTTTTACCTTGCTTGTAAGGTAAAATACCTCTTATAAATTGCATAGTACCAAATTTGGCCAGTATTAGCAAATTCGTTCAAGCTGTACAGTTCAAATCATGAATGTTATCGTTCACGTCATCATCATACACAGAATGGCGCACATGAGCATATCAATGTATGCAAAAGATAAGTATTTTATGATGAAAATATCTGGACAATAATAACATGCGATACAATGAATTTTAACACCCGTTGTCGCATTTAATTTTACAATCCACCTCATGAATTTCTTTTAAAGGTAAGAGGGAACATCCGTTACCTTTTTCTTAATTGAAGCACTCGTTTAATTTCACCACCATGTATCTGGTTACTGCATTCAGTCTTTTATCCACCGAATGCTCAACGTTGGTTGCGGCTACGACTAACGCTTGTAATATTCATCTGTAAAAGGGTAAAACGAATCGTTACGCTCGGAACTTCTGTCGTAGTAAGCAGAAGTGACTTTCTGCTATTCACTTCCTATGCGCTTTATATTTGCAAATATAGGAAAATCGCATGTCGTTGATAAGTACATAAATTTATGACGTGAATGACAACATTCATGATTTCAACTAAGTATAATTATTATAGTAAATAATAATATATAAAAATTCTATTTAACATTTAAACACATTTGTCACATTAGATATAAACCATTTTAAAATTTAAAATAAAATTATTCCAATAATTGTTTTATTTGGGCTTCCTACTACATAGATAGCTTTACATTAGAATAAAAGTGTTGTTCCATTTATTTTTTATTCACAACTGTACATAGACACAGGACTAATTTTTTTGATCATTGACATAGGACAAACTATGTTTTCCTACAAGCCCCTTCCGGAGTCCGGAGAACCGAGTTTTTAACGTATTACAAGTGGTATATCTGATCGACGGCAAAACCTTGCAATATCTATATAAATGCAGTAATATAAGCCAAAACAAGCTTATACGACTGGTTTGTGAAGTATAATTCTAGTAAAATCCATGCAGATTTCCTTCTCTTTTATTTACTCAAACGATACGTTGGAGTTAATTGCACAACGTCTATTTAATCAACGTATGTTGTCGAAGCCAAAAAGGCCAGCAAAAATAATTTTAAATTAATTAAAAAAGTCACAATTTATATTTTTTAACATGTTCATACATTAGCATCACAGCGCGGAATAAATACGACGCAATAAACGCTCCAAGACTATATCAACGCTTAGGATCCCGTCCGCCTTGGCATGACTGGGCGGGGACGACACGACGCAGCAGGCGGCCCCAGCCGCTCATTCGGCGCGCGACGTTCAGAACGCCAGCCGACCTAACGCTCAGAGCTCCGTCCGCCCCGATGTCTACAGGATCGCGGCGAGGTTTCAGCAGCAGTCAGTCCAGTTCCGGTACTCAACGAGTCAACATCAACAAGCAGTCTACAAGAACTTCAGCCATACTTCAACAATTCTTCCAGAACTTCATTCGACGAACCGATACCTAGTACGGCGTCTCAGATACCAGTCCCAGCACTGTATTTGAACCCTGCTAGCGTTAGGAGAAGGACCATCTCCGTCACCGCGACGCGACTTTCAACCGTTCAACGATATTGTTCATTTGTGTTAGCTAGTAAAGTTAGGGGTAAATTCAAAATTAAACTAAATTGTGCAACGACGTCGACAGAGTTCTGCTTAACGTTACTATTAATTGGAACACAGACTTTTTATTTCTTCGCATCGATATTTACCAGGCAAAAGCGTCTGTTCATTTGCACAAAGTGGGGTACCTTGCACCAAAAGCGGTGCATGTGTATGACAGCTTACAAAGTTGCAACAAGGGGGTAGCAGCAATACCCACCGAAATCCAAAAATCGTCAAACCACTACAGAACTTCAGAAATCGGCCCTGAGAACTCGTCCACACTCACAGATCTACGATAACAATACTGTCGAGGCTGCTGGCGCCCATCAAATTCAAAATTCGCAGTCTCCGATAAAAAACATTTTTATTTTTTCACAACCACGCCCATCATTTCGTAGACATGGCGCCCAACGTGGGGCCTACAGTTTACAACAACTCAAAATCGTAGACATCCACCCTCGTTTTCGTAGACATGGCGCCCAACGTGGGGCCCACTGCTTACAACAACTCAAAATCGTAGACAACAACCTTCGTTTTCGTAGACACGTACTTCAATACTACCATATATGTATATCAATAATGATCCTCAGTATGACAAAACAATGAAATTCTACTAAAGAAAAAGACAAATTAACAGAGTTAATAATATATTGTTATTATCATGGAAAACTGACTTTAAAACAAACGGCAATAACGAGGCAAAACAAATACAATGGAAAACGAGAAAATCATGTTAAATAAAAACAGCACAATATCAGAAAACAATACTAATTACTAAATGAAATTCACTAATTCATGATTAATATTTATCAAAGTTTATTGCACGTGTATTATGTATTTTCTACATATTATAATGATTTTTGTTAAGTAATCTTGACCTAGTTATTTTTTACATACAACAGTTATTAGAATAATGTTTGCCAATGATTGTTTGTTTAAGTTCAATGGTTAAGGATCATGAAAAAATATATTTGCGTAGAATAGAAAAAGTAAATAATGTCAAAAATAGTCCTTTGTGAAGTTGATATCCATTGATGATTAATTGTAAGCAATTAAGAAGAAGCAAATTGATGAGAAAATTTGTAATTTCAAAAATTAAATAAATGTTCTATTACATTATTCGTTATGTAATGAAGCGGGCCGCCCTGGGGGCCATCCTATATTAAAAATAAGTCTTAAATTTGTTTTAAATTCAGGGAAATATAGCTTTTATAACTACAATTAACCAGAAATTATTTAAACATTACATTCTTAATTTCATTTCCAAATTTATGCAAATATTAATTTTACACCAGAAATTATTTTCTCAATACCAGATAATAGCCGACCTCAGGGCGCCGTTACGTTTTAACTTATTGGGGTAGAAAGTTGTACACATGTCAAGTGCCACTTTAAAATAGCTTGTAACATGGTTATTAATTCTTATCTAAAACTTGGCAATTTTAAAAACAAGACTAATGCATTAGTAAAACCAGCAAAGCGTCGAGAGTTGTGTATGAAGTGAATAGGGCGACTTTAAGCAAACGTATAAGACGAAGATAGGGCAGGATACCGAAGCCACGTCTCATGTGTCAAAGATACAAGCCACGTTCAGCTAATGGGAAATTGGCACTGTGATTTTGGAACCGCGTTGTTGGAAGAACAGAATAAAAGCCAGGCGATGCTATACCTCCTGACAGAACTGATAGAGGATGCTTGCCGACGTTTACCTACGAGCCCTCTCGGTTTGCCCGAAAGAATACTTATTCCAGTAGTAGCAAATTTCATCGAGGATGTTTGTCGTCGATTTTCGAACCCTCTGAATTTGCTAATTAGAGAACTAATTGCAGGATGCTTGTCGACGGTCAAATACTCCAGCCCGCTTGGTTCTCTAAAGACATCAATTAATTCTACGAATAAATCCAGGCTGGCTACTAAACGATTTGGGCTGCTAGAACATAACTTCGCAATTTACACGACGACAATTTCACCAACATAACTATCTAAGTATCAAACCTATTTACCTCTCTGCGTTTTTATTTAATATTGACTTTACATTCTGGTTTGGGGGGGATAGGGGAAATTGGCTTATTTGTGGTACTAAAGGAATATTAGTTTTTTTATGAAATACTAGCTTTGATTTTTTATTATAAAGAATATTATATTACCAGTTATTCAGTTATGATTTCATTCACGAATTTAATTCATAAAATTTCACTTTCTGAATGTTTTACTAGGGAAATTTGTGTTTGCAAAGTAACAAGTTTATATTCAAGAACTATATATTTAGAGCTATGCAATAACAAGATATTTTATCATAGACTCGTCAAACTTCATGTTAATAATTATTCTGCAGTTTTTATAAAACAAATAGTTGACTCTCATGTCCACCTCATCTCTCGTAAGATTTTTCAGGAATGCTTTATATTTAAAGTACACTAGGAATGTTTTCCTACTGTAACCACAAGGTTGTCTATTTGTTTAACATCTACCTACAATTGAAAATTATCGTCACGTGAATTCGGTGTACTTTGCGTTAAAAAAGGTTTGAACCATTGACTACGGCCAATTGGCTGGTTCTGTTCTCCTATTGGGCTCAGTTACAACGAGGGATGTCAATATTTCAGGCAGTTGCCTGGTCACTTGTTCGATTGAAGGGTGATGCAACCGCATTTTCTTACCTTCGCGGATTCGCGGTTCCGTATGTTTGACAATCATAGGCAATCTTCTGGTTGCTTTTCTATTTAATTACTATAGGGAGATTTCCCCAGCATTCTGAAGGATTTTATGTGAGTGTAAATTCTCACCTCAGCAAGATTGATATGATTATCTGAACGATTGTTCCTACTCTAATTTCAATCAATAAACAATGTATAATTAAAGGATATTTCCTCAACACTCTATGATAATTTACATCAGTATTTAATGCTCATTTCTCAACCTAATTTTGATAATGTATAAACATGACATGATTCTTGTCCTTTGTTTTACATTCGATTTATTATCTAGCGATTGCTAACAACTTTATTGAATTATAAATCATTATTACCTAGCGATAACAGCTCTATTATGGATTATCATTATCAGGCCATTGCCACAACCCTAATTACTATTAAAATAATACAGCCCACTTTTGTATAAGTTCTTGTTATTGCATCAAAATACTCAGTACATCTATAGTATGGTCATTACTATAGCAGCGCAAATTTTCCTATTATAATATTTAGGCAATTGTCTCAAATATTTGGATTGTTTTGATTTCATGTACGGCTATTTGCCGCATCAATTTATATAAAATAAAATGGGTTTTTTTGACTACTTTTTCCCATCAATTATTGTCTTTTCTTCCACCTTTACCTTTTTATCACACAAGTAATGAACTAAATAAAAGGATTTCATTCTAATCAAATAAATTAGAAAACAAACTTCAACTATAATTATACAGTGCACTCTTTAGTAATAAAACATCACATAAATCACATAAAACATTAACTAGGTTTCTCAAATAATAGACAGTGTATCCAAACTTACAGTGTATTTACAATAACAGAGTGATTAATTTTCTCAGTTACAGTATCAGACAGAAACAAGTAATACCAAACTTTAAATCAAAGAACCTGGGTTAATTATAAAGGGTTACATACACACACAACGTAATTAAGGTCCTAACCACATAAAACTAGACGATCACGTAAATGGCCAATTTGTTTATTTATCTTGACATAAAATTGAGATAAATAATTACTGGGTAGGAATTAATAAGTTCTTGATTGCTTCACGATCAAGGATTTTGATATTAATTAACACCCCTGGGGTTGAGATGTTTCACTGGTTCACGTGACCAGGATTTTTATTTATAATTAATTGAGGGGGGTGGGGGTGTTTCAGTAAACTTAGTGCACTTAAAGTAAAAGTATAATACAAAATTGACTAAATTTCTTTTCAATGTTTGACAAATATATCAATGAAATTAATTTTTTTTGTCACAAGTTATAAAATATAAAATTCCATAATTGTGACGCTCTTTTCCTCGTATAGTGCGAGAACTAAGGCTGTCACTTTGACACTCGAGCTTTATTCAGTACTCGGGCGCCAGTTCAAGTTTAAAGTGGTTGAACAACCCTACCCACAAGTCGAATGAGCGAGACTAAGCAGCTCAGTGAAGAATCAGTTAATTCCAGTGGGTCAATAAGGGAAAATAGACTTTCACAAACACAACAGTAAAACGCAGAAGTTCCAATAATATTTAAGTATATATTACAGTAAACCTGTGGTTACAGTCCTAAATAAACAGAAAAATCACAATTAACACAAATTCATGTTACAGATATATATAAAGAAGAAGGGTAGTCTTGACTGACTAGTTAAGAAAACCAAAATTAAACACACGTAGTGTATCTTGAGGTTGCAGTCAGAGGTGAAAAGTTTACGGCCACAAAACAGAAAAAGAAAAACTCTTTCGTTACTTTGTCAAGCTTTCGGAAATTATTTATTCCCTTTATCAAGACATTAACTTGAGGTTAAAAGTTAAGGTCACATGTATTATAAAATTGTCGCATTTTTAACTTAATGTAGACAAATTCATACACAAATTCCTTTACAGGTACACAATTTAAGGTAAACAATTACTGATTATTTAAAATTAAGGATTAAAACCATGATTAAAATAGATATAACAAAATGAACATGAATAACTATCACATGTGAGTATAGAACTTACTTATATATATATATATATATATATATATATATATATATATATATATATTAGAAAGGTAGTCTTGACTGACTAGTTAAAGTACAAACATAAAATTTTATTGAGGTTGCAGTCAGTGATAAGGTATTTTGGCCAATACAAAAAGAAAACTCTTTGTTATTGTCAAGCTTTCGCTAATGTTTATTAGCTTTCTCAAGACATTAACTTGAGAATTATTTATAGTAATAAAAACAGTTTATAAAACAGACCGAAAATTTGGCTAGTGCTTGGTATTGGAAAATACACAGTGAAATTTAATATGCTAAGTACAAAAATTTCAATCAGTAAATATGAAGTAATAAAATAAATATCCGGAATATTGAAACAGTGTAAAAATTTCAATCAGAAGGCAATAAAATCCCGGTGGCTAAGTTAAAAATTATCAGTCAGTAAATATGAAATAAATACCACGAATATTCAAACAGGATAAAATTTTCAATCAGAATAAATACGGAATAGTAAATGCACTAGCCAAATATATACTAAAGTTTTCTTACTCTTTACTATCGCAGCGGTGGACCCTGGGTAGCTGGTAGACGTCTGGTTGCTTCGAGAATTGGAACACATTCTGATTTTACAGGTCTTTTCAGTCAGTTTTATAGCCAGATTCCCACTCGGGGTATCGCGAGGAGTCCCACGTGCTCTAGTATCGCGCATGGCCCACTGTATTGAATACAAGCCAGCGAGGACGGCTATATTAAGTTATTAAACTACTGGTAAATTATTATTACGTGCGTTGGTTAGTATAAATAATGTATTTTGACTTTTGTAATGTATGAAATCGGTTTCAAATAATTATTCTAACCAACTACGAAAAAGAAACGGGTTTAATCGGCCACAGATAACTAATTATTGAATTAATTATGTCAAATAATAAACAATAATTTTGTTTACAAATATTTGCCGCTTTAGATAAATATTCAGGTATTCAAATAGTGAATATTTTCGAATAATATACCAGTAAATCGCTTAAAGCGGTACATAAAACAAGGAACATAATTATATAGAGTATAATTAAATATAAATTTTATGCAGATTTCCGTAACGAAAAATGCTTCGTTACATCATATGTGATCAAAATACATATAAGAGAAATGTATCTACAAAACTTTAAGAATCCTTTTTCAACATTCTCCACCTCATGAAGAGCTAGAATCATCATCAATTAGTTTTGATACGTAAATAGGGAGAACACAACTTTGCCACCGGTTTAGTATAAAACCCTTTTTCTGTTTTCAACCAAGCAACTGGGACAGTTCCATTTTTTTTTCAGGATATCTCTGCCACAAAATCATTAAAGCTCATAAAAATAGGTATATAGTAGGTTTGATAAGTTTCTAAAGCAAAAAAAAACTATAAGAGTTGACAAGATTCTGAAACTCCTGATATGTGTATTTGAAACAGCTATAAAGAGATGTATCTTTTAGGCGACAATGCGTTTTGACAGGATTTTATGCGTTGTATCGCTGGAAATAACGGGAATATTCAGATAACATCTGAATGCATTTTTAATGTTCTCTTCCAAAACATATTTCATGAGTTTATACAACCGCTTGTATATGTATTTGAAACAGTATCCAAGAGTATTTGTTAGATAAGTATAGTAAGACAGTCAGCTTGATTGACCATTTCCGAAATGCAATTTGTGAATTTATAATATAACCTCTCCAGATGTGTAGTTTATTTGCAACCGTTTATAAGATATGGTCAGGCAGTGGCCATTTACAAAATATAATTCATGAGTATATACAGACAGCGGCAGCCAAGTAGGGACACGGGTGAATTTATGGGTATCTAGACATTTCAAATTCACAGGTGTTAAGCAGATTGAATGCACAATGATGAAAGAAAAATGTAAATGGTCGGGGCTCGATCAAGACGGCTGCGACTTATTGCATACTATGTGAAGGTATTTACTTCACTCTGAGCAGAAGCGTATAAACGTTTATATTGTCGAATATTTTACATTGTTAATGTAATAAAATGGATAGTTAGTTAATCCATGTAGGCGTTCTTCTGCACTAGACACAATTAGTTGAATCATACAAAAATTCGAAAAATATGGGCGCGTTTCTTCTGGAAGACATAAAAGAGAATCAGTTCCGCAAGGCAATAACGGAATGAAATGAGGGAAATAATGGTTTTGGCCACCGTTAATGAAAATCCCACAATTTCTGCTAAAGCAATTGCTGAGACGGTAGATTCAAGTGACAGGACAGTAAGAAGGATTCTCAAGAAAAATGGTTACCGATCACACAAAATAAGAGAAATCGTGAGATATTTCCCGAAGATAATATCAAACGAATGACCTTTTGTGAAACTGTAATAGAAAAGGCGAACCGTGATGAAAATTTCGTCAAAAATATGGTTTTCACTGATGAATCGTTCTTTGCATTACTTGGTCGACATAATCAGTCAATCGTTCATTATTGGTCTCGGGAAAATCTCCATAGATTTTTTGCATTACGAAGTCAGTATCCTCATATATTAAATGTATGGGGTGGTATGCTGAGGGATCATATATGCATTTTTCATTGATGGTACACTACACGCCCTTAAGTACTTAAATCTGTTGCAGCAGTACATTGTTCCGGACATTAGACGGCTAGCAGGCTTCTAGAGGAACAGGGCTAATAATCTCGAGGAGTTATAGTTGAAAATCGCAAACGCTTTCAAACAAATTAGCCCGAATATGTTAAATGTCAGAAGAAGTTTTTATGATCGATTAGGTTATTGTTCTGCTCAAGGAGGGGGCCTATTTGAACATTTATTATAATGCTTTATTTTTCATTCAAAATTATGTTATTTTAAAAATCTATTTTACATTAAATAATTTCTTTCATAGCTTTTCTTAGGATCGAGTCATTCGGCCCTTTATAAACTTTATGAGAATAATTATAATTTTTAAATGCTGTGGTACACGTATGTACATCGTAAATTGAATAAAGCCCATAGAGATGTGTGTCAATCAAAATGGGAACATGTGGAACATTTATTATAATTTTATAGTTATTTGAAGAAACCTCTTTTTTTAAGTTTATTTTTGAACTTTGTAATTATTGCTCAATAAAACGAAATTGGTTGCAATTAGCCATAGGGAAGTACTTACGAAAAATGTTCGTTTTCGATTTCTACATCATATGGTTGCAAAATATACAGGATGTTCTATTTGAAAAATTTGAGAAAATTCAATTTAAAATGTTTTAATTGAAAAATAATTTTTGGCCACCCTGTACATTTTTAGGAAATGAAAATGATTTGAAAACATTAATTAGATGTCTCGTAACTGGCATTCACATAAGTTTTTCTTAAAACCCATAATTGTGACTGTGGTGATTTTTTAAATATCCATCTGCAGATTCCATTATTTCAATAAAAAAATTCATTACATCCAAGTGGTTGGGATATATTCAATGCTAATATAGGAATGAATAGAGCCTAGAAAGTGGCTTCAAAAAATATACTGATGTACATAGCATTCCATTTGAAAAAAGGCGCTTGGTCCTGTAATTTCATCTTGGGTCGCCTTGTACGTTCGAAAATAATTTCCAGTTATAGACTTTTTTTATCTAGTTTACTTGCAATTTTTTAAAAAATTTCTAGCTATCGTAGAACTCGAGATATCGAGGTCCAACACATTATTGCCCCATCCTGTATATTTACAATGGGCTTTTAATGTAAGTTACCGAAATTGACTGGGCATTGGTCAATATTTATAAATTTATATGATAAATGATATAAAAACAAGTTTTTATAGATTTTGATGACCATTTCAGATGTGCTTAAAGCACATCTGAAATGGCCATCAACGAGCAATAGGTGAGCCAGTCCAATGCGCTGAATGGCGCCGAAAGACAGAAACAGTTCTATTAGAAGGAATGACCTGAGTAATAACTTGATGACATTCCATTGTCTCGGAATGTCGATTTATACAGTGCCATTATTGGATTGTCTTAATCGACTGGCTTTCCTAATAGCCTCATGTAAAAGGGCTTTAAGTCATTTGTGATTGATGGATTTCACAACAACACAACAACTTTCACAAAATATGCAATAAAACATTGGAACACCACGCTCGATGTACTTAAAATAGACGCGTGTTCCGCTAACCATGTTTGCATCATGGAGAGATTAAAATTGGTTTCCAGTTTTAATCGTCTTAGTGTATAGTGTATATTTTACACGATAAAATTGTACGGGCCATATTTTTAAATGAACTTTAACCCAGAAAATATATTTAAAAATGATTCTTCGGAGGTAGCAGAGCTTTTACCGCAACACTTTTCTATTGAGGCACTTAATCAAATAATTTGGCACCAGAACGAAACACGATTGAATTTGACATTTAGATTGGCAATGGCGAAACCATTTTATGGCCACCAAGCAACCTTGGTTTAACACCTTCAAATACATCTTTGTGGGCGTTTTTAAAAGACAAAGTTTATAATAATTTTGATCAGATTCTTCAAATCATTAAAACTTAAATGGGGGAAAAATTATAAATTGAATTAAATATTACTAAATGATAATAGCGTTCGTTGTTTCAAGCTGTCTAAACAATTTAAAAAAGAGATAATATTATTATTAGCTTTATGTTTCGAATAATGGAGGCTCTTTTGAGATTTTTCAGTTTATGAACCTCATGCAGCTGTCAAATGTCAAATTTTCATTGTTATGATAATACAAAATGTAAAACAACAGCAATATCATATCATTAGTTTATCGCGCAGTAAATAATTTCTGCGCCTTCATCAGTGACCATAAAATACCTACATTCATTTTTGGGGAATATTTAATGTCCGATGTGTAAAAAATATTATAGCCAGACATATGAATCCTTATATATTTTAAATCATTACAAAACAATTTAACAGAAAATGTACGAACAATATTAAGAACTTTTAGGAAAACAATTGATAAGGCAACAGAAAGACATTACTTCAATGCAAAAATATGATTTGATAGTTTCAATTGTATCATATTTTACACGTTGATAACATAAGTATATTTTGATGTTTTTAAACCTAAATAATTTTCAATACTAATATAACTGAGTCATTTTACAAATATAAATTTACTGGCTAATGAACTAGTTTACTTTCAGTTAATCCTTTTCTGATAACATAGATTAAGTATTAATATAAATAAAGACTTCACAACTCGTTTATCTCTCATAAAACATTCCCTAAAAAATGATATAAAACAATCATTTTATTCTTGTAATGTTCTACATAATACAAATAATAGATAAGTTTCATAATTCTGTTTATTGATTATACTAATAATTGTATATTTCACTTCAGGCGGATATACAGCACGTGGCTCTAAGTTATGAATCCGAAGATGAGATAATGGGACGATTGCACAATAGGGATAGACGTGGTACAGCACACTACAATAAACAAGATATAAGGGAACAATATTGTATATCTAACAGAGGATTAGGAGCACTAGAAAATGACAAACAAAGTTTGTTTGGTTGTCTATCATCGCATCATAGCTCACCATGTTCAAATCGCACATCATTTCTCACCGCCTGTGTTCGACAGAAAGTGCCCTCGGACGAAAACTTATATGAACTCTACAAAAGGCATCCTTCTGAGTATGCCCCATATCCACGAAGAAGTAGGTATGTATATAAGTTAATTTATGCACATCACAGGTAAGTGTAAAAAATATAAATATGAATTAAATGAAATTAATTAATTAAATAAAAAATTGGAATTAAAAATATTCAAAACTTGATGTAAAACATAAGCATATTTTTCTCAAAACCTATTCATTTCCGCGAAAATTAACAAGTTCAAACAATTTTTAGTACTTTTGAAGTCCGACATTTTGAAACCTTACACATTAAATTTGATCAAGAATTAATTCTTCATGCCCTGTTTATAAAACGTCAGGAACATTCAAAATTGGGCTATTTCTTCAACCACTACTTTCAAATGCAAACTTATAAAGAAAATACGTTTTTTTAAATACGAATGTTTATATTAAATTAGTGAATTTAATTAAATTTAATTTGATATTATACTTTCGACTGTACGACCAAAATTGGCCAAGTTATGAGAAAAACTTTTTAGGGCAGGCTAATTTTCAATCAAAGACTACCAAAAAAATCCGTTTTCTGGTTCCGGAATATTCCGCGAGTTACGTTGATGGCAGTAACAACGTGTTTTTAAAAACAATTTACAATTTGTAGGCCTAAGCTCTGATAACATGACTGAATTCTGTCATTTTCCATGACCATTTTCGAAATATTTCGGCTCCTGTTGGACGGATTGGCCTAAACAAAACAGCAAATTCTTTAAACAAAATATAACGCCCTGAATAGGTTCCAAGTTTAAATTGAAACGGCATAACCCTAAAATCGCCTAAAAACGCACATAACCTATTGTTTTCTATCTATAATTTGCCAGGAAATGAATCAGTTTTATTGAAATTTTGGGAAATAACAATGCTTGTAGTTATTAAAACGAATGCCAAATTTCAAAACGATACGTAAGCTCGAATTTCTAATAAACGCATTTTACGTCAAAAATTGGGAACGCTATACTATTCAAGCCAATCGTCGCATGCAATTTTTGTTTTCAAATTGTAGATTTTTTATGTACTTTTTGATGATGGAAACTATCAATATAAATGTAAAAAATTTCTGTTTTCGATTTTACTTTTGTTTCTTCATTTTTTAGATTTCTTTAATAGATAACGACATTAATTTATTTCAAAACGTACATATTATTAAAATACATCTTTTTACAAAAAATTACATATGAAAAGTTAAATTTTGAGATTGTAATGCGAGGCTACGAATTTTTCGAAATAGACTAAATTTATTATATATATATATATATATATATATTGACAGTTTTTTAAGTCCACATTTATGTTTGTAAATAAATTGAGGTAAGTAGATTATTCGATATTTTCTTTATTTTTAATTCGAAACAGGTGGGTAAGTTCTTTTATGTAATTACACACAAAGAGTAATAGATATGAAATTTTTATTTAATTTTAAATTATTTCTTTAGCTTCATCGCATAAAATTTCTGAACCTTCTGACACTACTTGATATTCACCACACATTGAACATACAAATGCCCTGCTCTTCTGCAAGTGCATGGGAACTGTGTAGGAAATTAGTATCAAAATTTCTTGGGATACTGGATGGTCTGTCGTTTTTACTAGTGACGGTTATTTTGTTATTTTTTCCATCTGTGGAGTTCTGGATTAATTAATGTTTTTACTTAAACATGTTTCTACTTGGTGGTACCTACGTCCGATAACTGTGGTAGGTTGCAGCTGTTAAAGTTGACGGCACAAGTGTTTAGATTTTTCTAAAATATTTTTTGAATAAATGGTATCTCAATTCATCTAAAGATGATTTTGGAACTTAATAAAATATTTTTTCAAAAGCTTTTTTAATATCCGAAGATCATGGTGAGAATTGAACATTGGCCAATATAGAGTCCTTATTTTACTCCTCTGAAATATTATTTGTGAGGGCATAAGAAGTCCCCAGTACATGCAAATATCATCAAGACAAAAACTGTGGCGCCAGATACAAAACGCAAACAATCTTATCAGAGGACGGCAAGTTGTAATTTTCGTTACGAGACCGGAAAGTATCAACATACCTGGCTCCACCTGCACAACGCAGATGGAGCTAGGTAGATTGTGGAAACTTGCAAAACAAGGATTCCGGACATGTATTAATTTTCTAATAAATACTAGATACAACTAGACAACAATAACTACTAATAGAATATTTTGTAATGTTCATGTTAAATGTATAATTGTAAACGTTAAATCTTTGGAGGAAACATATTTTTAAAATGCTGGAAATTGTCACACAACGAAATCAAATCAATATAATAAAATCGTTAACAGAATTAGAAAATGCATAGAAATTGATGGAATGGAGACCATATTGAACATATACTTTAAGTTGCAGCAATTCGTCCCTAAGAGAAGGTTTGTGAGTTGTCACGCTTCATTTTTTTCTTACGTACCTAATGTAATTTTTTCAATACTATTTGTCTTTTTCAAATTGCGTTTATTTTCAAAGAGCTAATTATTTTACGGCAGTTTTCTCGAAAACGGTTGGAATTGTCAAGTTCTATCCAGCATTTATGCATCTTTACGTACAAATGACACGAGCATAGAATTCGAAAGTATCACAATGTCTTATATAAAAAAATAGGAAAAATACCCATTATCAGGTTTAGCTTATGTGGCGGCGCCGGCGCCCGCTGAGACATACCATGATGTGATATATAAATTATTGTTTCTTAGCTTAAAAAATGTTTCATTACTAAAGAGATGGTTTGTTGAGTTATTGGAAAAAAACATAAACAAAATTTAAATATCGATACACTGTATCGTTCTCCACAGCACCAATTTACTAAAACATTTTGGATTATATCCTCATATTTTAGCCAAAGAATATACGCTGTATAAAAAGGACGAAAATAATTAGAGTCGTAATCATTTGACTTTAATTTGTTATAGCCAATTTTTATGTTAAACTCATATATCTGATACTATAATATTGTAGTTTATTTTTTCTAGATATATCATATTACTACCAGCTTAATGCCGAATTTACACGGATATAGTAGCTAAAGCAAGTAATTAAATTTAGCTACTTAAATGCATCGTGTGAACACTCGCTCAAGTAGTAAATTGTACTAAATCAAACTGTTTACACGATACAAGTAACTAAATTTAGTTACTTGATTTAGTAACTTGCTTTAGCTACTTTCCGCGTGTAAATTCGCCTTAAGGCAGGTTTTCCTACACCTTCTCCAGTAGTTGACGGCTGCATCCGAGTAGCTGCGACCGATTCGTCAAGATATCTCGAATGCATTTTAACCTGAATGTTTCCCTATCTGTAGTTACTACCGGCGAATGGTCGCCGTTCGTCCGTTCGCGAGTCGCCGCTCATCTCCGAGAGCAGTGCTGCGACTAATTCGTCGACGTATATAAATTAAAAATAATATTTTTAGCAGGTATGTTTGTAGTTTTTACTTCTCATAACCTATATAAAGTAAAAGGATAGTACATGTATATTACTATATCATATTATATATTGCATATTTCATTGGTGGCAAGCAGTTGAAAGTAAATATTTGTTGTTATTTTGTATTGTGGCTTGACAGTTAGTGGTATGGTATAATTTAGCTCTACACAGTACCTGAAATCCATACTAACAATAACTAAAGAAAAAATAGTTTACTGTAATATATATAGAAAACTTGATTTTAGTCAATAAAATTCTAATTTCCAGAAGTAATGGCAGACGGTACCATAGATGATGAACACCTTGTACTACAAATATCTATTTTTTGGATTTTGTTTCATTGTCTATCAGGTGGTTCTGTGTTAAAATTGCCTGAAATCCTTCCAACCGTCTTTTTTTGAACATGGTTCATTCTTTGCACCCATGTTTTTTAGATTTTAATGTTAAAAGGAGAAGCAGATTTTCCTCATGCTCCTGATATCTTAATAACATTAACATTAATGTCTTTTTAGATATATTAATTTTGTCGTGAGCGCAGATCACAAGAACCAGAAACACTAATTGGCGCAGGCTAGGAAAACGGGTTTGAGGAACTAGGTCGTGGTTACTACCGGTCGCGGCTACTCGGTCGCAGTCGTCAGCGACTGGCGAAGGCGAAGGTGTAGGAAAACCTGCCTTTAGCTAAAATACATTTAATGCGAATTTATATGGAACGATAATGCAACAACTACCACAGAGAATTATTCTAATAATACCTCTCAGTTGCAAAATTTACGTATTTCTTTTCAGTTTTTTTAGTTCAGCGCCAACATCACACGTATATTTTCTATCTCCGTTTAATAAATCGGCAAAGGGGTTTAATTATCGGAACGAAAGTGAACGAAGGTATTTTAAGAATTTTTTAAAACCTTTCCAAATATAAAATATTTTAATCAAAATATATAGCTATGGGGACGGTAGCTCAGTGTGTTAAAGCGTCTGGCTAGCAAAAAATAATCCAAGAATCCTTAATTGGATTTACTAAGAAACAATGTACTGCTCTGCTATTGCTGGACATAGAAAAGGCGTATGACACCGTCTGGCACAACGGATTATTTTATAAAGTCAATGAAATATATGGACTTCCCCTATATCTTACCACACTGTTAAGGAATTTTCTAACACATAGAAAAATTACTGTCAGAATAAATAATACCTTTTCTAATATAATATCTATATCGGCAGGCGTCCCTCAAGGGGCTATACTTTCCCCGACCTTATACAGAGCTTTCAATAATGATCACAGGACACGTGACCACAAAATATAGACAACCAACTATACACGATGGTATTGCACTAAACAAAAATACCCTAAATCCATTGGCGTTCTAGTTAAAGGTAAAAAATTTATGATAATTCATTTATTCCTTAAATTTAAGAGTTTTTTAATATTAAAAGCAAATTTAAATGGGATGCCTTTTATAGTCATGTATACTTTAACTTGGCGTGTGTATATATGAGTTAATATTTCCGTACGATTTCATTTTCTCTTGTACACAAAGATCCAGAAATATTGTCCACGTAGACAATGTTTCTGGACTATTGCTTTAACTTTGTGTACAATATGGGAGAAAATGAAATCGTACGGAAATATTAACTCATACATACACACGCCAAGTTAAAGTATAGTAGACTATATCTGAATTAAAAAAAATGTTCGCAAGTAATAAATTGTTACACCTAATTCAAAATAATCTTTATTTCCACAGACAACATGAATATAAACATTCGAATCAAACAATCCACAGTAAATAAAAAAAATTACATAATAAAAACTTTTGTTACATGAGATTTAAATTAGAAGATTAATGAATACATTTTATTACGAAATGCCAAGAAATTATAACAAATGCTCAAACTGGCTGCCTTGAGTTTCTAAACACACATGGACTCTTCGTTTCATATTTTCGAATACGTTCTGTAACTGATCAACATTAATATTGCGGATTTCTCTTTCTATTGCCTCTTGTAATTCGTCAATGGTATGTGATCTATTTATAAAAACATTGTTCTTCATGTGTCCAAATAACAAATAATCACAGGGCGTTAGATCTGGAGACCGTGCAGGCCATAGTCCCTGGCTGACTAATTGGTCATCGTAAAACTCCCGTAAAAAATCAAGTGAAGCTCTTGCTGTATGGGCAGTAGCGCCGTCTTGCTGGAAATATCCATCTTGCAGTTCATCATCATGCAACTGCACCAGAAATGGCTCTAAAATAAGAGTTTGATACCTTTGGGCATTAATTGTTTCACGAAAAAATATAGGGCCTATAATTCCTCTTCTGGATATTGCCACCCATACACCAACTTTTAAGGGGTGTAAACTTGTTTCTACGTAAGTGTGAGGGTTTTCTGTAGCCCATGTCCTGTAGTTCTGACTATTGATATAACCTGTTAAGTGGAACCATGCTTCATCAGTAAAATAGGTTAAATCCAATACATCGTTGTTATTTAAATTTCCGTTGAACCAACGACAATATCTTACTCGACTTTCAAAATCAGGGGGTAATAGTTCTTGAACAACGGTTACCTTGTATGGATGCAAATGGACTTTTTTGAGTGCTTTATGGGTTGTTCCAACTGAAAGACCTAAAAAAAATAAATTTCGTTGATTTGTCGTTTAGGTATATTAAGACATCTGAATAGAACCGATTCCCAGTTTTATATATTTTTTTATTTGCATTCAGGTTTTATATACAAACAAGAGTTTTAGTAGGTATCGTTGTTAGTTGTTGATAATAATTTTCAGCAAAGAAATTCATATTGTATATTTTCAAGAAACTAAATTTAAATGGTATGTAACGTATTCAGTAATTAAAAAATTTAGTGTAAAAGTACCTACCTGTTTGAGCGGACAACTTTGGTATGGATTTTGTCGGGCTTTGATTCATTCTTTCTCGAACGTCGTTCATAACCACTTCAGTTAAAACAGTTGGCCTACCAGTGGATTTTCCCTTACAAAGACAGTGTGTCTTTGCAAAACGATCAACGAGTACATATTTACAATTTGAAAATGTCATATGGAATATTTGCGTCAGGAAATTTTTCCATAAATTGTTCGATGCATGATTGCAATGAATACTTCCATGATCCATCTTCGTTGCGAGTTCCACTTAGAAAATGAGCCATCAAAATAAAGGCATCTTGCTCTTGCGTAAAAACCATGGCCAAGACAGGACTAGAATAAAATTTAAAAAACATTACTTAACCTAACATTCTTTTTCTCTTTATCATTACTCACCAGAAGATAACTGATGTAAATTATGTACTTCTGAAAAGAACTGATTAGTATCAAATAATAATTAAAACAATTCAAAACCCGTGAAAAAGAACTGATAATTATGCAATATCCACCAAAACACTACTACTACGTCTATGATATGACATTTCAGATTAAAATAAATAGTTAAATGTTAGGATATGCCTACAAGAAGACTGTACGGCGCTAAATATTCTGCGTAGACAAACCGTTGCCTTATTGGTTCCGCTGGGCGTGTTCAGCTTCAGAGCCAATTAAACTGTGCGTTGCGTCGAGATTTCGTGTAACTTCGTCGAAAAAAAACCGTCAGCAAAGATACTTGAAAATGCACCCTTAGATACATACGAATTAAAATATCCCTAGTATGGAAGGTTCTGACATGGCTAAAACATGACAAGCCTAAAAGATGAACTAAAAAATCACGTGTCCTGTGATCATTGTTGAAAGCTCTGTATAACCTCTACCTATCCGACATCCCCACCCTTCCTACGACCACCGCACTGTTATACGCGGACGACGCCGTTATCTGCGGGCGGTCTTTCTATGCGGAAACGGCCGTCCAAAAGATACGGCGTCACCTTACTATACTAGACAACTATAACAATAACTGGAAAATTAACATCAACGAAAACAAAACAGAGACAATAACATTGCACCGAAAGTTCACCAATGTGACTACATTCACCAAAATTAAAATTAACAATAAGTTAATAGAGGAAAAAAGCAGAGCTAAGTATCTGGGGGTAACCCTGGATACAAGGCTCTGCTTTGGACCCCATGTTACAACAACATTACAGAAAACGTATGCAGCCCTCAGCAAACTGTATCCCTTGGTGAACAGACGGAGCAGACTATCGACCGACAACAAATTAACACTTTACAAAGTCATATTCCGACCAATACTGACGTATGCCTGTGCGTCCTGGAATTGTATTTCAGACGCACAGTGCAAAAGACTCCAGACTACACAAAACAAAATAATAAGACTCCTACTCAACGCCGACAGATACACCCCGATCGCTGAATTGCATGAGAGGGCCGCCGTCCCTCTCATGAGACAATATATTGACGATACGGCTCAAAAATTCTTCACACATAAAATTCAGCGATCGGTACTTACACAGAACCTGACTAACAGACGTCGACACAACGACCCTCCCCACGCACACAAACTTCTACATCAGAACTTACCTATATATGACGTACGTGACTGACGTTAGACAAACACATATAACCTTTATGACATACAGCTCCCTGACAACACCTTCTTTACCCCCCCCTTTCCCCACAACCCCTTTCCTTATACCCCTTTTCATTTTTAATTTGATTCAGAATAATTTTTAATTTTAATACAGAATCCTTTTTTATTTCATTAATACACTTGTACATATATTTTAATCTTTTATACAGAGGTACTTTTTAGTTATGTGATAAAACAACTCACATTGAAGCAGGTTTTTGGAAATTTTCCTGCATTTATAAATAATAAATTTTAATTTCAACGCATTAAGGTATCTTAATTTTATTTTCTTAAACTGCTTTGCAGACACAGACATAAAATTCTATTTATTTATTGGAAAATAGAGAACATGACTTTAATTAAAAATTCTTGGCGGAGTGACCATTTTCCCGGCATCACATCAGCCAACCTACCTATAAAGTTTATAACTCAATTAGCTAGGCTTTAATTATGCCGCACGCTGTGCAGGATTATAATGTATTATACATAGGGAAAATGCCTTTAAATGAAATATGTTGTATATATAACCTTGAATAAAAATCTTTTAATTGGTAATTGGTAATTGGCTAGCAAACTGAGTTGCCTAGCGAAGTGGGTTCGATTCCCGCAAGCCGAAACAATTTTTCATTAAAAAAAATTGCCCCAAGAGTGGTTCGGAGTCCACATTAAACTGTAAGGCCTCGTCTCTCTTTACTTAGCCTTGAGATCTTCCAAGGGGTTACTTCGGTAACTTGAGAGGCGGTTAAGAAAACAAAAACATTTTAAGAAAACATTGGATTTATAATATTAATATATTTTACAACTATTGTACATGTTAAATTATATTATAATATAGGGTGGATCATTAATATAGGCCATAGTTCAGGGGTAGATTCTTTGGGCCAAAATATGAGGATATAACCAAATATGCTTTAGTAAAATGTTGCTGTGGAAAAAGATACAGAGTATCAAAGTTCAAATTATTTTTTCGTTATTTTGCAAAACTCAACAGCCTCTTGACTGATCTTCGCCAAATTTGCTAGAGGAACTCTTCTTTTCTAAGAAATAATAATTTATTTATTACATCACGTTAGATCATGTAGGGCGCCGCAGGACCTGTATCTGATGATGAATTTTTTTCATATTTTTTTTGACGAAACGTTATGGTACTCCTGACCAGAAAATCTGATGAGGGCGTCATTTCCACGTATAAAAGGTACAACTTGGTAGAGCTTGGTAACTCCAACCGTTTTCGAGGAAAGTGCCGTTAAACATTTCAATAATTTTTTGAGACAAATTCAAATTTAATAAAACAAAGTGTATTTATTAAAAAAAGTACAAGACGTAAGGGAAAGCAAAATCGTAACAACGGCGTAAACTCTTTCTCACTTTCTTATGAACTAATGGATTATTTTCATGGTATTGAGATAAATAACATAAATCAAAAGATTGTCTAAAATAAGGATCTAATATTATTACAAGACCAAAAAATAACGTTAAAGTTGACTTAATGACATTATAAACTTTCCCCCCATACAAATACTCTATTACTGCAACTTAGAGTAAATGTTCGATATGGTGTCCACCTACTATGCCTTTTCTAATTCTATTCATAAAAGATTTTCTTACATTGAAAAATACATTTTCCTGCCCTCTAATAAAATTCGCTGCGTTTTGCATTTTATGCCACAATTCTTCTCTTGAGTTGATAGTATTTGCATAGACTAAGGACTTCATATGTTCCCACACATAGTAATCCAAAGGATTATAATAAGGACTCCTTGGTGCCCAAGCAAACTCACTTCCTCGACCGATCCATCTGCGTGGGAAAGTCTCATCAAGATAATTCCTTACTTCGATGGAGAAATGAGGGGGAGCTCCATCTCGCATTCTGTTCCCGTATGTCTAGCATGAAAGCATGTAATATATCAACAATAGTATTTTGAAGAAAAAACAGATAAGTTAAATTTGTAGGAAGGACAACTGGTCCCAATAATTGATCGCTGATGATACCACACCAAACGTTAATTTAATTTTAAATTCTTGCTGAAAGTGCCTTTCTTTAACGGAATGAGGATTTTCTACTTCCCAGTAATGGGTATTTCTCAAGTTAAAAACGCCTCGGCGAGTAAAAGTTGCTTCGTCGGTTTACCGACGAAGAAAGTGTTCTTAACAAAATTTCGATCCCTGTTGTGTTTATTTAGAACAAATTGACAAAATTGTAGCCTTTGTGGAAGATCCCTTCGAAATAAGTTTTGTACAGGATGAGATTATATGGGTAGAAGCGTTCTTTAGGTAAGACTCTTATGACAGATTATTTACCGTTGTTAAACGACTTGAGCTGACTTAAGGATCTTCATCCATATGAACTAAAATGTCTAGTTCTTGATCTGGAGTAATTCGTTTCGGTCGTCCTACATCGTTTTTATGGCGAAATGAACCCGTTTCTCCCAAACGACGAAACAGATCTTTGAAAATCTTATGGTTTGGCTGTATTCTATTTGGATATTGCAATGATTATCTCCCCGCTGCAGCACGTTCGCTAAAATTATTTTGTGCGTAAACACATATCATATCCCCCATTTCCCTATTTGAAAAATTATTATGTCTAAGCATTGTAAATAAAGACGTTAAAGAAATTAGCTCGAACACAAGAACAAAATAAAATGATTAAAACGTAACCGAAGCATACTTTTCAATAAATACACTTAGCAGCAGTACCACAACGTTTCGTAAAAAAAATATGAAAAAAATTCATCATCAGGATACAGGTCCTGCTGCTCCCTACATGATCTAACGTGATGAAATTAATAAATTATTGTTTCTTAGAATAAAAAAGGGTCCTCTAACAAATTTGACGAAGATCAGTCAAGAGACTGTTGAGTTATTGCAAAAGAACAAAAAAATAATTTGAACTTTGACACCCTGTATCTTTTTCCACAGCAACATTTTACTAAAGCATATTTGGTTATATCCTCGTATTTTGGCCCAAACAATCTACCCCTGAACTATGGCCTATTGTTAATGGTCCATCCTGTATACGTAATAATACTCTATTAAAGACCAAAATCGTGGATCCCTTGACTCTATATAAAATTTACATATTACTTTATTTAGAGTTTACGTTATACTTATATAACCTACGGTTTTCACTGACACATTTCACAAAATAAAACTACAGAAGAATTAAATTTACTTTGATGTTGTTTCACTAGATTTATTTATCAGATACTTTAACATGCATGTCGAATTTGCGTTATTATTTTAGTAAAACCAATCTAAAAGTTATAATTGGCTTAACGTATTAAAAAAAGATAATGTACCTAAATATAAAGCTTCGTAACTTCATAAATATTTCAATCTCATCAAATAATAAAAAAGTTATATCCATTTTATTTCTGTTCTTGCCAAAACGTTCTACATTCCTAAAATTACAAAATATTTAAAGTTCAGTGATAATAAATATAATATAATGAAAAATTTGGTGCAATAACATAAAAAATGCATTTTTAGCACTTAAAAACAACTAATTTACTATTCAATGTTGGTTGAACGTACTTTTCAAATGCATATAACTCCATTAATATTTAATGTTAAACAAAATTAAAACAAAATCAACCGTAGTTTTTCTTAGTTTTAATGACGAATAAAATAATTTTTTTGGAAAATTTTGAAAAGGTGACAAAGCTAACGTTCTCTTCTTTTAAAAGCTTTTATTAAATTTGCAATGTTTGTTAGTTTTGGTTGGTTGGTTGATTGGAAGTCCGGTGACAATATACTTACATTTTCATATAATGAAAAACAAGATGGCGGTTTCAAGATGGCGGACGACTTTATCGTTTATGATCCGATTCGACTCAAAATTGATATCTGGGTGTTTTCGAGATCGCCAATAATTATTAATTCTTGGTCAAAATTTATATATTCAACATGGCGGCGCCAATGTGGCGGACGACTTTTGTCATTTATGGTCCAAATCGATAAAAATCAATATCTGGGGGTTTTCGGGTTCATTGATTATGAATTTCTAATCAAAAATTTAGTTCACGATGGCGACTTCATGATGGCGGACGACTTTATCATTTATGATCCGATTCGACTCAAAATCGATATCTGGAGGTTTTTGAGATCGCCAATTATGAATTATTGGTCAACATTTAGAAATTCAAAATGGCGGCGCCAATATGGTAGACGACTTTTGTCACTTATGGTCCAAATCGATGAAAATCGATATCTGGGGGTTTTCAGGTTCGTCGATTACGAATTTCTAATCAAAAATTTAGTTCCGGATGGCCTTCAAGATGGCGGACAGCTTTATCGTTCACGATCCGGTTCGACTCAAAATCGATATCTGGGTAGTTTTCGAGATCATCGATTATGAATTCTTGGTCGAAATTCAGAAGTTCCAAATGGCGGCGCCAATATGGCGGACGACTTTTGTTATTTATGGTCCAAATCGATCAAAATCAATATCTAGAGGTTTTCGGGTTCGCCGATTACGAATTTCGTTTTAGAGACCGCCAATTATGAATTCTTGGTCAAAATTCATAAATTCAAAATGGCGGCGCCAATATGGCTGACGACTTTTGTCATTTAGATCCAAATCGATCAAGATCGATATCTGGGGGTTTTCGGGGTCGTGGATTACGAATTTGTAGTCAAAAATGTACTTCAAGATGGCGGACGGCTTTACCGTTTATGATCCAATTCGTCTCAAAATCGTCTAGGATTACAGCATATCAAAAGGTTAATAGGAATAAATATAACAAATTATTTTTAAAAGTGTTAAAATGGTTAAAATTAACCTATTAAAACAATTGATTCCCTGAAAAATATGAGAATTTTGGCCTAAATTTGTAGATTATTTAAGGGGTCACTTGGCTCTGAGTTAATCTTACTTCACTTCAACCTAAAAGATCTTTTGTGCATTACCCTACAACTAATTGCTGCCCAGAAATCCAAGATTATTTACAAAATTTGTGATTTTCATGGGAGCTAGTTTCCCTATGTCTTCAAGTTTTAATTTCCTCTATTCTAGATCCATTTAGCCTATTGCTGATTAATACCTTGCATTTACAAAGTGTATTTTCCGCATTCTCAGTTGGAGCATAGCAGTATCTACAGTTATCATCCATTATTGCATTGCCCATGTTCTTGGGATGGTATCTCAAGGGGCAGTGGCCTGATATAATCAGACTTAATTCGGACTTTTAGAGTTCGAGAAGCCTTGTGACATTCTATACCTAATAAACATGTTTGCTTGTCCTTGGCCTGGAGTAATCCTCCAGTAGAACTTCTTCTGTTCCCCTACTCATATTTATATCTCCTCCGTTATGTGTCCCTTGGATAAGCCACAAAACGGTTCGGGTTCAACTCCTCTTTTTTTAAAGACTATCAGCTAATTCGTTCTATTTCCTCAAGCCCTGGCACCCACATAAAGGTAACCTTGTTATTATTTGCCAGTTGCTTCAGGGATTGTCTACATTCCCAGAAACACTTAGACTAGAAGATCTTAGAACCTTTAATGCTTCCTGGCTGAAAGTATCTTTTTGCCTTTCGAATGTCTTTGTTTAGGCATTCCTGAACACACCGCAGTGCTTCGATCCTACTCGTTCGATAGCTTTCAATAAGCACATCAATGGGCCTGTCAAAGTCCTGCTTGATGGCAATACTTTCTCTATTTATAGATGAGAAAGTAAAAACAAACTGAATATGATTTTACTACCTACGATAGAGCACTATTTACGTTCTTTGTAAAAATCAATATATAAAGAGATATTAATCAAGAAGCGTGCAAAAACGAGTATACTCAATTACGACAATAAAGTTTTAACTACTTTTAAGTAATTGCAAATGATTTTCCTTATACTATGAATAATATATTGCTATTCTTTCAGAAACCCATGGGGTCCGTTGACACCAGAAATGTATCGCTACGATGAAGATTTAAAAAGTTCTTACTTTCGTCGAAAAGTACAGGCCGATCCTAGTAGATATACGTGGATGCCTTCTGATGATGAATCTGTTAGAATGGAAAAACCAAGATCGATCATAGATCACTCATATAATACGCAACAGATAACTCCACCATCATCAATAATAGCTGGGTAATATAATAATTGAGGGAAATATATTTAATACATTTTTATTTATTCACTAAAATTGTGGAATTTCAATTAGATTCATAAATGATCTATCTACTTATAGTGGAATGTAACAATGGTTTGGACTTTCAATATAGATTGCATGAAAAATTTCAAAAATTTTTGTTAACATTCCGATTTCAAATTAAGAATGATAATAAAGTTCAATTTCTAGTAGGTTCGTACATAGGCATTTGTAAAAGAGAGAAATTTTGTTTTATATTTTTTCTGATCTTAGGTTTTAATGACAAATTATTAATGTTATCTTCTTTATGATTGGTCATTGCTCTATATTCTTTATTGCCCCAGTAAAATTTGGGATTCACCATAGTCGTGCATTAAACGTGAAGCTGAATTTTCCGAATTTTTTTAAATAAAAAAATCTAATTAAATATTTTTAAGCAGCATCTTTGGAAACTATTAGTGCAAAATTACATAGAAACGGATTCAAATACTTTTAAGATATGAGCAATTAAAATAAGTTTTCTCAAAGAAAATAATATCTGCGAAACGATTAGCTAACATTTTTTAATTGAAAATAATGTATTACACTAATTTTTATTTAATTTTGAAATATTATAACTATTTTTTTAGATAACGCAAAAAGTTTAATATTGAACTTTAACAAGTCATGCCTCTGAAAATATTTAGCCAACTTTAGAATCAAGAATAAGGAATATGATATTAATAACTTTATAATAACAGCAGAAATAGTAATAGATGGTAGAAAATAGTTGATGAATTTTTGAGAGCGTAGCCGTGGATATCAACTATTTCTATTCATTAAATACAATACGGATGAGTCTTAAAATTTTTTGAATTTTGCTTCCGAAACTGCTACACAGATTGTTCCTTATTTATGTGCTTAATTCAGTAATATGCTCATTTTGTAAATTTTTAAAAATTTTTCATCTGTATTCTAAGTCATTTAATAAAAATTCAAATTGAAGTTGTTTGATTCCTTTGTTTGAATTATATTTAATTTAATTAAATAATTTGATTTTCAACAGTCAGTAACTTTATCACTAGTATGAGCATTTGTATTGTCACTTGATAATTGTTACGATAAATCCATGCCTATTCTGACGATTTTCAGACTGTTTATTGGCATGCCTCAATAAATTTAAGTAATATTGTACATTTCTATTTTAAGCCATTTTACTTAGAATATTGACAAAAGTTAAAATTTGTACAGTACATCAACCCTTTTGATGCTTGAAAATTTTTCGATTACTATAAAATTCAAAAGCTGTATTCGACCAATGAATTTCAATTCCCAAAATTTTAAATTTGTACTTTTACTTCTTCTCTATGAAATAAGTGGGGTGGGAGTTCCGCTTCACAGACTCGCCCTGTATGATAAATATATTGATATAAAATATAATAATTTGATTTAGATACAACAATCATATTTAATAAATATTGAATATAACATTCAATTTTTATAGCAAAAAACATGTCAGTTTTGCAAGATCACATACTTTAGCTAGTTTCGATGATGCTATATCTTCACTAAGTTCCTCGACAAGTCAGCTTAATAGAATAACAAGAAGCCAAGAAAGACTACTGGATGTTAGAAAGACTGAAATCTTGCCAATTACGAAACAACCAGAGTCGGAAAATGTAATAATTATGGGTAAGTTATCCTCTGTATTAAAAAAAATGTTGAAATTACATTTAATTTTGAAGTTACATTATAATTTCTTATACCACCGCTAATTTGGAGGGAGGATGATCTATTTATAATTTAAAGACATCTGTCTACATCTTAATAAAGTATCATAAGAAGTAAGGTATAATAAGTTTCAAATAAATAATCCAAAATGTTTTTCAGTGGAATCTGTTAAAGGCGAATTTTTTGTACTAATGCATGATCGATAATTCATTGACTCAGTGTACCATTTAAAAAAAATGGCTGCTAAAATAGATTTCTTGCGAATATCACAAAACTATGAGAGTTATCAAAAAAGTTTGGATGCCAAAAATAAAGTATAAAAGCTAGCTAGCTAGAAATTCAATTGGTTCAATTAGTATAGTTTTTGAAACTAAGTAGGGATATTGGCTATATTTGTAAATTTAATCATCTCTTGATGTTACCAACTTGGTTGGCAAAACTGTCAGTACCCTATGTAGTATTTTGCTTTTGTAGAATCTTATCAAGTTAGAACACTTTCCGCATACATTTTGTTTCTTAAAATAATTCATAACTTCTGTATTTACTCATCGATTTCTTTTAAAAACAATGCCTCCAAATAAAGGCCCAGACGTTGTCGAAATCTTAGCATATCGTATCTTACTGCCTATGAAAATTAAGAAAAAATATTTGGTGCGAAGATTCAATAAACCATGTCATTGTATCTATAGATTTATTTTCTATTTTTTTGATTTATTTGTTTTTAAATTTATTACGTAAGTAATAAACACTTAAATTCAAAAAGTAAAACAAATTAGAGATATATTAATGATTTTATTGACATATATTTCTGTAAAAAATTAATTGCCTGAAGAATGTAATTTTCACAGAGGATTTCCTGAACCGCTATAGGTTTGGGAAACCAGAGAAATTGAGAAATCCCATAATTCCAAATCCGTTCTCATTCGACCAATTATGAAAATCAAGAAAAGCTATATAGCATTAAAATAAACAGAAGATAGCCGCGTATCTAGCCGATAGCCGCGTTGGTTAAGGCGCGAGGTGGCAATCGCGATTAATCGAATGGATATCGCACTACCGGGTTCGAGCCCCGGCTCCGGCACTGTCAGGGAAATCTGGAATCTGGAATTGGTTGGGAAGGTGGTCAATAAAAATTAATGAACCACAGCACTTAGATCCCATTGGACCCCTTGTACATCCTCCCTGTAGGCAGACCCTCGCCTGGGCCGCCAACCAACCTAATCTTGCGAAATAGATGATGATGCTGCCTAGGAGCATCTCCCTTACATCAGCCAAAGTAGGCCAGCGTTCTCCCAAGATGGATTATCTAATTGATGAGACGGCAGAAAAGTCATAAGTACATGTTGAACCGTCGCATCTTCTTGTTCACAACTTCTACAGAGATGTGTTTCGCTTAAGCTCATATTATGGAGATGTTTTCTTAGCGTTTTATTATCGCCGTGATCAGTAGCAGACTAGCTGGGCCCAGTCCAAAGATGCTTAGGCCTGCTGCCTTCTTGGTCAGTCCGTCGGCTACTTTGTTGCCACTACAGTATAGTATTGCTGCTGGAGGCACCCACAAGTGATTGGTGACATTCCCACACTGCTCCTGTGGTAATTTTGTGACTTCTCAGGGCTAGTGATGATTGTCTACAACCTGTGTAGATCCTAATTGTGTTGTTCGTAGTTTGTCTACGGACAATCTCTTTTGCGGCTATGGTTATGCCTGCCAAGTTCCGTCTGTACTACGCTGGCTCGCCCGTCCATAGTCCATTTATATTGGATTTGCAGACTTCTGGAATATATTCCACATCCTGCCCCGTCCTTCTTTTTTTATCCGTCTGTGAAGATGTTGATCACACCTTCGCCAACAGTCTCGTTCTCACTATTCGTCTGTATTATGTAGGGTCTGTCAAAGACAAACCGGGGAGTAATGCCATCTGTGTACACCTGTAGAAGAGGCGTCTTCTTGACAGCCTCATTCCACAGGCGACTTCTGGTCTCTCCACAGCCCACATTTGGTGGCATGTCAATAGATTTGAGGCGACCATTGTTGTCAGAGCCACTTCTACTAGATATATATATATATATATGTTCCGAGAAGCTTCCGCGGTCGTTGGTATGAAAAATACTAGGTTCTCGGGTTGAACCGCGTCTGAGATTGTTAATGTCTCGACGTTTCGGCTCCCGTTTTGGAGCCATTTTCAAGAGAAAAAAAGTGAGTCAAGTAAAAATTGTCAAAGAAAATAATGCTAGGAGTTCGTGGAACTGGTTCGATTCCGAGGTCTCAATCTGCCTACTCCCCAGATCTCACCGCGATCCGTCTCTAAGGCCTCAACCTGCCTACTCCTTAGAGCGAACTCGCTGGCAGTATCGGACGAAGTGTTATTTATACGAAAGCTGTCTGTGGATGGGAGAGTGGTGGGGGGTTGAGAGTCTGTTGATGGAGGCATCAGAGCAGAACGGCTGCTATCAGGATTATGAGGTGTGGATGAATATTGTGGGGCTAGCCTGGAGATCAATGATTTCCAAGCGACTGGAAGACGATGACCGTCATCCCTTTTGTTTAGACAATTGGGACGTTTTTCAATCTCAATTGCTTCGCGGATGATTCGCGGTTTTTGGAAAAATGATGGTGCTATGGTTTTGGTGTTATCGAAGTCTATATTATGGCCTGTTAGAAGGCGGTGTTGGGCAAGTGATGATGTGGGATCGGATTTTCTAACTGCAAGACGATGTTCATATATTCTATTGTTAATCCGTCTGTTGGTTTGTCCAATGTAGGTTTGGGGACAGTTTGAGCAAGGTATTTCGTATACACCGTGGGAATCATTAGGTATTTGGTCTTTTGGGGTTCTGATTAAATTGGAAATTGTTTGGTGTGTTGTGAATGTGGTTTTTATGTTATTGGATTTCAGGATTTTTGAAATTTTGTCTGTGACACCTTTGATGTAAGGTAGGAAAGCTTTTTGCTGAGGAGGAGTTTCTGTCTGATCAGTTTGGGAAGGATTTTGTGCTTTGTGTATGGATCGCGTTATATGTCCTTTGTCGTAACCGTTTTGTAGAAGTGCTTCTTGTAATGTTTGTAGTTCGGATTGTCTGTTGTGATTGTCTGTTAGTCTGAGGGATCTGGTTACAAGAGTGTTGACAACGGAATTTATTTGTGATGGATGGTGGTGTGATTTTGAGTTAAGGTAACGGTTGGTGTGGGTTGGTTTTCTATACACAGAGTAGGAGAGTTGATTATTGTTTTGTTTTGTAATGAGGACGTCTAGGAAAGGGAAAGAACAATTGTTTTCGATTTCAATAGTGAACTGGATCTGAGGGTGTATATGATTAATGTGAGACAGAAAGTTGTTTAGAGAATCTCTACCATGTGGCCAGATAACGAAGATGTCATCTACGTATCTTAGCCAGCAAGTAGGCTTCAGTTCGGATGAATTCAGGGCTTGGGTTTCGAAGTTATCCATGTAGATGTTGGCTATGACAGGGGACAGAGGTGATCCCATTGGAGCTCCTCTCACTTGTTTGTAATAGTTGCTTTGAAAGAGAAAATAGGTGTTGGACAGACAATGTTCTAGAAGGGTCAGGGTGCTGGGAGAAATATTGTGTTTAGTTTTGAGAACGTTTAGGGCTTCAGTGAGTGGGATATTGGTGAATAGTGACACAATATCGAAACTGACTAGAATGTCGTTCTGGGAAATAGAGTAATTTTGAAGAAGATCAATGCAATTGGTGGAATTTTTGACATAAGAAGGGGCTTGTTCAGCAATGGGTTGTAGAGTATGGGCTAGATGTCTCGCTAATTTGTGAGTTGGGGAACGAAAAGCACTAACTATTGGTCGTAAAGGAATGTTGGTTTTGTGAATTTTAGGAAGACCGTATATTCTAGGAGTTCTAGACGATTTCTCTCGAGGAATGAGGGATTTTCGAATATCTGAATGGAGGTCAGAATTGTTGATGATGATTTTTGTTCTCTTTTCTAAGTATGTGGTGGGATCGGTGTGAAAGGTGTCACAGACAAAATTTCAAAAATCCTGAAATCCAATAACATAAAAACCATATTCACAACACACCAAACAATTTCCAATTTAATCAGAACCCCAAAAGACCAAATACCTAATGATTCCCACGGTGTATACGAAATACCTTGCTCAAACTGTCCCCAAACCTACATTGGACAAACCAACAGACGGATTAACAATAGAATATATGAACATCGTCTTGCAGTTAGAAAATCCGATCCCACATCATCACTTGCCCAACACCGCCTTCTAACAGGCCATAATATAGACTTCGATAACACCAAAACCATAGCACCATCATTTTTCCAGAAACCGCGAATCATCCGCGAAGCAATTGAGATTGAAAAACGTCCCAATTGTCTAAACAAAAGGGATGACGGTCATCGTCTTCCAGTCGCTTGGAAATCATTGATCTCCAGGCTAGCCCCACAATATTCATCCACACCTCATAATCCTGATAGCAGCCGTTCTGCTCTGATGCCTCCATCAACAGACTCTCAACCCCCCCACCACTCTCCCATCCACAGACAGCTTTCGTATAAATAACACTTCGTCCGATACTGCCAGCGAGTTCGCTCTAAGGAGTAGGCAGGTTGAGGCCTTAGAGACGGATCGCGGTGAGATCTGGGGAGTAGGCAGGTTGAGACCCCGGAATCGAGAATCGAACCAGTTCCACGAACTCCTAGCATTATTTTCTTTGACAATTTTTACTTGACTCACCTTTTTTTCTCTTGAAAATGGCTCCAAAACGGGAGCCGAAACGTCGAGACATTAACAATCTCAGACGCTGTTCAACCCGAGAACCTAGTATTTTTCATATATATATATATATATATATATATATATATATATATCTAGTGGAGGCAGGCACAACATTACCTCCTTAGCTCTCGTTAGCCTTATTCGGATAGCTCCGGTTATACTTAGGCAGGCAACTCTCTGCACTTGGCTGAGCTTGACCTTAGCTGTAGTCTGTTTGCTCTTAGGCCACCAAATCACAGCGCCATAAGTTATCATTGGTCTTATGACGGCAGTATATGGATATATCCACATGACCACTTTGGGCTTCATTCCCTAGGTTTTTCCCACGGTCCTGCGGCACTGCTCATAAGAAATGTAAGCCTTCTTTAGTCTTTTATCTATGTGAAGATTCCATATTAGTTTGGCATCGAAGGTTACCCCAAGGTATTTCACATCTGATGCGAAACTTAGTGTTGTATCCAGGAGGGCAGACGCCTTCAATGCTCCTAGTTTCCTTTTCATTGTGAAGAGAACCACCTCTGTCTTCCTGGGATTGACAGACAGGGAGTGTTCTTTGCACCATTTTTCGATTATTCTTAGAGCCTCCTGCATTCTTTCACAAAGGACCCCATCGAATTTTCGCTAAGCATGATTGTTAAATCATCTGCGTAGGCAATTGTGTGGAATCCTTCTGAATTGAGGCGGCACAAGAGGCTATCAAGAACGAGGTTCCATAGCAGTGATGATATTACGCCTCCCTGCGGACAGCCTCGCCGTTTCTCGTATAGAAGCATCTCCCACACTGATTTGTAAAGCTCTCTTCGAGATCATGTTGGATATCCAGCTTCCCATGATCGTAGGGACATTCTTTTCCACTAGGGCCGCTGTAATTTTTGGAAAGCTGGTTCTGTCGAACGCACCTTCTATGTCTATGAATATACCTAGGGTGGACACCTAGGTGGACTTTATTGTCCAAGGATCTCTCAATCCGACTCGCGACTGCATGGAGGGCGGTGTCGGTGGATCTTACCCGGGTTTATGCGTGCTGATTAGGATGTAAAGGGTTGTCTTTCACTACAACATCCCTTATGTATCGTTCACATAGGTTCCCCATCGTCTTGAGTAGGAACAAGGTTAAACTAATAGGTCTATAGGCTTTAGGGGTTATATAGTCCATCCGCCCTACCTTTGGGATGAACACAACTTTCACTTCTCTCCATGTTTCTGGAATATAAATGTGTGCTAAGCACGCCCTAAATACTCCAACCAGGTGCGGCAATAATCCAGTCCCCATTGCAGTAGGGCGGGATAGATATCGCCAATGCCTGGCGAGGGAGAAGCTCTGTATTGTCCGTCTTATTCTGTCCTCACTCACTATTTGGTTGACCATTTGCCAATCCAAATCCGAGGGTTGGGTGTCGACTTCGTTTGGCCACTCCTTCTGTTCTATTACCACAGATCCCGGGAAGTGAGTCTCCATGAATAACTCTAAGCTTTCGCTGGTTCTTGTACCATCACTCCTTTTTAATAAGCATAGGTCATGGTCTTTGTCTTTGACGGGGATTTCTTCACAGTAGGTTCTCCACGCATCTCTTTGTCTCTGTCTGACTAGTTTCTTAAACTCTTTCAGATTGGTTTTGTATGATTCCCAATCGGATTCTTGTCTTGTCAGTTTTGCTTTGTTGAACGAAGTTCTAGCCTTCTTCTTGAGGGCAGTCAGCCCTTGAGACAACCCCTTGGTGGCCTCATTCGGCTGTTGCAAGGGCCTCAAGGGCAGGATGTTTCAAAAGCTTGTCTCGTAGCTGTTTGCATGCAAGGTTTTGACATATTGCTCTAATTCGCCACTCGTTCTGGGTACCCTCTTATTAGCCGGGGATCTCGGAATGGTTTTTTGGTGCCTTGATGAGATTAATTTCAAAGTTTATCCATTGGTGGTCTGATAATGTTACACAATCAGACACATGCCAATTCTGGATTAGGTTGGATATACGCCACGTTGTTAGTGTTATATCTATTATAGTTTGACTTCTACTGTTAATAAATGTCGGTGTACAGCCCCTATTACTTACGCTAAGGTTGTTACCGGTAATATAATCATAAAGCCACTTGCCTCTTGCATTGTTGTCTTGACTGACCCAGATCACATGGTGTGCGTTGGCGTCACAGCCAATGATTAGTTCCCAGTTTTGATTGAGGCAATGTGCTACCAGGTCCCTCCATCTCCCTTGTTGGTGGTGGAGTGGCCGAGTCTTGAGGGAGGTACACTGATGCCAAGACAATATTTGTTGGTTTGCCTGTCACCAAATATTCCACCTTCACGGCCGTTAAGTCAGATGATGAGAGGTGTTGAAGTGGTTGGGTTTTGATATGCCGAGGAACGTAGATGGCTATCCCGACCTCTCTGTTGTTGGTGAGCTGAAGATAAGTCCACTTAGTCTTGATAACCCTGTTATTCTAGTTTGAACTATCCAGGGTTCCTAAATTAGTGCCAGTGTGTCCTACTCCACATCAAGGTGTCGGCACAGTACTGCCGTCGCCGACCTGCTGTGTTGCAGATTGCACTGTACTATGCGTACTTTGCTCTGTGTTTTTGGCGGAGCACCTTTAGAGTGCCCGGCCCCCTTTGGGAGATGTGAATCCCTTGTAGAGGCTGGCATATCTAGGGGGTGCCCTGCCTTTGCTTTGAGTTGTGCTGGGGGAGATGCTCGGCCTGAGGGGTGCGCTGCAGCAGCAGCGCAGTCCTCCTCTTCGCGTGCTTTCCTCCTCCTGCATTCTACTTGTGGGGGGATCGTATGCGGTGAGCCTTGTGGTTCCGCCGCATTTTGTTGCGGAGAGCGTTGCTGCTGATCCACTGGTTTCTGCGGCAAACGTTGCCGCTCTGCCGCAGTGTTTTTAGCTGATTGCTTATCCATTTGGTTTGTTTTATTTCATCCACTTAGCTCCCCCACCCGCCACGGAGCCCCATGCTGGGGATGTCACACGGCAAGCCTGTGCGATCATCAGGGCTACCAAGTGGATATAGCCCCCAGAGACAGGCAACGTTGTGAGAAGGTTGTACATGACAAGGCCAATCATCACCCGAGTCTGCAGTCCCCTACGCGCCCCCTGCCCCCAAGGACTCACCCTGCCGGCTCTCTGACGGGACGACGCAGCCGGTTGATCGAACTCCGGACCAAAGTGATGTGTTGCAGGCACAGCAAAATACTACACAAGTTTATTAATCGGTACACGTTATCAAAAAACTAGGTAAACCTATTTTTTTTGTGTACTCGGACCTTGGCATTTTTTCAGCATGTGAGCTGAAAGATGCACAGTTGCTTTTGCTCGGTCTCACTGGATGAATCCACTTTCGGAACGATAGAATCAATAACACCTTATATGTTAACTTAGCTTTAACAAATTTTATTGTAAAATTTTAACACAAAAGATATATGTTTCTGTTTCCGAGACAGGCGCGGATCCAGACCCAAATTAAGGGGGGGGGGGGCATACAAAATTTTGAGAGAAACATACAAATAAAATACACTAAAAATGGGACAAGGGCCTTATTGAAACCATTTTTAGGAAGAATAACATAATATGTATTTTTATTATGCGTCATAAAATAAAATATAATTTTCTTATTAAAAATTAAAAAAAAAAATGGCCATGTAGTACCATACCTACACAAAACATAAACTAATATTAAATAAATAAAAATATAGATTATAATAATTATAGGTGTTATACCAAATTAATTTCAATAGGTACCTGCCTAAGTAATTTAAAGGTCAAATTCTATTCTCCTCATATTTTTGTTTGTAAATCGTTTAATTACATTGTAATTTCAATGTTATCAAATGCAGTTCGGTGAATGTGCATCAAAGCCAATCCGTTTAAACGACATTCTAGATCTAATCCACGTTTTTAATCGTCTTAAAGTCGAAAAACTCCTTTCTGAACTAGCAACGCTTATAAACAACGTATATACAAATAATTTTTAAAAATTTACAAATTACGCGGAAAATGGTTTATCGCACAGTTGTAAAGTTTCCAAACCGTCAGCAGTTAAATCCTTTTTTACGGAGTTTGAGCAAGTACTCCATTTTAACTTCCAAATATCAAGTTCTCCTTTAAATTTGTCCAAAACTATTTTTGGAGCTTCTTTCCAAAAATAACTGTGTACATATCTCTCAGCATCTTCCCAGCTGTCATTTTTGTTTCAGTTTCTTTCATTGCATTTAATCTTGTTGGCAAACAAATATTTAAGCTAAATAGATTGATGTTTCCACTGGAAATCTGCTTTCTAGATCGTTTATAACATAGTTCAGCAGTTATATAAATAGGGAAATTCTGTAATAGTCTTCAAGAGAATTTAAGGATAAGTTAGGGTTGGGTCGATTTCTCATTTTGTTGGTAAGTCTAGGTAGGTTATTTCACCATCAAGTTATTTCAACATATTTTGAGTTTGCGTCAATATAGCATTGAAACATTCCGAAGCAGCTTCTTTTTTATTTTTAAGGGAAGGAGTACAAGATATTATTTCGTTCTCTGTCTATCGTATGTGAGCTTACGAGATTTTTGTGTATCGCGACGTAAATAAACAATTTTTTGGGACATCCGATTAGTCGTAAAACCATATGTGCGACGCCGGGCGTCGGAAAAATCGGTCATTCTAATGCTGATTTTTTATTTTTTTGCGATCTAGAGGGGCCATGGCCCCCATGTTAGTAAGTTAGTAAGTAATAAAGTGGTATTCATAGTCATTTTGAGTATATTGTGTAAGAAAGATCCGTTAAAGGTGAAAAGGACTGAAAGCTTATTTTATCATAAAACATCCCTGTGGTATATTAAAATATCAGAAAAAGTGAAGAATTAATATGTTATCAAAATTATGAATCAATTTATAATAAAGCAAAAAAATCTAATCAGCATGAAGTATCTGATAAAAGTCAGTTTTGATAGATCGAAAAAGATAGAGAAAATACGTGAGATTTTTGTGATAATTAATAGTCGATATAGTACGAAAGAAAGCAAATCGTTTTCTTTTGGTCCAATATAACGAAACTTTTCGAATAAAAAACAGAAAAGAGAGAGCACGTATGTGGTACGAAAGAGAAGAAAGAATAACTTGCGGTGTTGACAAATAAGTATAAAATTTAGCATTTACCTGTAGTAAAATTAAGTTGTATATTCTAATCCTACATCGGATTAGCGTTTTGTTGGTAATATGCGATTATTACACTTAACGCGTCAGCAATGTACCTTTTAATTCAGCGCTCGGCGGGGCAAATAGCCCGGAGAGTAGCAGCGGTTGGTTGCAGTCTGGTTACATTCCTCATAGTAAAATAAGGATTTTATAGAGGAGCTTGCGACTGAAATATTATGTTTTAATATTTCTGCCCCATAGAAGCATACTTGAACAGTGCTAAGCCCAGTCAGGCTATTTATTTTTCGATTGCAACAGACACTGGACCACTAGATGGTGCCTGCTTACAATTTTACATGTCGCTACCGTAAAGATACCGAGATGTACCAAATAGTCAAGGGATCCTCGTGTCGTTCGTCACATGCCTACCTTGCACCGACGAGAGCCAAAAGCTCGAAACTGCAGTCTGCAAGTGGTATGGGACGACTGACACAATATATATATATTAATTGTTTTTAATATGTAGCCGAGAAATGCTTCATTTTCCTGTGCGATGCGCTTGAAATATTGAGCGAACTGTAATAATTTCTCATGCTAAAAGAAAAATTTATTTAAAAAAACTTTTATACTATTTTGCTTGTAAAATCTCCCGCTCTTTAACGTGGTGCCATCCGTTTTTTATTTATTTTTTTTAATTATTTTTCGAGATTTCAGAGGGTTGTTTATAAGGGTTCGCGAGGATAAATTTTGGTAAACTTTTTTGAGTCATTTTCTACTAGCAAAAAACTAGCATTTCATGAAAAAATTTGCGAGGTAACAATTAATTCTGACTTAAAACCCCTGGCAACTGGGTTATTAGCGGTTCAGAAAATCCGTTGTAAAAATTCTATTTTTTTGGACAATTTAATTTTTGCAAAAATATATGTTAATAAAATCCATTAATAGGAGGCTACTTAGTTTACTGTTTGAATTTCAATGTTTATAACTTGCAAAATATATTTTTTTTATAAATAAAAATATATCCGTAGATACAGAGGTTATTGTTTTGTTTATCTTTACATTAAATAACTTTTCTTAATTGTCATAAACAGCCGAGTGAGAGCCGATATGCTAGGATTCCGACGACATCTGAGCTCTTAATACATAATCTTCAAATTTCCATACAATAAAACTTTTGCTTCTTCATTTGTCGCGCTGAACGACCGGACGGACAGACAAACAGGCGTATGGGTAAGCAGACGGATAGACATTCAGGTAGGTGGACATTATGTAAAATTGTGACAATGACACGGATTTTTTTCATAAAGAGCAACATTTACGACCTTAAAAAATTGCCAGCCATACTCTCCTGCGAAGTGTATAAAATCAAATCGTAAGTAATTTTTGAAGTTTTATTCTTGGCATCTTGGCTTCCCCAGATAGCTCCAATATTTTTAGAGATATTTACTGTATTTTTTCAAAATACCATAACGAACCGCTGATCATATATTTTGATACAATAAAAGTTACGCTCCTTTAAGTAGACTCCACGTGAACAACACATTCAATGCATTATTTAGAAGCTGAGGGAGGACTTATTTTACTGGTTTAGTGTGTATTGATATAAATATTATCAAAAAATGGTACATTTTTTTTAATCTTTGTAGATAAAATCAAAAGAGCACCAATGAAAACACAAGCTACACAGACAGAAATATGTTTAGGGCGAAAACCTGTTCCTCCAAGTAATATTAATTTAAGTCCAAGAACTATACACAGGGTATGGTATAACTACATAATTGTAAGTAATTAATATTTATAGTATGAGAATATATTTTTTGTAGGTTAAAATGGTTTCCCAAGGGGCACAAACAAACGGATTCATTTTAAACGGTAGAAAATTAATTAAATCTTTTTCCGAGGCAGGAAGTAAATTTGGATTTCCACCTAGAAATAACGACTTTCAACAATTCGAAACTATCTTAGACCATGAGCCTTTGCAAAGGACTCAATCAGATGAACCTCCAAGATCACCTTTTATTTTGACCTCACCGCCCCCTTTCGTAGTTCCAGAACCCGCCCTTCACCTACCTCAAAGCGATACTTCCTCATTATCGAAGTCAGATCATGAATCAGAAGATTCAGCAGAAATAAAAAAAGAAATATTCATAGACTTTAAACCCCAGACATCACCGATGTCACGAAAAGTAATTAAAAGATGTCTGACTAAAACAATGTCAGATGGAGAAATATTGGTGGAGCAAAGGAAAACTCAAAAAATCGACGACAGTGTTGTACCTGAAAAATCGCTGACTTCTATTAGTCATGAAAATATAATTTCTGAGGAAGATCAAAGATCTTTTACACCTTATTTCCAAAAATCACCTATTAGAAATGAAGGAATATGCAAGCCTTTAGAAGAAAATGTATACTCGTCAATAGATGCTGGTTACGGCCAGGATTCTATAGATGAAGAGTTTCATGAAAATTTGATATATAACCGAATATATTTAAGTAGGCAAGATTCTCAAGAAAGTGGTGTGGCTATTTTGGTAGACAACCAATCACTCCATGAAGAATGTATTGTACCATCTGTTTATCTACTTCCTGATGACAAATTGTCACCATTTGCATCTAATGATTCTTTGACAAATGACATCAGGTAAAATTCTCATTTTTAGCGTTTCCTTATTTTTCCTGACTTGTAGTTTTGTTATAACTGATTTTAAAAATTACACTTACTTATTTAGATAAATTTAAAATTATAAAGTATGATGACGTTTGTTGATTTTAGAAATAAAAAATATATCCCACTTTAAAGGGAGATAATAAATATCAGTTTTGCTGCAATATCTTTCGACTGCCTTAAGATGTAATTCATCTGGACACCAGTTTACATAATATTAGTAAACCCTATCTTCTGCTTAAGGGGTAATTTTCATAGGGTGATTGCCAGTGTTTTACCCTTTACCTTTTTATTTTTTCATATTTCTAAAAATAATTTTCGGATCATTAGAAATAAAATATTTATTCTTGTGGCATTTTAATTTTATTAAGAAAACCTTTTACACAAGGAACGCTTTAAAATATTAAGAACCAACGAGAATTAAATTAAACAGAAAATTGCTATTAATCACATAAAAATTGTTCGAAATATTCTCCATTTTCCTTTAAGTACAATTTACGTCTCTTTTTAATGAATGTTGAATACCTTGTAAAATGTTTGCATCATTCTGTAGCGTCATGATAAAATGTTCTCTCAACTGTTCAGTGGTTGAATATTGTAAATTCTTGATTAGGTTGTCTAAACGACGTTTCTGCAGAATTCCAACTGCAATCTTCAGGTTCTCGCTGAAAGCCCTCTACTGCTGCTTCTCGTTGCTCGAACTGAAATAAGTTCGTAAGAAAATTTCAAACCGCTGCATCTGCATGATTCTCGGAAAATACGAATCTTCTCAATAATTTCACAAGAGTGAATTGTTATTTTTTGACAAAATATATAAAAATCTTTTTCATTTAGTTTTAACTTAACGAATTAACAAATTATCCACAAAACCCTTGCTTTATAACAATTTGTGATCAATAGCCGAAATTGAAAAGTTATGCTTTTTGATTATGTCAACAAAACAAACAAATTGCAAAAAGTTTCATGAAAATTCATTCATTATCACAAATTTCATAAAGTAAACAAATGACTTTTGCCTCTATATCGACTGTACTAACGGGTTAATTAAAATAAATCGGAACAGTCATGACACACTTAAATGGAAAGCAGAAATTAAATTAAACTAAATATTGACTTTTAAATGTAACTTATGTAGTATCATTGGCTTCAGAAAATTATGCAGAATTTAAAAATGCTCTATAATGTACATGGTGTTACATCTGAAAATCAAAAGTGAAAGCGGAAGAGAAAAGAAAATCATTTATATGTCAAGAACTGACGTTTATTAAGTATATAGGATGTCTTAAATTCCAATCGTTTATCTAAACGAAAAAATCCGGTATATCCTCATCTAGTTACCAATGTTTTTGGAATCCTAGTAGTTACTTTTTTAGTGCACCACCCCTAATAAAGGGATGGAACTTTACTACTAATGTATAAGAAAAAAAAGCGAAATGCGAAATCTTATTTATCCAAAATATTGCTTGTCTTGAATCCCGTGATACTGTATTATTGTTCATTTTGGACATCTATGCATGGGACACTGTTTATATTTATGTCATAAGTTTGTTACTGCTGATACGTACATAATTAAATGGTTTCAATTAAAATGCGTACAATAGAAACTTCAGGATATAAAATTAAACTTAATAACAAAATCAGTAGCTATAAAAAGAAATCCACTTCCTATATTACACTCAACTCAATAGGTATTTATTAAAATTAAATATACATAACAGGCCTAACCAGAGCCTGTCCCGGGACCGACCGTGCAACCACCGCGCTAATGAGGTGGCGGATTGCAGGATCGAGCGGAACAGGTCTGGGTCGGCGAAAACGAAAAATTGGCAAAAAACAACCTATACTCCTTTAGAACAAAACAAATAAAAATAGGTAATAAAATTACAAACATTTCTAAAAAACACAATCAACAAAACTTAAATTACACAAAATTTAAAAACACTTTAATTTTGGTATCTGACGCACCTATACATACCTATACATCTATATTACACTGATGTAGTTCAAAATAAGAATGTAACAAGCTCATTTTATTCAATACCTCCATACTAAAAAACGTGCATTTCAGTAATTGAAGAATATTTAAATATTCGGCACTAATGTACTTACGATGCCTATTTAAAATAATTTTAGGGATCAGTCAGATGGCATCTGGAATGAATCTCAGGTTACCGTGTTACAAGTAGACTCTGGAACTGACAATGGAACAGCTTTAAGTAGTTCAGAGATGACTTCTGTTACGTCACCGGGCTCTGCTAATTTATTAACCCCTTCGTCTCGTAGAAAACATCTCTTAATGTTGCAACATCAGCAAAGATCGTCTATGGACACGGACGCTTTAGATGAGGAATTTATTGATCAAAATGAAATATATCCCAGAATAATTGTAGATAAGCCCTTGGCAAAACAACTTGAACCTTCGCCTCCAGCTTCTCGACAATATCTTTCTGCACCTACTGCTGTTTCTCCTATGTGGAGGAAGCAAGCACAAGAATCTCCTATAGAATCACCGCTTCCGGCTGTTGTCCCAGATCTGTTATTGGCTAGAACGGACTCTTGCAAAACTAACACAGATGTTTCAGAAAGTACCACTACTGATGATTATATCACAGCCAATTCGGGAACTGACAGCTCTAGGAAAAGTGGTTCTCTTAAGGTAGTTAAACCTTTTTCTTATTTAGTAGCAACAAACAGATATTTATTTGGCAGTTTTCACCAAAAATTCCGCACAATATGGCAAACTTTGTTGGTATTGACTTTCTGAGAAAATTTATTTTTGACAGGAGTTAGTGCATGGTTCCAAGCTAAAATGTGGCAGCAAAATTGAATTTTTTGAATTTTGCTCAAGAATATATTACCTTTACTTTTGAAGATATCAAAAAATGTTATTTTAAGATGTTGCTTGTAATGCGCAGTTACATCCAAGTATCAAATTTAGTTGCTCTTTTCTAAAAATAAAAAATTCTTCATTTTCTTACTCATAATTTCATATTTTTCATATTTTAAAAATATTTTTTTTTATCACTAAGGGCCAGTTTTTCAATGCTCAATCTAACCAACAGCTAACTCTTAACCGCCAGTCAAACCGTTTTTTCAGGTCACAGTTTCACCTAACCACCAGTCAAATTCTCGGCTAAAGTAGCCAACACTTGAATGTGTCTGTTTGCTAATCTAACTGATGGATATATACTTTAACGCATGCGTGACGCCGCAGTAATGCTTTTATTTTTACTAAAATGAGAGGTTAATTTGTTTACATTCTCTGATTTGTTTTTAAGTTTTATTCGAAATAAATAGTAAACGGTGATAATATGGAAGCATTTGATTTTGTAAGGGATGATGAATTAGAGTTTATAGAATTTATAGAATATGAGATAAGGTCGTATGTCGTAAGGGAACGAAACAATCCCTTTGAGGAATGTGATGAGGTGGAATTCTTCATGAGATTTCGTTTGAGAAAAGAAAGAGTTTTATTAATTTTGGAAAAGATAGAACATACAATTGAGACCATATTATCTCTTGTGTTATGGATATAAATTCTGTATTATATAATTACCCAGCAAAGAGGAACATTTTGTTATTTATTTGGAACTGATATCTATTTTATGTTATTATATTTCACTCAACTTATACTTTGCTACAGACACGAGTATATAAAAACGATTAATATATTTTATTTACATAAAAACACTGTCACTGTCTGTCACCCGATAAATCGTGCCAGAATTTACAGGTTATAGAATAGGGCCGAGCGTCAATAGACCATTCCAGAACACGTGACTTTGACTTGACAGATCCGCCATTTTGCCTGGGTGGCACACAAGGCGATTATTTTCCATGTGTTTACATTCGTTTTTGGTGCTATGGATTGAGTTTATTGTGATTTTTTGCAAATTTTTTCGCCAGGATGTCTCGAAGTGAATATTATGTCACCCTTAAAGGTGATATTAAGTGCAGATATGATAAAAAAAATCGAGATTATTGACAATATTGACCAATATGCAATCCCTCCTGAAGAGAGCAGTCTTGAAGTTTATAATATTACCATGATGGACTTCGTGAATTAGTTGATACTAACTCATAGTTATTATACTGGTCAACAATTTAAGCCTTATAAAAGCTTGCAAGCCTACAAGCATTACGAATCTGGCTCTGTTCAAGGAATTTTGGCAAAACAAATCAGTGATGAGGCATTTGTTGTCATTGGAAAGGTAAGATATCAAAGTTAATGCATAATTTTACATTACAATAATTAGATTCTATATGTTAATGTATATTGTGATATACTGCAGAGGTTAAGCTTGATTAATATTTTTTAAATCTTTGTTGTAGGTTAAACACTTTCAACGAAAGAGGGAAAAGTTACTTAATGTAGAAATGTTGCGAATACGGGATATAGATTGGCCAAAAAAGTAGAAACAAGAGGTTTGTCTCAGGAACATCCTGCCTTTGATAGATAAAAATGAACTTACGCCTATTTATGTTCGTATCTAATTTATGGTATTTTTTGGCTTGACTGAACCTGAACTTGGATATTTTAAGAGAATATTAAATAACATTTTTTTGACAGTCAATAAAAAATATATATTACTGATGTGCAATATATTGAAATAAAAAGGATATAATTAAAATTGTTTTTTATTAATAAACACATAGGTACATAGATAATTCATTTTTTATATTATTTGGTATTTAAGAAGGCACATGTTTATGATTGCACTACATACCACGACAGTTTTATCCAATGCACTCAATTTCCTCATTTTGACAACATGCTTATGGGTATTATTTCATGAAAAATCTTAAATTTTTTTGAGTAAACCTACAACTCTTTCTACATGAATCCGTACAATTGCAATATTTCGTGTGTTTTCCAAATCTATAGGATACAACTGAGTTTGGCCTTTTGTAAAGGCGGGTATTTGTAGTTTTATCTTCTAAAGCAGCTAGTTTTCCTAAAATCACACACATAATTTAATTCTAACCTTATAAAACCTAGAAGGAGTTTTTGTACAAAAATTAAGTACTTACCAGTTATAAAATGTTTTGAACAAATACGACAGTGTTTTGTTTTAGGTGGCTTTTACTAAGTGGCCCCCGTCCCAAAGCCTTATTCCGAGTATTTCTTCTGTCTATAGGCAATGCATTAAGATGATTCCCCTATTGGTTAAAATAGCGAGAAATCGGGGAAAAAATGCATGACTTCTTTCACCACACATTGAACATTTAACAGCAATACAAAAATGTAGCATTTTCTATCAATTACATCAGGATTAAACAATTTAATGATGAAATACTCGTAATGTTTACATACGCAAATGGGTTTGTATGCCACCCAGCAAATATGGCCGAACTGTCAGTGACGTCATTCTGGAATGGTCTATACTTATGTTGATAAGCTATGAGCGCATGCGTAAGTTTGATTTTCCAGCTGTCAGGATTGCCAATCGTTGTAATAAATTCGCTAACCAAAACTTAGCCAGCTGGAAGCTAAATATTGCTTAGAAAAACGGTCACAACATTAACTAGAACATTGTCTGATAGTTAATCTTAACTACTAGCTACGTAGCAGACACTTTTAACTGAGTATTGAAAAACCTGCCCTAATCCTCTTAATTTAATAGTTTCAGGGCCGGTTTTTCAATACTCAGTTAAAAGTGTCTGCTACGTAGCTAGTAGTTAAGATTAACTGTCAGTCAATGTTCTAGTTAACGTTTTGACCATTTTTCCAAGTAATATTTAGCTTCCAGCTAACTAGCGAATTTATTACAATGATTGGCAATCCTGACAGCTGGAAAATCAAACTTAGGGCCGGTTTATCAATGTACAGCTAAGCCGACTTGACTGATGGCTATCTCCTATCTCCCGGCTAAAGTGTTTTATCAAAATCAAAATCAAAATCACTGTTAGCATTAACCGGCAGCTATCAATGCAGTCAAGTTAACAGCAATATGAAAGTTCCTGTTACGGATGGTAACTGCAGGCTAGCCGGCTGCACAAGCGCACAGTGCTACACGATATACGAATTATTTGAATGTTATAACCTAAAAGTTTTTTTAAATTTAAATACAAGTGAAAAAGTGGTACTGGTTAAGTTGTACTTACATTTGGTTCTCCTTTTCATAATTTATTATTCTTATAAGAATAGTGGAAAAGTTGAAGTTCAAAATGGAAGTTTTTCACTTATTAAATTATGAAGATGAGGAAATTTTACAATTCATAGAGCACGAGAGGAGGCCCTATGTCATTAAAGAACGATACTACGCGTTCAATGAATTAGATGAGTTGGCTTTTTTATTAGGTTCAGAATAAGCAAACCAACGGTCCTATTTATTGTAGAGCAAATCGAGAAACAAATCGAAACACCCACAGACAGGTATGCATACCACCATCCTTTTTGCATAACAAAGTCCGAAATTAAATATAATCATATTAAGTATCTCTTTATAATGTATATACAAGCTATATAGATACGTCTAACAATAATTCAGATCAGATATAGAATTGAAATTTTCAGAAATCAATCTGTTAGCCCAATAAACCAAGTTCTACTGGCCTTAAGATTCTATGCAACCGGAAGTTTTTTAATAACAGTGGGGGACTTTATGAGCGTCAGCAAGAGTACAGCATGTCATATTGTAAAGGAAGTTTCACGTGCTCTGGCATCTTTGGGTCCTAGATTTATAAAGATGTCAGAAAATGAAAATGATATTGTAAGAAATCATATGGAGTTTCATGGGAAAGCTAACCTTCCGAAAATTATTGGATCTATAGATTGTACACACATTAAGATACAATCTCCTGGTAAATTTATATTATCACCTAGTAAATAATAACAAATTAGTTACCCAATATATTTTAGGTGGAGACCAAGCAGAGCTTTTTAGAAACAGAAAGGGATACTTTTCCATAAATATCCACACTGTGGCAGTTGCAAATTTACAAATTATGGATTTAGTTGCTCGGTGGCCAGGGTCAACACATGGCCAAATAATTTTTGATAATTCCTACGTCAAATGAAGACTTCACTTCTAAACAATCTATTGGTAGCAGACAGTGGTTACGCTATTTCTATGCGTGTAATCACACCATTATTAACACCCCAAAACGATATAGAACAATTGTATAATGAATCAGGTAAGGCAATGTAATTACCTTTTTTTGATATCTGAATCTGTTCTAAGTTCTACCAGCCGTGCAAATATTTAAATGTTTTACATACCATGTTGTTTTCAAGTTGTATAAACTAGATATTTTGATATCTATTTTAGTTACCCGTACTCGAAATCCAGTAGAACGTCAGTATGGTGTATGGAAAAGGAAATTTCCAGTTCTAGCGTTAGGGCTACGACTAAACCTGGAAAATGTTTCAAGTGTTATTGTCGCCGTGGCAGTATTGCACAATGTCGCCATACGTAAAGGAGAAGAGGAACCTCCCCCAGATTCAGCTCTTGATTTGGCAAATGCAATTTATATGGAAGATTTTGAAGTAGATCCTTCTGCAAATCAAGGTTTTGTAACACTAATAAATGAATATTTTCCAAGATTGTTGCAACAGAGGCAATAATAAAACGGAATCGTCATGATTTCTGATATAAAATATTTAATAAAAACAATAATAAGTACAAACAACAATATTTATTATTTATGCAACCTAAAATAATTCAGAAATGAAAATCGAACTACTAAAAAACGTACTTACTGTAACAAATTCAACAAAAACTCTTTTTTTTTAAGCGAGGTCACAACCATTGTTAAGGTAACCTAGTGACTGCGTGTGTACAGTTATATTGCTGATGTTTAATAATTTTTAATTTTAATTCTTTTTGCTGTCTTTGTAACTCTAGTATTTTCAGTCTTTCTTCGTGTTCTTCTCTATTCTGAATTAGTTTTTCTTTGGCAACATCTTTTTCTAGAGCTACCAATTCATATTTTTGTTCTGCTAAGTTCTCAAATTTCGCTCCAGCAGATGATAAACACTTTTTCTTGGTTAGAATTGGTCTTCGTCTACTCGACCATGGTTCTAAAAAATTGTTGAATAATAACACCTGTTTTGTAATGGTTATTTAATAAATATCAAAGTAAATTTGGCTAGTTAAGTGATATAGAAACTGTATATTATAATGTATACTGTGTGAAAAAACTCTGCCAATCTCTCTGATCAAAGCTTCAGTTTGCATATCTACTTTTGACCAATGCTGGCAGTTAAGTGATATAGAAACTGTATATTATAATGTATACTGTGTGAAAAAACTCTGCCAATCTCTCTGATCAAAGCTTCAGTTTGCATATCTACTTTTGACCAATGCTGGCCATGGCATTAAAAAAATTTTGCGTGGGACACGACAGCTGTTTATAGCGCAATGGACGATTGGTCTATTGAATTATTATTGTACTGCCAAACATTTGTCACAATAAGTGTATATAACAAAATAGCAGAAATTATTCACAAAATCATCAAAATTGCTGTACAGAAGGCATTTACCATTATAAAAGGATGGCAACAATGTCTTAACCATGACTTGCTCTGGTACAAAAACATTTTAAATACTTAACTGATTTTTGAAGTCTGCTTTTCTTTTTCCAACGGAATATTTTCTGGCATCTGTTGGTAAGTGTGGTCAGTGTTTAAGATAATTTCTGTGTCAGGTTCGGGAACAAAAGAAACATCTGTATGATTCCCTGATAGACCTCTGGGCGAGAAAAGTGTCTCATACCTTTTCCAGTTCCTGATGTTTATTTCTATAGTTTTCGGGTTAGGTTAGAATTATCATTGTCTCTGCGGGGTTAATCCACGTTAAACAATTCTGCTACTATTGATACTATCAACAGTTTGTGGTGTGTGAGCTTTCCATAAGCTCGAAGCCAAAAATAAATAAAAAAAAAATTCTTTTTTGATGGCTTTATATTTGTTCTTTAGTTGTTTTGCAGTTCTTGGCTGAGAAAAAATCAACATATAAGTAATTATTAATTTAACAGTAAAATCTTATGTTTGTACTCACTGGTCCTGTTGTAGAGGAGTTAAATTTGATTTCAACTTTTTTCCAGGCCTCCTCCTTGTCTTTCCAAGTCGTTGCATCTGTCTTTTTACACTCGATAACAGTTTTGTAATAATTTCCTATTTTAATTAATAGCGCCCTATCGGCATCTGCAAAATTGGCGGTTCGTTTGGCACTCATTCTTAGCACAAATATTCAGCAATGGTTTTTAAACAAAATATGGCTAGGAACCTAGGAAGTATTAGAAACAAACAGGTTATGTGGCTAATGTGGCTGTTAAAGCTGTCAAATTGAAAATAATCAAGCCAATCAGAACAGTTTGTTGAAAAACAGAGGTGTCAACATTACCTTGGCTAGCAGTTACTTAACCGAAGGAATAAAAATTGTTGGATAAACGGTAACACTCTTAACAGTCACTTTGACCGACAGCTAAGCTTAACTGCCAGCTAGATAACAGAAGAATTTAACAGTACATTGATAAACCGGCCCTTACGCATGCACCCATGGCTTGTCAACATAAGTGTTGACGCTCAACCCTATTCTATAATCTTAAATACTGACACGATTTGGCGGGTGACAGACAGTGACAGTGTTTCTATGTAAATAAAAGATATAGTCGCGTTTGTAGCAAAGTATAAGTTGAATGAAATATAACATAAAATAGGTATCAGTTCCAAATAAATAACAGTGTTCCTCTTTACTGGGTAATTATATAATACAGAATCTCTTTCTCAAACGAAATCTCATGAAGAAATCCACATCATCAAATTCTTCAAAGGGATTAATTGTTTCGTTCTCTTATGATATACGGCCTTATCTCATATTCTATAAATTCTATAAACTCTAGTTCATCATCGCTTACAAAATCAAATGCTTCCATATTATCACCGTTTACTATTTAGTTGGAATAAAACTTAAAAACAAATATGTATGTAAAATCAAAACAGGTAAACAAATTAACCTCTCATTTTAACTAAAAATAAAAGTATTACCGCGGCGTCACGCATGCGTTAAGTATATAGCCATCAGTTAAATTAGCAAACAGACACATTCAAGTTTCAGCTACTTTAGCCGAGAATTTCACTAGTGGTTAGGTGAAACTATGACCTAAAAAAACGGTTTTACTGGTGGTTAAGAGTTAGCTGTTGGTTAGATTAACTTAACTGAATATTGAAAAACAGGCCCTAAGGGTCGATTTATCAATGCTGGGTTACATTATCTTATAGATAGCACCGATCTCGAGGTTAATCTGTTTATCAATGTCAAAAGTGATAGTCAAAGTGCTGGATAAACTAACCTTAACTTGGATAATGAAATAACCAAACGCAAGCGCAAATATCAAAATAACAGACATCCGTCCAGGATGCCGATTGGTGGGAAATTTCAAGTGATCGTGGGTAAAAATTGAGAATTAATTCTCAGTCAGGAGAATCGGGGATTTGTAGAGTTCAGACATTATGATCAGTTTTTATATCTATAGAGAATTAAAAGAGAAAAAAAATTAATTTTGAGAAAATCCCCGGTCCTTATCAAATTGTGTTGGGAAAAATATTTCCCTCTTCTCGTCATATTGCGTTCGTTTCATTTTGACATAATTTCAGTAAACATAAATTTTCAGTACATGGGGGTTTCGGGGAACTAACGGTGCACAATCAGGTATTTTCAACAAATTCAATCGGCAACACTGCAACAATACAGGTTATTTTGTCAAATCATACCAAGGACAGCCAGCCAATCACAAAGATTTGCTAAATTATTAGTGCAGCCAACTTACGAATAAATTGTTGAAACTAAGGCCGGTTTTTCAATACTCAGAAGTGTTTGCTACGTAGCTAGATTGACTGTCAGTCAATGTTCTAGTTAACGTTTTAACCGTTTTTCCAAGTAATATTTAGCTTCCAGCTAACTAACTTTTGGCTAGCGAACGTATTACAACGATTACAACTGTGACCTGAAAAAACAGTTTAACTGACGGTTAAGAGTTAGCTGTTGGTTAGATTAGCTTAACTGAGCGTTAAAAAACCGAACCTAAAAGTTAGTCTTAATAAACGCTACCAACGCTAACTATCACTTTATTTGCTGGATATCGTTAACTACTAAATAGTTATCCAACAGTTTTAACCGTGCATTGATAAACCGGCTCTTAGTCGAGATCAAAATTCACTTTAAGGAACTTTTAACTGTACTTTTTGACCAATTAAATATTTTGGGAAATATCTTGTTGCAAAGTTGTTTTTGTATGATAAAACAAGCAAAAACATTTTCTTAAAACCACTGCAGGTCATAAAACTTTCAACAAACTTGACAAATTTTACAAAATATTGTATGTGATATACTGTATGTAGGCAATATTAAGTTTAAAAATCATTTTTTAGGAAACCATTACATCGAGGGAAAAATACAAATACTTAAATCTGATGCCATGAAATGGACTATTTCAATTGCACTTAAAGTACAAACATATTTCAGTAAAATTTCCAAGTAGTTTTTAAAAACAAAAGAATACTTTGACATATATTTACATTTATTTCTTATCAATTACAAATTTAAAATAATAGTTTTTATTCTTGTTACAAAAAATTATGTTAAATAATAAACAGAAAATTTAAATTTACTAAACAGAATTAACTGCACAAATCAATTTAAATTTAAGCAAATTCTTTTAGTGTTATCATTTATGTTTTTAATAATTTTTATACCTCTATATATTTAAATTGCAGGGCATTGATATTTATAATCTCCAGGCCCACCTTAACGAAGGCTCAAGTTTTGAAAGTACAAAAGGTATTGATCTACTTGGTGACGATATGGTGGTGCCAACATTTTCTCCCCCAGCTTCTATATCCGATGAAACTCGGGCGTCCCCCAGTTCACGTAGTCTGTGCAATACTCCAGTGCCTCATATTTGCACCGGCCGATCGACTCCGTCCGAAGACACCAGCTCCTCGTGTGGAAGTTATAGCGTTGGATCTACCCCAGACCTCTTAGAGAGATCAACAGTGCCTTCAGGAAGTTCTGGTAAAATGTGTCCAGTTTCAGAAGATGATAGAAGCATACACTATTCCTCAGGATATTATGAATCGCCAATGGAAGATGAGTTAGTAATAGTTATTCTATTTCTTTTATACTTTTTAATACCACTGTTGTTCCTTTCTGATACTCAGATACTGCACTTACACTTACTTCTAAAATTATTTCAGATGGGCACGGCTAAAGTCTAGTAAACTCTAAACTGGCATGTGTATGAGTTGATAATGCGCGTACGATTTCATTTCTCTCGCACACAAAGTTAAAGTAATAGCCCAAAAACACTGTCGCTTATGTCTGCCAAGCTTCTCTCTCACTTATTTTGAGACAGAAATATTGCGATACACACTGAAGAGAGAGATAAATTTTAATCTACGTTTTCAATAAGTTCAGCGATTCTCAGACTCTGAAGATTTGTCATTGGTTATTTAATAATCGTCTCATATTATAATTAAATTCATCTTTATATGAAATATATAAGCTATTTTTAGTGGTAGTGGATATTCATCCGACAAACGGACATTGCCAAACCACTATACCTAATTAGCGTTAATTAGAACCTTGGTCCACAGAACCAACACAATATGCGACGACGAGAACAAGCCCGAGGAACTACAGAATGTCCAATAAGCTTTAGAGAAAAATGGATACAGTCAAAGCAATATACAACGAGTAGTAAATAACCAGAGGAGAACTACAGAAGAAGAACAGCAACAACCAACAACGTATGCATGCCTACCCTACGTCGCGGGAGTCACAGATAGGCTGAAGAAGATTTTATTCAAAAAGAAAGTAGGTGTACGGTTTCGAACAGTGAAGAAAATACAGCAGATGCTTCTCTCAGTCAAAGACCCTGTCCCCAAACTGTTATCAAAAGGTGTTTACCAGTTGAAGTGCACATGTGGTAACAGGACGGAGTATCCAGTGCAGAATCAAAGAACACCAGAGAAATACCAGATTTGGATACACGGATAGGTCGGCGATAGCAGAACATGTCCATAATAACGAGAACCATAAAATCGACTACGAGGATGTCAATATATTAGACAGGAATACGCGCTATTATCTGCGAATTATTAGGGAATCACTGGCAATTATGAAAAACGTGAACAACTTTAACAGAGAGGATCGGTATCGACTTAGTAACACGTGGAGACTGGTATTGCCAAGTACCAGCACCGTAGTAAGTCACGGTCAACCAAACACGACGAATGAGCAGCGAAGCAAACCAAGCGTGACCAATGACCAGCGAAGCGAAGCGGCGCCTAGGTATATAACGAGGAGTGTAACACAACAGATTCAGTCTTTAGAATCCTTCTGAAGAAGCTGACAGGATGATCAGCGAAACGTCAAGTCAAGTTCGACGACCACGGCAAGACCCCGAAGAATCTACTTCACTATACCTAGGACTTGCAATTTTCTAGTATCAACATATTACATGAATTGTACGTCGTGGAATAGCTCAGTGTGTAAGTAAAGGGAAGTGTGTAAGTAAAGGGAATAAAACATCCGGGTTCAAATCCTGTTGAGTACCGATTTTTTAAAAAAATTTATTATATTAAAAGTTTCATTTTTCTTCTAAACATTTTATTTTATTAATCCGCGCCGCAAGTTTTGTTAAAACTTTCTTTTCGTTAAACATTTTTCTTGTATTATTCCGCGCGAGTTTATCCCTTGGTATTTAATAATAATAATAATAATAAACTTCTTTATTTATAACCACAGAATAAAGTATACAAACATATTTATACAATAATTTGGCTTGAAAAATGTGGCATAAAAGGGCGAAGTTCAGTTTCTACAATACAGGTACTGTAAAATCTGGTCTGGTTATTTATTCGGTTATTTATTCGCTTGTCAGACGAATATCCACAGCCATTTTTTAAATTTATTATACATTACATAGGCCATAGGCCCTCAATCCTTCGTTTTTTATTTCTTGCTAAATAAATAGTTAGACCGGACAGTTTACCGCGGTGTGCCAAAGCTGTAGTATTTTTTAAGGTATTTTTTACAGCCCATTCCTATATCACCTGATGATATGGGCGTGGCGTATCTATAGTTTTTATCCAATAAACAGACGTACCATCTACAGTTTCCGGTTTGGAGGGTCGCTAAGCCGGTTATTCTATTTAACGTTAAATGTGTCCGGGTTTCTAAATTAGATACGTGTGTAAATATTTATTTCGAATAACATTAAATTATAAAAATACAATATTTGGTAAATATGGCAACTAAATTAAGCGTCTTAAATGAACAGTCAAAGAAGTTGGTATTAAATCTAATAGATTATTTTACAAAAGAAAAGGAAAACAAGGGACCTTTGGTACCTCTTGAACGAATTCATGAAAGAGTTTCTGAAGCCTTAAACATAAGTCTCAGAACAGTTAGCAGAATTAAGCACCAACATATTAATAGTGTATCCTTGAAAATAAGAAAACGAATTAAAAAGAAACCAAAAACATTAGATGTACGTGAAGGCGTTAAAATGCAAATAAGGGAAGTAATTTATAATTTTTATGAATCGAAAACACATTTTACATTCGATACTTTGAAGGAAATGCTAAAAAATAAGGGAATCATTGACGTCTCTAAGGTAAGTCTCTTAAAACTATTAAAACATTGTGGATTTAGGTATGAAAAAATTGTAACCGTCGCTATTTATGTGAAAAAATGCAAAGAGTTTAGCAAAGGGTTGTATTTTTAAGAAAATATATGGAAAACTATGACAGTAACCTTCGAAGAGTTGTATTTATAGATGAAACATGGGTATTTGCCAATGGAAGTGTTCGAAAATCGTGGCAAGATTTATCAAAAAAAAGTGTCAAACACAAAAAATCAACTGTAGGAAAGTGATTCATTATTTTGCATGCAGGAACATCAGATGGCTTTATTCCGGGAGCAAGCTTAATTTTTTCTACTACCAATAAAAGTATGGATTATCACGATAACATGAATTGTGACAATTTTGAAGAATAGATACAACAGCAACTACTGCCAAACCAAGTTTAATTGTAATGGATAATGCTTCGTATCACACCCCCCGACAATTAAATAAACAACCTACTTGTCAATGGAAAAAGCATAATATTGCAGAATGGTTATCTAAAAATAATATTCCTTTTCTTTCTACAGCATTGAAAGCGGACTTGTTAAATCTTGCTAGGAGTAATAAGAAGGAAAAAATGTACTTTGTTGACGAACTGCTGCGTGAGAATGGGCATGAAGTTCTTCGTTTACCACTTTACCATTGTCAATTTAACGCTATAGAATTAATTGGCTAATACAAAACAATAATATGATAAACATTTAAAAATTGATGGAACTGATAAGGACGTTTTAGAAACTTGGAAAAAAGCATTAGAACAGTGTACAAAAGAAGACTGAAAGAAGTGTATCAATCATACAGAGGAATTAATTAAGCGATGGTGGGCAAAGAGAAAAACTTTTGGATATTCAAGTCGAACCATTAATTATTACTTTTGACGATTCTGATTCTTCTGATAGTGATGATGTCAGTCATAGTGACAGTGATTAAAGTTATACATATTTTTATTTTTTAATACACCAATGTTAAAACGCGCGTCGAATAAAGTGTTCGAGTGCATAGTATTCATTGTTTGTGAAAATGCTTTATTGCTAGTGATGTTCTGTGAAATTTGGTTCAATTAGAATTCATATATTTTAATACACGAATGGGGAAAAGCGCATCGAGTAGGTAAATTGTTTAAGTATAGTGTTCAAGTATTTTGTATTTTAGTGTATATGAAAATCGCTTCATCGCTGTGTTGCTCTGTGAGAATTGTTCTACTTTATTTATATTAAAATTAATATCAAATTAACAATAAATGTGTAGTAAAATATTAAAATAAATTACTACAGCATAAGACCCACTAATTCTTGTGAAAGGAATTAAAAATTCATTGCCACTGGTTAAGGTACACAATGGCGTTTCCAAACGACTGAAAATAATGTTACAAACATTGCGACGTACTACATCTTCAATGGGAAAACCTTGCGAAAAACGCAGATAAAATCTGATTGCGTTTTCCGATTGAAGATATAGTACATCGCAATGTTTGTAACATTATTTCCAGTCGTTTGGAAACGCCATTGTGTACCTTAACCGGTGGCAATGAATTTTTAATTCCTTTTATAGGAATTAGTGATTTTTATGCTGTAGTAATTTATTTTACTATTTTACTACACATTTATTGTTAATTTGATAATTATTGACCCTCTGTTGTTAGTTTTAGATTTTTATATTAAAATTATTGTTAATTTATTATCTAAGTATCAAAAAATTTTCCTTTATTTTGTTTTACCATAGAAATTGATACATTTTTTAATATTTTCTCAAGCAGAATTTACACAATTTATTTTTATTACTTCTAATGGACATTTCAGATTTATTTTTGTTATTACATGAAATATTTTATTTTACTAACATTTCCCCTATTAATATTACCATCCTCTCCTTTCCTGGCAAGAAATATCCATACTTTCCCGTGGTTCTTGCTGAACTGTAACAATATTAGTTTTCGAATAATATTAGTTTTCTATTATTTTTTTTTCTTCTAATAACTAACATTGTTATTGACTGAACTGGACAATTCATTTTTTGTTATCGGTTTCAGTTGTGCCCGAGCCTATATCGGTATAATCAGAATTACACTAAAACAACGAAATTAGTAAATTCATATTTCCTAATATTTTATGATAACACCTTTAATATTTCTGTATAATTATTTAACGATTGCATTACAGTTACAGACATATAATCATTTGTAAATTATTGTAAACTCTTTGAGAACCACTGTCATACCTGAGCTATCGAGTAAATAGTTTCTTACTTCATACGACGAAGCGACCTTTGGACCCGCGAAGTTAGAGTTTACTCGACTTTACATATACTTATCTCTATTCTTACCGAGTTTTCTCTATGAATATTTGTGTTTGATGTTTCAGTGATGCATACTATTAATATTCTTCCTCATTTTACTTGCAATGTCTTGGCACACGTTTTATAATTCATCTTTCTAATCAGGTTTTGTTCCTGCGTAGTATTTCAATTACATGCCAAACATCATATTCCTACTATATTTTTGGCAATTATTTTTTTGGTGTCGCCACCCTGTATGTGTATACTCTTTTTTCCAGAATGTTAATTGCATGCCGAATATGAGATTTCAATGACAATCTTTACTAATTATGCTTTTAGTGTGATCATCCAAAATATATTTTTTTACGAAAAAATCCGCTTTTATTCCTTTATAATACTGCCAGCCTCAAGTATCTCTAGCAGGACAAAATCTATGGGAGTGAGATCGGGTGATCTGGCTGGCCACTCCTTTCAGAAGTTTATCATATTTTTAGAAGATTTGGGTAATTTAGATCTATGTAATTTTCTAACAAATTGAGGCAATTTTGCCATTCAAATGTTACGGATGAAGGATCTCCTGAAATGCCAGCAAAACATTTTATATGTGAGGCATTTGTATATGAATTTCCAGGAACCAATGTGCATTGGATTCCTTCAATACCTACAATTGTGTTTACCTCCTCATTTAAATAATCGTCAGAAAGGCAGATATTGCACAGTAGGTTGGCATTTATACTTCTAATGAATCAAGAGCTACTGAATTTTCCAATAAGTGTTTGAGAATCTCCTTCAACTTTTATGGTGTTTAATCCTGTTTAAGGAGATTAAAACTGACACCAGTCTTATTCGTTTCCCGATCACGTTGACTTGGTTAGCGAAACGTGCATCGGGTACTATATTCGAATGTAGTGTTCTACTGTTTTAGCGTTTTGTAAAAGTGGTTTTTAGGCACCAAAGATTGTGAAAAATAGCCCTCATATGAAAACTACCCCACCACCTGGAGTTAGACTTAGTGCAGGGTTGTCTCTTTAAACAGGATGACACATCATAAAAGTTGAAGGAGGTTCTCAGATGCAAATTGAAAAATTCAGTAGCTCTTAGTCTATAAAGTTATATGATGGTTACTTTTGGTTGGGATACCCGTAGTAAGGCGAAAGCACTCGCTCATTCCTTTAATCACTTATTAATTATTGGTTCTCCCAGTAGTCGCTTATGGGACATTTATGAAAATGTATACACGATGCATCATTCTTGGCCACTGATAGTAGACGTCACAGATGTAACTTGACACGATTATCTCATAAAATTTAAATGTACCCATGAAGTTATTGAGTTAATAATAAAAACTACCACTTAGACGCATCTTCAGAGGTTCGCAGATTTCCTACGAAACATTTTTTCATAAACATTTATAGACATTTTTTTATTATTTATGAGTGTAGAAAGTAGAAACATAGTTGAAATCACGAATGTTTTCGTTCACGTCATCAATTCATGTACTTATCAACAACATTTTTTTGTATTTGCAAATAAGGATGTGAATAATATAGTCACGTCTGCTGAGGCTACGACAGAATTTCTGAGCGTAACGATTCGTTTTACAAATGAATATTACAAGCGCTGGTCGTAGCTACAACAAACGGTGGATAAAAGTCTGAATGCAGTAAACAGAGACATGGGGGTGAAATTAAACGAGTGCTTTAATCAGGAAAAGAGTAGCAAATGTTCCCTTTTACCTTTGCAAGAAACCCATGAGGTGAATTGTAAAATTAAATGCAGCATCGGATGTTAAAATTTATTGTATCGCATTCTATTATTGTCCAGATATTTTCATCACAATAGACGTGTGTTTTGCATACGTTGATACGCCCATGCGTGCCATTCTGTGTGACCTTGAGATGATTTGATTCGGAAATTAAAAGATGATGACGTGAATGAAAACATTCGTAGGTTCAACTGTAGGTCTTAAATGGACTTGTTTACTTAACACACTAATTTATTTATTATCTGTTCTATCAAACAAATAGTAAAATAATAAGAACATTATTGATTAAATAATAATTACCATTATGCAATTAATGGTATTATTGTAGCATCTAATTTAAAAAAATTAACAGTTGCAATTAATATGACTTTAATTACAGTTTAACCTGGAAATCTTCAAAACAAGAGAAACACAACCAAAAGAGACGAAAAGAATTTACATTAGAATTAGCTAATAATCCATCCTCTCATTTAGAAACCTATTCATTGTCAAGTAATGGAAAATACAAAACTTTCAAAAGAGAATCAAAATTATCGCCCTCAAATGAAATAAATAAAACTGCATTTGAAAAGCCTAAAAGATCAAAATCTAGAATGCGAAGTCCTATGCAAACTCATAAAAAGAGCATACAATCCAAAAAGTCGCCCTATAGAGATGGTTCACCTTTTCAAGAAGAAAGAGATAATAAAGTCACCTCGGATGAATCCAGCTGTGATATTGGTATAAAACATATGAACAATCAGACTTCACCGAGAAAAGCAAAAAAAAATAAAGAAAACGTTAGGAGAAAATCTTTACCTAGATCACCGGTGAACCAAAAGGCGTCTAAAAGGAATTGTTCTGATGACAAGCCTTCTAGCTTGCCCGGCAGTTTATCAAGGAGGAGGTCTTCCAAACAAATTAATAAACACGTGGTGTCTGAAAATACGGAAAATAAACGATTCAGGTAAGTTAAAAGATAGAGAATATTTAATATTTTAAGTTTTAAGGCAATAACTTTACTTTTAAAAACACTTCATTTCATTCATGTAGAGTTGTAGCCTTCAGTCCAATCTTGAAACTGCAAAAGAGGGCTCTAATGCACTTTACGTTATATATATATATATATATGAAAAATACTAGGTTCTCGGGTTGAACCGCGTCTGAGATTGTTAATGTCTCGACGTTTCGGCTCCCGTTTTGGAGCCATTTTCAAGAGAAAAAGTGAATCAAGTAAAAATTGTCAAAGAAAATAATGCTAGGAGTTCGTGGAACTGGTTCGATTCCGGGGTCTCCACGAACTCCTAGCATTATTTTCTTTGATAATTTTTACTTGACTCACTTTTTCTCTTGAAAATGGCTCCAAAACGGGAGCCGAAACGTCGAGACATTAACAATCTCAGACGTGGTTCAACCCGAGAACCTAGTATTTTTCATACCAACGACCGCGGAAGCTTCTCGGAATATATATATATATATGGTGTTATTATACATGATTTGCAGGAAACAACTACTCAGCGGGCAAATACCCCGACCTGCATTGAATTACACCTTACAAATCATGAAAAATTGGTAGCCAATGTCATTTGTCTACTCCCTGACCAGACATAGACCGGTTTCGAACTTATTAGTTCTCCTCAGTATGCCATAGGTCATGGAGCAGACAAATGACAGTGGCCAACCTGCTAGTCTTATACAGACTAATGTAAATGGTGTAGTGGTGAGAGGTAAGTGAATCCTCTCATGTGGTCTAATGCTACTATACACCAGACATCATAGATGTCTCCATGGTGCATAGCGACTTGCCATTTTGCAAGTACCGAGAGCGGCGACCTTCAGCCCTTGGTGGACTTAACCTATATACTGTTATTATACATGATTTGCAGGAAACAACTACTCAGCGGGCAAATACCCCGCCTGCATTGAATTACACCTTACAAATCATGAAAAATTGACATTGGCTACCAATTTTTCATGATTTGTAAGGTGTAATTCAATGCAGGTCGGGGTATTTGCCCGCTGAGTAGTTGTTTCCTGCAAATCATGTATAATAACAGTATATAGGTTAAGTCCACCAAGGGCTGAAGTTCGCCGCTCTCGGTACTTGCAAAATGGCAAGTCGCTATGCACCATGGAGACATCTATGATGTCTGGTGTATAGTAGCATTAGACCACATGAGAGGATTCACTTACCTCTCACCACTAGACCATTTACATTAGTCTGTATAAGACTAGCAGGTTGGCCACTGTCATTTGTCTGCTCCATGACCTATGGCATACTGAGGAGAACTAATAAGTTCGAAACCGGTCTATGTCTGGTCAGGGAGTAGACAAATGACATTGGCTACCAATTTTTCATGATTTGTAAGGTGTAATTCAATGCAGGTCGGGGTATTTGCCCGCTGAGTAGTTGTTTCCTGCAAATCATGTATAATAACAGTATATAGGTTAAGTCCACCAAGGGCTGAAGGTCGCCGCTCTCGGTACTTGCAAAATGGCAAGTCGCTATGCACCATGGAGACATCTATGATGTCTGGTGTATAGTAGCATTAGACCACATGAGAGGATTCACTTACCTCTCACCACTACACCATATATATATATATATATATATATATATATATATATATATTGAGTAGTGGTGAGAGGTAAGTGAAACCTCTCAAATGGTCAATTGCTACTATACACCATAGATGTCTCTATGGGCGTATAGCGACTTGCGATTCTGCAAGTACCTGAGAGCGGCGACCTTTCAGTCCTAGGTGGACTTAACCTACTGTTATAATATATGATTTGCAGGAAACAACTACTCAGCGGGCAAATACCCCGACCTGCATTGAATTACACCTTACAAATCATTAAAGAATGGTAACCAATATCATTTGTCAACTCCCTGACCAGACATAGACCGGTTTCGAACTTATTAGTTCTCATCAGTATGCCATAGGTCATGGAGCAGACAAATGATAGTGGCCAACCTGCTAGTTTTATACAAACTATATACTATAACTATACAAACTATATCTATATCTATATATATATTGCTATGTTATCCACCGTCAGACGTTTGTGCAATGGTAAATACAGTCAATTTCGCAATCTATTAATACAAAATAAAAATATGTTAACCGTTAAAAAGGGTTAAGTTAAAACAAAGATGGACAAAAGGAAATATGAATAGATACGGGACGGTGGAAGGAGGTCACAAAAATTTAACAAACACAACAACTTATATTCATTAGAAGCAATTTGATTGATTTTATATTATGTAAGTTAGGTTTTCTTAGTATTAATCTCATAACTCTTTTAAATCATTTGTGTTGTGAAAAATCGGGACAATAAAAAAAAAAGAAGAAAAGGTGGTTGTCAAGGGAGATAATAATGAATTGAGGGAGGAGAAGTTTTCTATTAATTTTGAAAGGATAGAAAAAGAATAATAATTTAATAAAGTTAGAGATTGGTTGAAGAAGTAAAGGAAATGAGAGGAGAGAGAAACTAAATTAAAAACAGTATAAAATGTAAGTACATGTACATGTAATTTTGAAGGCAAGAAATTTTTGATCTGACATTTGTCAATTTCTGAAAGAAATAATATGGGCAAACGAGAATTATAGATTATTTTTATGAATGATTCCATAAGGAGTGGAATTTTATAAATTGTTAAAAGTTTCACATACAAGACCAACGTCAATAAAGATTTTAGCAGAGCTGTGCATCCAGAATTATTTAAGGATTTGGTGAATGCAGTGGAAATTGCAAGAAATTACTACTGACAAATAAACTTTAGGTGAATCAACAAAAGAACTTTTACGCTTTCAGAGAACTTATAAAGGTTAGTGACTGTCAACTGTGCTGTACCGAATACTAGTTGGTATTATTTATTTATGTCATTTATTTAATAGCTTTAAGTTAGATAGGTAGTTTTAAGGTATGTGTTTCAAAAGCCAATGAATATACGTTGTTTGTTCACATGATTTGATGAATATTTGTTTTCTTTTCGTGTATGTTTCATAATAATTTGACCCTGCTCTCTGAGAGAAAGAACTCATGTTCTATTAACATAGATAAATTTAAATATTGTTTGTTTAGAGTTTGCTTAGACAATAATATTGGTTAATTTATCATTGCACAATGATATGGCGCCCAGCATCCTAGAGAAATAATAATTTGAGTGAAATTTTATAAAAAAAAAGCAACACGACAGATACGTTTTTAAAACTATATTAAAATACACAATATATAGTATTTTGGCTAACCAACGTGGGGCGATAATAAAGCGCATGCATTTCATTTGTAGTAAAATAAATCAAAATTAAATTTATTTTTAAAAGTCTTTTATCATTTTGGGTGATTTATTCATTGCCACTTCAAAAGATTTATGAAACTAAGATCAGGTAAAACAATGGAAGGTACCCAAGAAATAGCAGAAACATCCACACAACAGGTTGGAGGCGTCGCAACACCCGCGACAACCACTGTACCAGAGCAAGATTTTCTAGCACGCCTAATGAACATGATGACTGGCATAAATAATAACATGACTGGTCTCACCAATAAGATAGAAGAAAACGCAAAAAGGATAGAAGAAAATAGCCAAGAAATAACCAATAAAATGGAGAAGAAACTAGAGGAAAATGCAAAAAAGATGGAGGAATATATTACACGGAAATTGGATGAGAATAATAAAAAGTTAGAAGATAATGTCGCAAGAATTGAAGAACGTTTTTGCAAATATGAAGAGAAAATGAATAAAATTGAGCAGGAGATTACTAAAGAAATAAATGGGAAAGTTATGGTAGCAGCCGAGGAAATCAGAACGGAGGTACGAAGTTTGGTGGTAGATAGTTCGACCTCCTTTCTCTTATTATTTAATTTTGAGAAAGAATTGAGGCAACATGTGCGGACGACTAGCTGGTTTAAGCCGGAGCAGAGAGCCGTGGGTCCAGAGCATTCGTAAGAGTGGAGAAACTTACCCTTTCTGACATGTACAGCATAAGCGACAGATTTCTGTTTATTTCGAGAAAAGGAGACAAAGAAAAATTGATGTTAAATTGGGCACCATCTATAGTAAAATAAGCAAAATAGTCTCTTTTTCTCGAATAACCAGTCTGCTATAGATCAGACTGAAATTGTTGGTAAGAGAAATAAAAAGATAGTTTAAAATGAATGACAAAATATATTACATAAATAAATTAGACAAATCGGTTTGAGACAAATTGAAATGTAAAAAAAATATATATATATAAAACAAATTGATACCAGTATCCTAGGTGGTTTATGGGTCAGGTGGCTGGTTCTGGGACAGCAATCCAGGCCCACAATTGTCTCTTATTTCAAGAATTCTAAATTTTCCTTGGCAATTTACGTCTCTCAATGAATGGGGTGAAAATTGTAGGAAATTTAACCAAATATAAGCACATACAAAATTTATGCAAGTTATTTATGCAAAATTTAAGCAATGTTAGCTATGCAAATATAAGCTAGTTAGCTGTACAAAATATATTTGAATTAGCTGCACGAAACATTAAGCTAGCTATACAAAAGCTTCAGGAAATTAATTTAAGCTATACAAAAGTAAGCTGATTAGCAGTACAAAAGTAATTTTAGCTATGCAATAGTAATTATTAGCTATGCACGAGTTGTTATTAGCTATGCACGAATTATTATTAGCTATGCACGAGTTATTATTAGCTATGCACGAGTTTTTATTAGCTATGCACGAGTGAGCTGATTTCTTAGACTATAAATTGCCAAAAAAATGAAAAGGAAAGAGAAAAATATTTTTACAACCATGTGGTACATATAGTATTTTAACTACTTATTAAATTAAAAAGAATTGACTTTGAATTCAAAATTTATTTTAAAAATAATTGAAATTATATCAAAGGCAAAATTTGAAGATTAATTAAAATATTTTAATGAGTATAATGAAATGAAATTACCTGTATGTTCAACACTTTGTAACTGGGATATAAAAATTGTAATATCAATTACTGAAGTCCATAGTTAAAAATTATAATGTTTGAATCAGTACAAAGGCTGCAAGCAAATGACTTCCTGGTGAGTTTTACTGATAAGGTAAACTTTTTATCCTGTTTACTGGAAAACAACGCTACCAAAAAAATGTGAGAAATCTAATTCCCTATTGAAATTGAAAGCTATAAAATATAAAAATCGTACAAGTATGGCCATCTGTCAGTGGTTAATTTAAGCGCACCAACTTGCCTTGTAGATTCCCATACTCAACTAAAGTAGTGGCATATAATCGATAAAAGGAATCTATAATAATAGTTTATTTTCCATGCCAGCTGATTTGCCTTTGCAATTTCTATTTTATACATAACAACAAATATTAACAGATGTAAATAAGTAGTAAAACGTATTGATATTATTGATAAATCAGTAACATATTACATGTTATAGGATTTACTATATATAGAATGAGAGAAGGTAAGGAAAATAACCATATGTACTCCATAGTAAACAAAAATATAAAAATTGAAAAATAGATATCTGATGTAACTAAATTTTGTAGACAAATTGTTTCCTGGGATAATAATGCTGTATTACAACGGATATGAGATACATAATAGTGTTAATAGAAAAACAGGACTAAGTTCCTAAGATATAAAATTAAGTACATAAAACAGTGTGACATGGTTTAGCAGTTATACATGTAAAATTCTGTTAGTTGAAAACAGTTTCACCTGCAAAAACTGAATCCAAAAAATATACAGGTCGTGCTAACTATCCACAAAACACTAGTTTTTAAATAAAACTGTTAAATGGACATAGGCCATGTAACAATGAACGCTTTAAAGAACACGGACAGATCGTAGAAAAAACTTTAAAAGAACAGGAAGAAAAGATAATAAAGAACACGCAGGTGTTACAGAAGATCACGCAAGAATTTAGAAAACAGGGGGAGAAAATTGGACAGAACTCGGAGACTTTAAAGAATATACCAAATAACAAGAATGAAATGAAGAAAATAAAAATAAATGAAAAACAAGGGAATAATAATAAGAAAATTCAACGAATACATAAACGGGTGAAGAAGAATATCAAAGGAAACAGAATTAAATTCAGCAAAATATTTAAAAATAACAGAATAAGAGGAGTAAAGGAACAAAAACAGCTGTCCAGGAAAGAGAATAGAAAGAGAAAAAAGGATGTTATGGTAGCAAGGCTAAAGCAGAAAAATGAGGACAAATTTTATAGGAAAAAGAAAATCAAGAAACACAGAAGAAAACAAATCTACATAAGAAAACGAGGATATAAAAAAAAGATTAGAAAGGTAATACGTCATTTGAAGGTCAAAATATTTGGAAAAATTAAAAATAGGAACTTCAAGACTAGAAAAAAAAGAAGTTGCAGCAAGAATAAGAGGGACAGACTGGAATAAACATTTACCGATTGTAGAAGGATTTTTAAATAATACCCCAAGTACAGTTACACAAGACACGCCAATTAAAGTAATGACAGGACAAGAACCAGTAAGACCATGGACAAAAACAACAGAGCAAGACTTACAAACCATACGTTCCGAGGTAAGAGAGAGAATAAAGGCAAATGCTAAAAGATATTGCAAGAGGGAAAACGAAAAGATTAAGAAAAGGACCGTATTCAAGTTGGGAGATTTAGTTATTATTAAAAGTTTAAAGGTTTCAAACAAAAAGAATTAAATTTGCGCCAAACTTTCATACCCATATGAAGGGCCATACATAGTGAACAACATTATAAATAAATGTACGTATGAGCTGAAATATACTGATGGAAACAGAATCAGAGGAAAATTTCATATCGAGTTAATATTTCCATACACCCCATCATGTGAAATTGAAACAATCACTACATGACAGTGAATAATATTGCTAATTGTTTAAGATGAATAAGATTTTTCAATACTTTCCAAATAGTATTAATCTGAGGGGGAAATGCTATGTTATCCACCGTCAGACGTTTGTGCAATGGTAAATACAGTCAATTTCGCAATCTATTAATACAAAATAAAAATATGTTAACCGTTAAAAAGGGTTAAGTTAAAACAAAGATGGACAAAAGGAAATATGAATAGATACGGGACGGTGGAAGGAGGTCACAAAAATTTAACAAACACAACAACTTATATTCATTAGAAGCAATTTGATTGATTTTATATTATGTAAGTTAGGTTTTCTTAGTATTAATCTCATAACTCTTTTAAATCATTTGTGTTGTGAAAAATCGGGACAATAAAAAAAAAAAGAAGAAAAGGTGGTTGTCAAGGGAGATAATAATGAATTGAGGGAGGAGAAGTTTTCTATTAATTTTGAAAGGATAGAAAAAGAATAATAATTTAATAAAGTTAGAGATTGGTTGAAGAAGTAAAGGAAATGAGAGGAGAGAGAAACTAAATTAAAAACAGTATAAAATGTAAGTACATGTACATGTAATTTTGAAGGCAAGAAATTTTTGATCTGACATTTGTCAATTTCTGAAAGAAATAATATGGGCAAACGAGAATTATAGATTATTTTTATGAATGATTCCATAAGGAGTGGAATTTTATAAATTGTTAAAAGTTTCACATACAAGACCAACGTCAATAAAGATTTTAGCAGAGCTGTGCATCCAGAATTATTTAAGGATTTGGTGAATGCAGTGGAAATTGCAAGAAATTACTACTGACAAATAAACTTTAGGTGAATCAACAAAAGAACTTTTACGCTTTCAGAGAACTTATAAAGGTTAGTGACTGTCAACTGTGCTGTACCGAATACTAGTTGGTATTATTTATTTATGTCATTTATTTAATAGCTTTAAGTTAGATAGGTAGTTTTAAGGTATGTGTTTCAAAAGCCAATGAATATACGTTATTTGTTCACATGATTTGATGAATATTTGTTTTCTTTTCGTGTATGTTTCATAATAATTTGACCCTGCTCTCTGAGAGAAAGAACTCATGTTCTATTAACATAGATAAATTTAAATATTGTTTGTTTAGAGTTTGCTTAGACAATAATATTGGTTAATTTGCACAATGATATGGCGCCCAGCATCCTAGAGAAATAATAATTTGAGTGAAATTTTATAAAAAAAAAGCAACACGACAGATACGTTTTTAAAACTATATTAAAATACACAATATATAGTAATATATATATATATATATATATATATATATTGTTATGATATTTTTATGTATTATATTTAAAATTTTAATTTAAATTTAGATAATATTATGTACAAGCTGCGTAAGACCTCGCTCAGGGTTTCGTGGACACCCAATTGTTTTACACACACAATAACGCCAATATATTTTGCGTTGCCTATCTTGTAAAATAAAGAATCTCGCAAAATTTAACAATTTATTCAGGTAAACACTGATTAGTAACTCCCTGTGTTCCCTAATTCCCTAGCTTCTAGCTAACTTATTCTATAACAATTGAATTATAAATGCACTAAAACTACTATAGAATCCTTCTTCTGAACTTTACGTGCCTCTGTTAAGTCTTTTCAAAAAAAAATGTCTTATATAGCCCCAAATGCTAATTAATGTTTATTCGTCTTTTAGTTCATGTCTCAAACCCTGATTAAATAGTTCACTTCTACTCATCAATGTTCAAAAAATGTCCAAATTTGATCACTTACTCTTTCCTGAACGACAATGTGTTTGCATTCGCTTATGGCGCCAAGTTTCACCAGACAGGTGATTGTTTCTCAAGCATACCAAATTATTTCCCTGATCCTCTCACTGAAATTATTCCGCTTGTTTGCCAAATGTCTTGTAGAATTCTTTTCTCTTCCTTTTTCTACTAAACATTCATCAAAAAAAATTCAACTCTCTCGTGCCTTCATTTCTTGATTGACATTTTTTTGTCACCAGGTCACCTTTTTTTTTTATAAAAAATTCAATTTCATCTCAGTTTATTGAATTTCAACATTATTTCTTACTTCTCAATGTTATTTCTGCACTATTGGTAATTTCCTGTAGTTATTTATATTCTTGTTTGTTTTTAGTTTCCTTCTGTCTTCTTTTTTTTGCATCACTAGCACTTAGTTTTAGATCACTAATTAATCTATTTACAAAACTTAATACTAAAATATAACTTCACATGAAGTTGTGGTTATTTTACAAATTAAATATTGTTCTTTGTTTCAGCTGTGTGCCAATTTACTGTTAGATTCTTTATTTTAGTATGATCTGCAATGTTTTAAGTGTACTATATATTATTATCTAAATCGTTTAAATATCTTTTTATTTTCATTTAATCAACAAATTCCTTTGCTTCATTACATTAGTCAATATTTATTACATCTTCTCAATTTTAATTTGGTCTTCATAAAAATACATTATAATATATATATATATATATATATATATATATATATATATATATATATATATATATATATACATCCAGAGATCATTTTTTTAAGTTCTAGGCAACCTGCTAGTTTTATACAAACTATATACTATAACTATACAAACTATATCTATATATATATGTATATATATATATGTATATATATATATATATATATATATATATACATCCAGAGATCATTTTTTTAAGTTCTAGGCAACTTTTGGGGATATTTTTAAACTTAAGCCTAAATTATGAATAAAAATGATTTGCTTAATCCAATTCTGGAGGAAGCAAAATAATTCGAGCTTGCGTTCATCCCCTATTTGATGGGGCCTATACCCTATTGGCGTGTGCGTCTATCAGAATAATTAATTATCAATTAAATAATTCAATAAGTGGACTGTATAAATAAATAATTATGGGTAAATATGAGTAATAAAAGAGCCGAAAACTTACCCCTGACTGGTCACTGGCTGGAACCGGTGATTTCTTTCCTACACAAGAGAGAGGGAGGAGGGGATCGTAGGAGTTTTTCGACACTTTAAACACTATTACGCCAGCAACCCAGTTTAACAAAATCTGTCTATGCACCCGATATCGTGATTTCTGCTTCGCGGCAATTAAAACAATAAAAAAATGAGCACTAAACCAATAACAAAATGCGTGTGTGTGTGACGGCCACCGTTTTATTCTTCCCAATATTGCGAACCTAATGCTAATGCGTGCCTTCTATCCACACGTTTCTCTCGCCCTATAACCTTGACCATGCTTAGCAAGAAAACGCAAAAAAAACTGTTTACTTGTAACTACCATATGATGGCGCGTAACCATTCCCGGCTTTGAAAAATTATTTTCAAATACACCTCAAAACAAAAAACTAAAAAACTATTGAGAAAACAAACCTGACCCATTCTAATAGAGAAAATGAAAAGAAAAATTTAAATAATAAACAAAAATTAACGTTTACTGATTAGGCAAAGGGCACAACTTAATAACGGGTCGTTTATAAGTGGTGTTCTTAACTTTTACGAGCGCTACGCGAACTACGCCGTCTTTGCCTCTTCAATAACACCTAATGGCCATTGGAGAGGGGGTATGTTTTCTTGTTGTATAAGCACCAGTGTCCCTTTGGTAACGGGACAAGCTGGGGTGTTCCATTTCTGGCGACTTTGTAAACCGCTCAAGTATTCCACTCGCCACCTTTTCCAAAATGATTGCACCATCTGATCAAGTAGTTCTTTACGCGAAAGTAAATTTTGATTTGTTTCTGAAAAATCTCTTGCAGGAAGTGATTTTAATGGGGTCAATGTAAGAAAATGTGCGGGGGTTAGAACCTCTGGTTCAGAGGGGTCACTAGTCAACCAACACAGTGGCCTTGAATTTAGTAAAGCTTCAATCTGCGTTAGTATGGTTGTAAATTCCTCAAAAGTGAAAATTTGATTACGTACAACTTTATACAAATGCGTTTTTACCGATTTGATGTTGGCCTCCCAAATGCCTCCGAAGTGGGGTGCAGATGGAGGATTGAATTTCCATTCTATCTTGTGTGAACTTAATTCGGCGCCTATAGTATGAATGTAATCACGGGATTTAATTAAATTGTAAAGTTCAGCTTTTGCCCCGATAAAATTACTGCCACAATCAGATGAAATAGAGCCTCATGCTATAAGACGCCGGAAACATCCTAAGAACGTAGCGGTTGACATATCAGAAGCTAACTCTAAGTGTAGCGCTTTTGCTGCCAGACAGACAAACAGACATATATACGCCTTTTGACTTTTAATGCCTCTGCGACGCCTTAAAGTAATATAAAATGGACCAGCGTAATCCACGCCACAATTCACAAAACATTTGACTTCATTTACTCTGGAACTGAGTAAATTTGCCATTTGCGGAAATGTGGCTTTAGGTTTAAATTTAAAACAATAATTACATAATTTAATGCGACTTCGAACAATATTTCTAGCGGCTAATATCCAAAATTGTTGTCGAAGAAGTGATAATAATAAATGCGGTCCGGTGTGTAAGTATAGGCAGTGAAAATGATCAATTAAAATATTAACCAAATGATCCTTTTTAAGTAATAACAATGGATGTTTCATACTATAACTGATTTGTGAGTTTGCTAATCTACTACCTACTCTTATACACCCTCTATCTATAAAAGGATCTAAGTGACGTAATGGTTTGCGACATAGCTATTTATTTTGTAACAGTTCAAAATCTATGGCAAAATGTATTTTTTGAACGATTCGTATAAGCATTAATTCGGCCTCCTTTAAATCTGATGCAGTAATAATTGTCCTGATAGGCAATATTTTCAAAAATCTAAGTACGTACACTGTAATTCTACAGAGTTTCGGCCAAGAAGACATCTTCAACATAAGATTACGTAATGGATTACACTCATTGACCACAGCAGGCAGAACTATGGTTATTTTTTTTTCAATAAGAGGCGAGTTACTTTCAGCTACAGGCTGAATAGGCCATTTATCCGTTTCTAATTTAAGCCACGGTGGTCCGGAGAGCCAAGTGGGGTGTTGAACGAAAGGCGCTGGCGTTAATCCGCGTGAAAGACAGTCGGCTATACTATTTTCGCTTTCTACATGATACCATTTTGCGGAGGGAACATATTCCTGAATTTTAGCAACCCTATTAGCCACAAATATTTTCCACCTATGTGGAGAACTATTAATCCAATGCAAAACTACTGTGGAGTCTGAAAGTGCGAAAATCTGATTTATTTTAATGCGAGATGAACATGTATCTATAATCGATTTGATTAATTTTGCTAAAAGAACTGCGGCACAAAGTTCAAGTCTAGCTATTGTGCAAATTTTTAAAGGTGCAACTTTTGCTTTTGCGCACATTAAGTTGACTCTAATATTATTATCAGGTGTAATCAACTTTATATAAACTATAGCACCGTATCCTTTTAATGAACTATCTGCGAAACCTATCAGTGTTGCACAAGAATTATTATCAAAGGCCCCTATGCAACGTGGTACTTGAAAATGCGATAAAAGAGGAAGCTCCTCATAAAATTGTGACCATTGTTTATTGGCGGTTCTCCATCCCAGTCAACTTTGGAAATTCAGAACTCTTTTATAAGGATTTTTGCAACGAATGTGACCGCTGATAAAAATCCCATATACGCGCTAAAGTTGACAAAATGTTTCTTTTTGTACAAATTTTGTTTGGAATATTTACCGAAAATGAAAATGAGTCTGTTGAGGGATCCCATTGTAAACCTAAAACCTTAAGTAAGCAGTTATTTTCAGGAGGCTCGCTAAACTCTACTGTTGATGAAAAACGAATATTTGTGGGGATATTTTGACGATAAAGCTCTGTTGCTTGCGATGCCGTTGGCACACTAACTACTAGGTCGTCTATATACAGGTCGGTTTCAACGACTTTAGACGCGAAAGGAAACGTCTTTACTTCATCACTAGCAAGTTGTTTAATCGTCCTTAACGCTGCGAAAGGGGATGATTTTAAACCAAATACTACGGTGGTTAATTCATAAATTGCTAAAGGCTCCTCAGGGCCGAATCTCCATAGGATTCGTTGAAATTTGCGATGTTTTGGACACACCCAAATGTTTCGGTACATTTGGCGAATATCCGCTATCATTGCAATTTCAAAAAGTCTAAAATTAAGTAAAATTTTTAAAATGTCCGTTTGTAGTTTTGGGCCGGAATATAAAACATCATTCAATGAGCGTGAATTAGACGTTTTCGCGGAGGCATCAAACACAATACGGACAGGCGTACTAACACTATCTTTTAATACTGCAAAATGTGGAATGTAATATGCGCGACTATCAACTTAATAATTTGAAATTGCGGACACTAAAGTCATGTGACCTTGAGCTATATAATCTCCGATAACTTCGCTATAATTATTTTTAAAGGACTCATCATTTTTAAACTTATTTTCGAGATAATACAATCTTTTGCAGGCTCTATCAAACGATTTTCCTAACACAGGCGGGTATTCCTTAAACGGAAGCGTTACTGTGAATCTACCGGTTTTGTCGCGAGTAGTGGTGGTTCTAAAAATGTTTTCACATTCAGTGTCCTCCTGATTAATCATAGGGGGCGCAGGCACCTCCTCTACTTCCCAAAATTTATGTAAAATTTGTTCTAAAGAAGGCTCTATAATTGAACAAAATGTTTGCGAATTTTCAAACTGACATGGTACAGTAATGGGTATGTTTCCCATTACAATGTAGCCTAAACTAGTTTGTACTGCCATGGGTAAATTAGGTGGGCCAACAACCTTACTAGTGCCTAAAATGTGTAAAAATAAACTGGCTCCAATAATACCGTCAATTTTTGAGGGTTGATAAAATTGTTCGTCCGCTAATTGGATATGGTTTAAATAATTAAGAGACTGAACTGGTACATTTGTTGTTGGAAGTCGATCAGTTATTTTATCTATTACTAATGCGTCTATCTGATATTTAATGTTCGAATCAAATCGAGAATTTAAAACAAAATTTATGTGACCTAAAACTGTTTGAGGACCACCGATTCCACTAACAGAAGAGTGATATTTTTGGGGCGAGCGTAGGTGCGTCTTTACTATGTACATACTTCGATATGCGATGTAAAGCAACGTTAGGCGTGGTTAGTAGTTGGATTGGTGACCGTTCCAACTGTTGTAGTATATTCCCCTTACCGCCAATATGGCCGACCAAAAAATTACTAAAATTTGCTAAATAAATCATTTGCCCAGGCCCACCTGGCAAATACCATAAAAAAAGTCCTTAAGACACCCTGCACACCAAAAAACTACATTTGGCAACAAAAAAATCTGATAAAATTAAAGCACTATCGATAATTCACCGCAATCAAAATTCTAACTTCAAATTGGTTAAAACACCCCATTCGATCAAATTATTAATAAAATTTTACAAAAGAGTCACCTTAAAAATACAGCCCCCTCAACATCTTTAAACATTAGCCATTTACTCTCCCAATCTCTAATTATCAAAATTTAATTTCATTCACAATACTTTTTACAAGCCCCCGTATATTAATTTTAACGTCAATCTCAATTTCCCCACATTATCTTAAAACCCCTCTTAATCATCTTTACGAACCGCTCATGAATTAATCTTTTTAAATCCAGACCAGTTTACATGTTCCCGTGAGTTGCTGGTCACTCGTTTCTATCTTCGTTTAATCATTCTACTTTCAAACTTTTTCTTTATTCAAAAACCTAAGTCCAATTCATTACTTCCCTTTTTCCATGCTGGCAACTCGTCGCCAACTTCACTTCATTACCCTAAGGAAATTATTATGACCGCACCCAGCATCAAGCGTAACGCTTAAAATGTAGCAATAAATAAAAGTTAAAATCGAACTATCAACGCTACCTTACGGGGCAATTTCCAGACCTCGGTCATATTCGCAGTTATCATCAATTATTCCTAAATTAAAATAAATCCCCTTGACATTTTTACATAAATAAATTACATTTTTCACGGCCCATTCAATCATCTAATTCTTATTCCCAAATTTCAAATTTTCAAAAAGTATTGCACCACATTACGCAATATTTCGCAATCCTCGCCCAAATGAATGGCCGGTTCCCTTTTATTTTCCATCCAGCTTTCATCCAGCTCTCGGATACGTCGTGCCCCGTGCTTTGTATAAAAGAAGAAGCGTGCCGAGGCTCCGACAAGTTGTGTCTCCGGTATCTACGATTAAGTTCTTACTTCCCGCGTCAGTGTTCCGGCTAAGTAACGAAACCCAAAGTGTGCCCGTGCCTCTTCCTAGGACTCCCCTAGTAAAAAATCGGTGTTTTAGTTTTAAGTGAATAAAAGCCAAAGTGCAATTTTTGTTTAACGCCTACGCGGCCCTAGTTTTTTAAGTGAATAATAATCCGTCTTCGCGACATTAGTTTGTAAGAAAATAAATAAAAAAGATCTGATTTAATAATAACGAACCCCGCAACGATTTAAGGCAAAATTCTACGTGTCGACAAGTTACCAAAAGAAAATTTGTTAATTTTAAAACCGAATCATTTAACTCTGTGTTTTTTAACTAAATAAAATATTGTAAATTCGTATTTAAACAAAGTGTGTTTATTGAACTAGAAGATTATACAGGGTACTCAAGAAGGCCCTACTCCAGAACCCAATAAGGGAATTATAGCTAGATAAGCTTATACAGGGTGAAGCTTTGGACCCTCACCAAGAAATAAAAAAGCCATATTACACTCTGAACCTATACAGGGTGAATCTCTCGGGGAACTCCTTCCGTTTAGGGACATACCACCCCAACCCAACTTTCAAATAAATTAAGTGCACGAGTGGACTCTGGGGGTCTCAGACTAAGCTAGCCAGCCCAAATTTTTATTTTCCTAACCACAAGAGGCAACCACGTGGTCAAGACGCTCATCGTGGACCTTAAATATTAAACCCAGAGGCGTGTTCGTGTTCACAACGAAGACCACGTCCTCGCCTCACCCATCTTCCAGCGGCTTGTATATCAGTGTATGCGCGGAAGCTATACAACCTTAGGCGAGGGTTGTATAGGAGATATACCATCCTTCGGAGGGGATGTAAAGCCGTCGGTCCCTTGCCTATTAAATGTTAGGCAAGTAAAAGATCCCTACTCTTCTTAAGGGAAGAGGTTCGGCAAAATTCCTGGTTGGGGGTAGCTCGTCTACAGGCGTCGGTGTTAGGCTTCAGTAGCGGAAATAGGCCGCCGTTAAATAAATGTATAAAAAAAAAAAAGAGTGATATTTTTTAAAAGGTAATTTGAGTCGTTGACAACATTTGACAGTGATGAAATGTGCTTGGCTTCCATTATCTTCAAAAAACGCGCGGGTTTATATTCGCCAGAGGCAGACATTATATTGACAACTGCTGTAGAGAGTAGAGTTGTATAATAATTATTTTGCGAAATTTCAGTGTTTGAAGTTGAACAAAAGTTGTGCGTGGATAAGTTTCCATTTACATTATCATTTGACGGGGATTGATTAGTACCAGATGTTTCGGGATCATTATTATTATTATTATTGGGACACGATTTGTCGAAATGTAATAATGAATTATGACGAGCACGACAAATATTACAAACGTTTGTCGATTTACAATCGGCTATTCTGTGAATTGAACTTCAATTTATGCATAATTTTTTCTATTTAACTAAACTATACCTGTCATGAGGTGTGAGTCTTAAAAAATCAGAACATTGAAAAATTGAATGTAGTTGTTTACAAATAATGCAATTACCTACTGCGCCCACCACTACTGTTCGTACTAAGCTTTGCGGAACTAATTTGGCTACTTTTTGGAAGGCTACTTAGAGCTTTTCTTTGGTTTTTAATAAAATCTACGATTTCTTTATAAGTTGGAATTTCAGAATGTTTTGACATTTCAAATAATTTACGTGTCTGACTGTCTAACTTCGAAAGCGCTAAAGAGGCTATAAAAAAATCTGTCAAATCTGGGATATCCAACTGCTTCATGGCATTAACGGAAGTGTCGAATTTCTCTAGAAAATTATTAAGACAGCTGCGGATTCATGCTGGGCTGTTTTAAACTCCAACATTTGACTAAAATATGTGTCAGCTAGTAAACGCTTATCCTGATATTTACCTATCAACGTTTCCCAAAGAATAACGTAATTTGTAGCAGTCGGTAAAACACCCGCACAGACATCTAAAGCCTTGCCTTTTAAGGCGACTAATAAATAATGCATTTTACTAGTATTGTCTAAATTTTTATTATTGTGAACAAGACTTTTAAAAGTTTCAAAAAACATCGGCCATTTTTTAGGATCACCAGAAAATTCAGGTATTTCTATTTTTTGCAATCTAGCGACGGCTGGTTGATCAGCCGTTTGCCTATTTTGTGCGACTTGCTGGTTTCCCAATGTTTTGGCTGCTTCTTTTATATGACAATATAGCGTATCTATCATTTCTAGTGGTTGGTAATTTAATACATAATCGGGATTTATATCTAAATTTACGTCATTAATACTATCGATAGTGTGTTTAAACAACCCTAGTGTTTCATCCAAAGTATTCATTTGAATTTTAAAATTCGCTAAACTATCAGGTTTTTGTAAGTCTTTCGATAAATCATATAGCCGTTGTATTTTATTGAAATAAAGTTTTACCTCTAGGTTTTGATCAATTTTTGGTGGCATACTTGAGCAGTTTAATATCACCCAAACTATACAATGAACAATCAAATTATGTGAAATCAAAGTGCTAACAGCAAGAAACAATTAAACAGTTATTAATTGAAAATACTAATTTAAATAATTAACTGATCAAAGTCCAAATAAATTAGTTGTATTGGTGAATACTGAAAACAATCCCTCAATGCGAGAATTGAACGTAAACATAAACAATACTAAAATGTAAGCGTGCGTATGAAATTAAACCTCAAAATATCTGTGTTTATGATAAGAAGTGAACCACCATATCGTGCTAATAGACAGAAAAAAACTACTAAAAAAAACTGCCGGCTATAATCCGGTCGAAGTGGCCATATGATGGGGCCTACACCCTATCGGCGTGTGCGTCTATCAGAATAATTAATTATCAATTAAATAATTCAATAATTGGACTGTATAAATAAATAATTATGGGTAAATATGAGTAATAAAAGAGCCGAAAACTTACCCCTGACTGGTCACTGGCTGGAACCGGTGATTTCTTTCCTACACAAGGGAGAGGGAGGAGGGGATCGTAGGAATTTTTCGACACTTTAAACACTATTACGCCAGCAACCCAGTTTAACAAAATCTGTCTATGCACCCGATATCGTGATTTCTGCTTCGCGGCAATTAAAACAATCAAAAAATGAGCACTAAACCAATAACAAAATGCGTGTGTGTGACGGCCACCGTTATATTCTTCCCAATATTGCGAACCTAATGCTAATGCCTTAATGCGTGCCTTCTATCCACACGTTTCTCTCGCCCTATAACCTTGACCATACTTAGCAAGAAAACGCAAAAAAACTGTTTACTTGTAACTACCATATGATGGCGCGTAACCACTATTATATATTAATTTTTCACCATTTTTCCGTTATAGATATTTGTACTTTTGGTATATAACATGTGATATCTCGAAAACTAAAAATGGTATAAGGACAAATTTTAGATGAAGAATATGAATGATGTTTACGATGATGGCGTTAAAAAAATAATTTACTAGTTACCTCTAAAAAAATAACTCGGAGCTGATAAGGTTTTGTAGAAAAATATGCAGTATCGAAACACTTTTTGTATTTCCAGTCTGGGTTGTCGAGCAATATTTTAGTAGAAAGTTCAAATTTAATTTTAGTGAAAGAATTTTTTAATTCAATTATTAAAAAAATTAAAAAACATTAAAAAAATGTCAATTACTTTAAATCGGAGAATTATTTTAAATTTCTACTATAATATTGCTCATATAACCTATACAATATTTCTAGAAATACAAACGACACCTCGATGTGACAATATTTTATTATCTCTGAGTTCTTTATTTCTTTCTTAAAAGACACCTAATTAAAATAATTACCGTCGCAATCACCATACATTATTCAATCTCCGTTTAAAATTTTTTCCTTGCAGCATTTTTAGTTTTCGAGATAGGTATCAAGAGTTATATTTAAAAAAATATAAATATCGTCAAAAAGTGGTGAAAAAACAACATAGGGGATGAATGCAAGCTCGAATCATTTTGGGCTTTCCGAAACTGGATTTAATAAGATATTTTACACTTAACTACAAAAATATATCTAAAAGTTACATAGCAATAAACAAATAAACGGAATTTGGTGCACATACATTATTTCTTTTGCACGACCAGTTCAGAATAGCATCATGCATTTCAAACAGAATGTCCATGTAACGCATAAAATATATTTAATCTAAATAATATAGTATATTTATTATATTGTATAACAAGTCTTATATCAGTAAAAATGTCCAAGTTTCAACCATAACGATTAATATTTCTTAAGCCAATTCTATTGTCATTATAATGTTTTGTAGTTATCAAAAGAATTATGCTCTTGATTAATTTAACTAAAACTAAAATCCTTTGAATGAAATGTCAAAAGAATACCAAACTTTGACAAAATGTTAAATTTTGACATATACTTGGCAGGCAGACAAAATAAAAGATGCGAATATTCCTAAAATTTGCACCGTTGTCAGCTGTTTTATTTCTTAGATAGGAATTCGCTAACTTTGAATGGTTGGAAACGATGTGAACTTTTATGGAATACCTAAATTAAGGAGTCTCTTCCTATTCTCTCCTTAAACAAAAGTTGGTGGAAATAGGCATTAATCTTTTATTGCTGTTAGCGACCTTTAAGGGGCAATAAAAGTCTTTTACTGTCATTCATGAGCGGCACTAAGAGTATTCGAAGAATAGATAACAGTATTTATTTAACTCATATTTGATGTTTGAAGAAAAAATAACGTGGAGCAAAGTAATTTTTTTGTTTCTCTACTGTTATTGCCGGACTTGCTTCGCTCGTCCGTCAAGTACATCCTCGACGCAAAAAATGTCACTTTTACTGCATATAAAACAATATGCTATTTTTCTTTTGGATGTTTGAAGGTTTGGTTTATTCCGATTTCTATGTTCAATGTTGCAGTTGTGAGATTATAACCTCGTATGCATATTGTTGTTTCTTCTTTAAACACATATATTCACATACATACATACATACACAGAAACATAATACACATATATGTTCCTTTTTTTTTGGATGTCTGAAGATTTGGTTTAGTCGTTGATCTGCTGGGAGGATTTCTATGTTTTCGAGGATTTCTCTACATGTTTCTAGTTATGTCATCTCTCCGCTTCCTTCCTGGCATTGCTTCTTTAGCTTTTTATTTATGTTCAGTATGTTATTTCTTCCCGCTGATGATCCAATATCATCATCATAAATCGTCACTTTCGATTTTCGTAGCTGGTTTGCCTCTGTCTCTATGTTTTGCAATAAATCCATTGTTTTTTGTTTTCTGATAAAGCGTTATTTTTGTGAAATAATTGTGTAGTATGCATGGTTTCGCTGACATGATATTTCATTATCATTAGTTAATAAAATTTTATTAAAACTATATTCTTAAAAAAAGTGTTCCAGTAAAATATGTATTTAAAATCCTTATAAATCATCTTTATTCCTGAATATAGCCGTGTTATTTGTAGATTTCTTAACATAATTTAATCTTAGTTTAGTAAGATGTATTTTGTACATTTATATCTTCAGGTGTTTTAAAATGTAATAATATTTTTCAGCCTTGTGGGTTCTCCATTGGAATCAAAATGTCACAGTTTAAAGAAAACTCCAGATGCGAGCAAATTAAGAGCCTTGAGTGCCGAATCGTTGCGATCTGTAAGCCCAGGTAGTGACAGTGTATTTTACAGCGATCCTAGTAGCCACACCGCGGACCATCAAGTTCACTGTTTGCATTGTGGTAAGGAAGTTGACATTGTTACCACGGATGATCCGGATAAGAGTCTTAGCAGTAATGAAAACCAACAGGATATAGTGCAACCTCCTGCAGGGTTTGAGGATTCGCCAAGAATAAAGCTCTCAGGAAGGTTATATAAAAAACTGGATAGGAGAATAAGATCTGAGGAAAGAACTCAGTTGGAACATCGGAAACATCGCTATAAACCGGATATTAGGGCTAAAGTAAGTTTCTATTAGTCAGAGCATTTACATGTTTAAAGTTTGCTAAAATTAAATTCTAGAAACATTAGGGAAATATGCGTGTCAAGAATTCAATAATTGAATCTAACTTTACACATTTTATGATAAGCGATGAATTGTAATCAGCAATTATTATTGATGACAGGGGAATAACAAAAACTGAAAAAAATCAGAACAAACTAATTCATTCCCGCCTTACGATTTTCATTTCCATATTATTTGGCCTACCTAACAACATATTCATTGGATGTTTCCTATCACGAATTCTTATTCGACTCTTTGAAATACTGTCGAAACTTTAGATGATCTTTGCTAAATTTTCCATATTTACTAAAATCTTACAATAAAATATATATAATAATCTTACAACACTGTTAGTTTTACTCGAAAGTAATATTCTACATAATAGGGGATTGCAATTAGATTATTTCCGAATAAATCCTTAGTTAATATTGTCGCCTTAATCCTTTGTGATATGTTTTACATAAAATAGCTGAAAGTTTATTTATATATATATATATATATATATATATATATATATATATATATCCATACTGCAGAAGTCGCCTGAATTTTAATAGAGTTGAAATCACGATATTCTATATATTGAGGTTGTCAAGTGGGCGAACTTTACAACTTTACAAACCTTCCTCGTGGTGATACGTCATTTTTAAATGAAACTCTTTTCCGCCCATACCACCACAGAGGTAAAGTTCAAGGCGCACTTTTATCGTGGTGTCGTCAATAGACCTAATCTACGGCCTGTCGTCATTACATCTTATTAATGTTCCTTTATGAAACTATCTTTCAGGGTGTTTTTTATGTTCTCGGTTGATTCTTATTGATTTCTTTCTCGATGCAAACCTCACTTGTAAAATCTTAATTTCAACTTGATCAGTATCTTCTGAGCATTTATTTTCCATCACCGCAGTATCGTCGTCGTCAATTTCATCTTTAACAATCACGTTTGTGACGTCTGGTAAAATCTTGCAGATTTCTTTGTTGGAATTTTTACAAATGATGGATATGGATTGATGCATACCAGATATTACGGTCCATTTTATGGCCCCGCAACATAATTGAAATATACTATTACCATTTGATATCATAGGTATAGTTGGTCATCTAATTTTAACAAGTAGATATTTACAGAGAAGCGACGGCTATAGAAATATGTTTTTTTGAATTCCCTGGGTTTTTGTTGGAGTTCCGTTTTTTGACAGAGGGGTACGCAGTTTGGCGACTCGTAACTAGAAGGAAGATACCTTTTGCCTCTGCAGCTATTATTTTGTGCTTACACAATTTGGGGATTTATGGTGGAAAGGTTTTTTAAAAGCGGCAACGAACCTAATTTTCTTTGGTGTGTTTGTTTTATTGTTTTTGCCGCGGGAGCAGTGTTGCTGGATTTTTTTCTTCCTTATTTTCGGCCGCCTCCAACTGAAATTTTTGCGACATCATTTGTATACCTCTCTCGTAGGACGAGAAGGCTACTTTAACCCGATAAACAACCCCAAGTAAGTTTATCTTCTTATATTCAGATTAGCTTTCTTTCCTGAGATCATCCATTTTGTTTTGCGGGCGAGAAATAGTGCCTAAGGCTTGTTCTTCTATATAGGGCTTTTTAAAACCAGCTTTAGCATTGATTCTTATCATCAGTTCTTACAATCAACTCCTGTCATCAGCTTTATCGCCGACCAATTTTGTTGTAGCTATCTACGAGTGGCAGCTAAGAAGTAGGGCTCGTTTTGCAGTGAGAGCGGAGTCCAGATTGGTGGAGCACGCCTAGGATATCACCAACCGGCAGCCAACTGTAAGCCTATCGTTCTACAATTAATATTTTCATACTGAACTCCGTATTTGGAGAAACATTTTTAATATTTCCAACTTATACAAGTAGTTGTCAGTGTCAGTGGTTTCAGTGCACGGTCGATTGCACCGGCTCTACATCTCAGGATCATTGAGAAATCAGTCACTCGTCACTTTATGATCAGTTCTATAGTATGTTATGGTGGCGTTTTTGTTGGTGACAATGTCGAAGTAACCCTTCGACGCTGATACTTAAAGATATAAAGGATGCAGGATCACACCCGCTGAAAAAAACAGCAAAAAAATATTGTCGGGTACTGATTTCTCATGTTGAAAGTTAACTGGGAGTCCGGGGAGCATTTTGTTCAGGATTTTCACTTTTGCTATTTGCAGAAAAACATGCTTGGTGTTTATTGCGTCAATCTTTCGCCTACCTAACAACTTTTGCAGCACTGTACAACTTTAAATATTAATTCTACACGAAAAAATTTTATTTAAAATTTGATGTACAAACCTATTTTTACTGGAAGACTTGCCAAAACAAGAAAATAGGAGATAACATTTATCACTCACTGTCTTTATTTAAATCTTAATATTAGTCCTAAAAAAGGTAATAAAATAATAAATATAAAAAGCTTAAATATACAACTGTGTTAAGGTGGGACTTCACAAAACTGGGTTAGTCCAGCGGCAATTGCGGCCTTGCCGCCGGTATACTATCTAGCGGCTTGTAGCGGCTTTGCCGCGAAACAGTTCGACTATACCAAAATATGCATTTTTATTTTTAGCGGGTCAGCTCTTATTTGTATTCAGATAACGTATGACGACGATGATCATCTGTTAGGGTATATGGCCTTAAAAGTTATTGACTCGCTTTGCCATAACATCGGGTAACGATAGAGTCCAAACAGAGTCGGTAACATTCAGAAGAGGAGTATTTCTGCCCCGTTCTGTTTTGCATTTCACTAATGCCATTATCCGTCTCGCACCGGAAAATCCACGGCTACAACTGCGGTACCCCCGGCGACAGGAGGCATAAGGTCACCCATCTATTTTATATGGATGACCTTAAACTTTATGGCTCTGGACAGAGGGATCTCCAACAGTCTCTTAGGGTGGTACAGGTGAACACGCAGGTCGTCGGTATGTAGTTCGGGTTGGACAAATGCGCACTGATCCATCTCAAGAGAGTACGATGCGGTGACTAAGGAGAGGACACGCAGCTCGTAGACGATTACACCATCTAGATGCCGGAGAGTCGTACACTTACTTGGGTGTCGAGCAACGCTCCAACCAAGAAGTGAATATAGTGAAAAACACTCTCCGCGGCAAGTATCAGCACCTACTCCGACAGATCTGGTCTTCAGAACTGTCAGGGAAGAACAAGGTGTCTGCTACAAATATGCTTGCCGTTCCGATCCTTCTCTACTCTTTCGGAATAGTGAAATGGACTAAAGAAGAGCTGCGCCAACTCGATGTAGTAACCCGCAAGAAGATGCATCTCAATAGGAGCTTGCATCTTAAATCATCCGTTCCACGGTTATATCTCCCACGACATCGGGGAGGCCGTGGACTCTTGAGCTTGGAGAGTCTCCATAGCAGGATGGTTCTGAATGGAGCATGTAAAGTCATCAGGAGTTCGGATCCCCTCCTCTGCATGGTCCGAGACCATGAAAATGCAGAGGTGGGAGCTTTTCTCTTTAAGGCAGCACGGAGAGCAGTTGATGAACTTGGTCTCATATTCGACGTCGAGCGGCTCTGTCACCGAGTTGGAATCCGTTCGACTAAAAGCCCACATTAGAGCTGCAGAACACAACATCCTTCTGCAGCTCCATAAGGATAAGCCATTGCACGGAGTCTTCTATAAAAATATAGAAGACCTCGGCTTATCCGAAAGACCGACCTTCGTCTTTTTAAGGTCAGCCGGACTGAAGTCCGAGACCGAGGGATTCATAATGGGTTGCCAGGATAATGTATTTAACACCCTTGTCTTTCGAAGTCGTGTCATGGGTACGAAGGTCCGTGATGTGAGCTGCAGGGCCTGCCGCAGGGCGCCGGAGACTGTAATGCACTTACTGTCGGCTTGCCCGACATACGCACTCTCGGCCTATATTCACAGACACAACGCAGCATTATGAGTACTTTACTGTCATCTAAGGTACTCGTATGAGATAGACGAAGCACCAGTGCTGCCTTACGCTCCGGGGGATATTGAGTCCATTGTGGGGAGTGAGAAGTGTCTAATTTATTGGAACTACTCGTTTCCCGCCGTCAGGCAAATACAAGCCAACAAGCCTGACATAGTACTCCTCGACCACTAACTCAAGACAATGTATGTCGTAGAATTCTCAGCCCCCACTGAGAGCAACATTGCCTTGAAAGAGGAGGAAAAACGGACAAAATATCGAGATTCGCTCTTCGAACTTGGCAGAGATCTTAACCGGTAGAATGCACAAGGCTGTCATCCTCGGTTCATTGCGTCTACTCAGGGCACACCATTCACGGACCCGGTAGTCACTCACCCCACGGGCGTGGGAGTGGCTATTGGTATTTATTACCAGCTCCCCTTTGTGAGAGTCGGAGCCACAGAGTAGGGTGATTGGATATTTGTAAAAAAAAATAATGATAATAGTGTAGATAAAAGTGAAAAGATCACCTATTTAATAGATATTGCTATCCCAAACACTAACAACGTCCAAAAAATAATAACAGCAAAGTATGAGAAGTACAACGAACTGACGGAAGAGATAAAACGCATGTGGGATATAGATAGATTTATAGTACCCATTGTACTGTCAACTACCGGCATCATCTCTATGAGTTTACATGAAAATATAAAAAAAAATAGATAACAAAATATATAAGCCAACACAAAGTGGACAGGTAATTAAAAAAATAATAAAAGTGTAGTAAAGTAAAAATATACCTACTACGACAGTCCAGTATTCCACTATTTCCTATGAAAGGAAATCGATTCATTGCCACTAATCAAGGTGCACAATGTGCGTTTCCAAATCAATTGAAAATAATGTCCTATAACGAAAAACTTAAAAGAAAACGCAGGTTATTATCTCCCGGGTTCCACAAATTTCGTTCATTTCGGAATAACTCTATTAATAACAACACTTTTTATCTGTCCACTGAGCATTAAAACTGTCGTTTTGCCCATCCACTGTAATATCTTGGTTATCTATTGTAATGTCCTGGCTATCCATTGTAAAAAGATAACAGGAATTATAAATAACACGTACTGTATATACTCGTATAGTCTCTCAATCACTACTGAGCGCTCGCGCTGCACTTGACAGTGGCTTAACCCAGTAACCCACGAAAATTCTTTTGATCTTTACCGACTTTTGGCCGGAAACAAAAAACAAGCCGGCGGCCCATGCCAGCGGCCTCTATGGATATTTTTTTCTGCGGCAACAACCGGCGGCCCGTGCCGCCGGGCTAGCCCAGTTTGGTGAAGCCCCGCCTATAGACTCTCCTACAACTCCTCAAATCTATAAAACTACAATTTGCAGTTTGTAATGTATAAAGACAATTAATACAATAAACTTTTCAGGGGAAATTTTATTGACGATTCTTGTGTATTTTTGACCTCCCAATTACAAAAAAAAATGTTTTCTCCAAAAAGGGGGTGAAATTAAATTTTTATATACTTTTCTGATACGCTTACATGAATTTTGTACTTATCTGCGTAATACATCTCGTTCTAATAATCGAATCGGAATAACAAAAATACCAGCTCATTTACAATGAAATTCTCTAGAAACCTAGACCTGTACGACATTCAAAGGTCAATCCGCCATCTTGAAAAATTCGAAATTGAATATCTTTACGATAAGAGGGAGTTAAATGTATCTATGAACAAATTGAATGTATACAACGTGAACGTTGTAAATCAAATAGAATGGAATAAATGGCGGACAAAGTATAATTTTGAATCTTTCGTCAAGTATCAAGGGGACAATGTGTATCAATTTTTCTTTTTTAAAATCGTAGGTTTTTTAACGTACTTTAAGGTTATAAAGTTAAGAAAATCATTGTTTTCAAAGAAATACATTTTAAATAAAATTTCAAGAATATTCCTTTATTTCATCCTACTTTCATCTAAACAAACTGGACGTATTATGAAAGATCTTTTCAAAATCTACAATTTAAAAAACCATCAATTTTGGCCAATTATATAGGAACCAGCAAAATTGAATTACATTGAATACTATTACAATATGGATATAAAAAAATATGATGAAGTAGAAGTCCTTAGCCTGACTGAAAAATATTCCTACGTAAAACTCAAAGCACAGCGACTCAGAAATTAAAAAAAGGTGCGCCACGCGCCCAATTTTTGCATGCTTTCTTGTGCTTTGAGCACCTGAAATTTCCCTTAAAATGATTCCAATTAATCATAGTAGTTTCATAAGACCACTATTTCATAATGTTTATAGGAAACGTCAATAAAATTTTCCCTGGAATTTCTGTTTCGAGTGTGCAGAAACCCCGGTCTTTGAGTAAAAAATCGGATTTTTAGGTTGCTGCGGCCAAAAATGAGGAACATTTAAAAGTCGACTTTTATTTATTTAGGTAAATTTTTAAAATATATGTTGATGTTCACTAAAAACGGTGATATTTTGTAAAGCCTTGTATATTAAAGTTTATTTGTTGAACAAACAAATAAAGCAAACTGGTTAAGTAGGGCTTTTTCGAATAATTGTTTCTTTTACTATTAAGAACATCCCATTTCAGCGACTGAGGATTTTCCGCAGAAAAAATCTAATTTCAATCCATTATAAGGTATAAAAAGTCTGCTCCTTCATGAATCCAGTGTATTGTGGTATTATGGTACGACGGCGTAGAGAAGCCCATACTATTCATATGTATTTTACATTATCTCGGAAGTTACAATCGTAACTCGGAAATTGACGTTATATAACAGTATCGCTCTCAATATAAACGTATTCATCAATAGTTAACAGTGGTGCATTGATTTTTTCGGTGAAATGGATACTTTTATTATATTTTGTTTTACATTGAGTCTTCAGTAAATAGAAATGATTTTCCTACTTAGCTATAAATTACAGTATAAATGGACGTAATTTAAGAAGACAATTAAAAGCGTTGAAGTTCTTTAGAAAGAAACATTTTACAGATATTAGCTATAGTAATAAATAGTCTATCACTCAACAAGCATGGAAACTGAAACTTAATACCTACACGAATGCGGAAATCGCCTAAGTAAGACACTCTCCAGCGAGTTGTGTATACGTAAAATTAAGAAAAAAATGGTTGGGTGGAATTCAGTTTTCGGTAGATATTATTTTTATTACAACCAATTTGCCTAATTCATATAAAATAAATATGAGAGATATTATTCGGCTATTTCCACAAATCCTTATTTTGACGTGGCATTAAATTAATTTTCTTCAATATTATTGATTATTTTCTCATAAATTTGCAAATAATAAAAAAATATATTTAGCTAATAATAATAAAAATAATACAATAAACACCAAGGGAGAGAAACGACTTATTTTTCCTGAGGTGTAATTTGAGGCCCGAGGGCGAAGCCTGAGGGCGACAAATACATCGAGGGAAAAATGTCGGTCTCTCCCGAGGTGTATATACTATTTTTTCCACGATCGGGATTAGAAACACTTATTTCATAAATAAAGAATTATAATAAATTGGAGCGAAATTACAATATTTAGAAGCCTTTGGGATATTTCCATTCAACGTATCATGGCAACAGATATTTGTTTATAAATACATTTGTTAAGTGCAAAAGTTGAGTTTTGGCATTTTTGGTATGGAAAACCAAGAAGAACAGCAAGATATCGTTGAAGCTGCCGATGCGGCAGTTTTAAACTTATTACCCACAAAATCAAGAAATTTGTATGATAAAGCGTACAATCAGTTCAGAGAATGTTGTACCATTACATTTTGTTTAGCTACTGTTCATGAAATAAAAACTCCCCTAGGGAAATTATTGTCTTATTTCGTCCCTAGGGAGTAAATGCTTTACTTCTGCACAATTTTGATGCCATAGAAATGGATTTCTACTCCCGGTCGTAGAAAAAATTATTTACTTATATCTAGTTATTGATTTCTAACGATGCTGAAAAAATTACTTGCAGTATTATTTTGAACCTACCATATCTTTAAAATTAAAATTCATTAAAAAAAAAATTGGCATAATTATAATTTTCTGAAGTTTTTATACGTTAATTAATAAGGAATAAGCAAATAAGAAATAACTTTATTTGGTTATTTCATTAAGTCAAAATTTCGGTTACAGTCTGAAGAACGTGGAGCTAATACATATAAGAATAAACTAAGACCCATGGCAAAATCAACAAATAGCAGTCAAGAACAGTTAAAGGCGACTGATTCTAGTCCTAGCGTTCTTCCAGGAGCACCTGAGGATGAGGATGATAATGGGGTATACGATGTGCCTTATAATGACGGTTATTGGATTTACATTGATGAAAGAGATGAGATTAGCTCTTGCAAATCATCTTACACATCACCTACTGGTAATTAGAATAATTAAAATTTTGCTCGATGTTTTTATAACATATATATTTCGACTGTGTTTTGTCTATACTTTTAGATGTAACAATTATTACTATGTAGGTATTTTTGCACATAATTAAGATAATTTTATTGTACGTTAATTTATTTTATACTGAAAATAAAATTCAAAGACGTATAATTTTGTTTTTGTTTTATCGCCCCTGCTCCATATCCATATTCCTAATTTGGATAAAATAAAACATTTGCTTTTCAAAAAGCAAAATGGTAAGTCTCCAACTATTAAATTCTAGGATCTTTCGAATAAACTGATAATTATGTCAAAAAGGGGCAAAAATTAAAATAGACTTTATGCAAACTCTAATTCATCTTTGAATTTTATTTTCCATGTATCAATGCATTAGGCGATCATTTGAAATAACAATTTGAAATTTGCAATACTGAGACGCCCCCCTACTATATCAGATATGTGTTTTCATTTTATTTCAATCAAATTTGAATAGGTATCCATGATATTCAATGTTTATTATTTTGGTTAATTAAAGCATAAATTATATTTGACAGAAGCGCGTGAGGGTTGATTTTTTGAGAAATCATGTGACGTTGACTCAATATTATTGTTTACTAAGCATTGAAATCTATATATGCGTAATTATATAGCATTCTAATTAAAGTTTCTGAACAGCCCCTAAAGGCATATTTTTCAGCAAAAAATATTTTCGTACGTGAGAAATAACTTTACAAAAATTAAAATTATATGTATTTCGCAAAGTTTAACATTTGAACGAGCAATTGGCTGAAATATAATATATCGATAAAGTACAGTTTCTGAGGTATTTGCTATTATAGTAAGAATTGACTTTTAGAAGATTTCATATATATTTTTTGTTATAATATCTCAAAAACGGTATACTTTTAATAAGGGAAGATAAAGTTTTGTACTTTTTTAAAATAAAGATCTATGAACTGAAATGAAATTTGGATGTTATATTTTAGAATAAAGTTATCTCGGATATATTATATATCTCGATATTACTATCTAATTATCCCATATCCTAAATATACAGCGTGCTGCAGGTTTCATAGTGCCACTCTTATTATATCTCAGAAACTATGCGATTTTATTGAAGTTTGTGTGCTTGATCACTGCCCCAATTAGAACCGAATGGCGTAGTCCATTTTCAAAATCCTTTACATAGGTAAGGATGGATTTCCAAAAATTTATATTAGCGATGTAAAAAAATCTAGTACGACATTCTTAACCAGTACCTCTAAAAACCCTTTGTGTAAAATCTCGTTATAGTGGGTTTAAAAGTGTTTGAAATAGAGGCCACAAAAAAATTCAACAAAAAAAAAATATGTACATTTTCTTCCATGAAAAAAAAATTTTGTTTGCGAAGCAGTTGCTCAAATTGAAAAAGGATATTCTTCATTTTTTATTTAAAGCATTTTACTAGTTTGTTTCTTATTCAATTAACAATGCAATAACTTATGTTTTCGTTACTTAGATCTATTACTTACTTACTATTACTTATTCGAATATTTCCATTATTAAAATAATAATAATTACATTTCAAATTCAAATCAGACTAGTAAAATACATTGTTCTGAACAATAAATTAAGATTTTTTTTTAAATCTGGGCAAACTAAAGAATATTTTTTTCAATTTGGGCAAGCATCTTGTAAATAAAAAATATTTTTCGTTGAAAAATATTTTTTTGGTGGCCCTTATCTCAACCACCTTTGAACCCATTATTATAGAATCTACCAGAAAGGGGTTTTTAAAGGCGCTGATTAAGTAATCCGATTAGATTTTTTTCTAAAAAACATCACTAACATAAATTTTCGGAAAATCCACCTTTACGTTAGCTTATGTAAAAGTACACAAATTTTAATACTTCATTAATTTCTAATTTAGGTTACAAAACCTAAATTTCAAAGGAATCTCATTAGGAGTTTCTGAGACACAAAAGTAGCTCAATGAACCCTGCGACATACATGTTTAATTTTTATAATTTTTTGGATAGAACTTAAGGTGGACATATCCAAGAGAGAGCGAGATCCGATAAGGAAATATTTATTATTTTTTTTTGGGCCATAACTTTCAAAAATGTCAAAACTATTATTCCAAAGGTAACTTTAATTGTATTTAATTTATAAGGTATAAAGGTTATTATACTCACTAGATATCAAATATTTTTAATTTTAATCTAACCTAATAACAAAGCAATTATATGAAAAATTCTTTAAATATTTTCTTCCAAAATTTGTAAATTGAATAAGATTGTCCAACTTAAAGGACTGAAATGTTGAAGAGATTGCAATTATTCAATATTGGCAAATGCCAACATTTGGACTCAAATATCTCGAAATCGGTTAGTTTTATGGTATTTTTTTTTAGAACATAATCTGCTTAGAAATGCATTTTCTTTCACACAAACCCCATTTCAAAGTTTCTCCCATCGAAATATTTCTTTAGAGCACAACGCCATCTATATACTGATATATTCAAAAAATAATTATATTCAAAGCTCTCTTTGTGCTCTACAAACTGGCTTTTACAGAATTAAAATATCTCTATTCGTTTAGAATATATCCGGCCTGGGAATTTTTATTGGGACACCCTGTATATATATTGTTTAAAAATGTATAGGACTACCTAAGTAGTACTATTACAGGTGTAGTGATATGAATTTTCACTCAGTAATTTCAGTTATTTGCAAAATAGTTAGATTTAATTTTAAAATTTATGCCAATCTTCGTATTTCCTAAATTTAAATCTAACTATTTCGTATATATTTGAAATTATTTAGTGAACATTTATAATACTACTGTTGTTATAGTTCTACTTAGGTAGTCTTATAGTTTGTTTGCAATATGTGTTTTAGAATAAGAAGTTATGGTCAAAAACAGTAAATATTTCCCTTATAGGATCTCTCTCTCTCTTGGATATGGCGGCCTTAAAATTATCTGCATGCAATTTTTCTTATCAACTGTCGACAAATTTACGAAAGTCCTTTCCGGAAACAATTCCCTGTACTAAACATTTTTTATTTGAGAAGTATTTTCTTCTTTTTCCCCATTTGGACATTTTTTGATTCGATGAAAGAATATTTTAGACCCTTCCTGGAATCGCCATTAATACTCATTCGAAAAAATTGAAAAACATATTATTTATCTTGAACAATTTTCAATTCGGTGAAACAATATTTTTGGCCCCTCCCTAGGCTCTAGTGCTTTAACAAGAAATTTGCAAAATACGCTTTCCATACAATTTTCCACACTAAACAATTCTATTTGAAGAAAAAAATGATACGACGAAAGCTGTTTTTGGGTTTTGGTCCAATCCCTATTAGGAGTTGAAAAGATATCACCAGTACGAAGTGAATCAAACAAATAAATGAATTCCTTTGACTTTATTATGCTAGTCTCGTCACAAAATACTTTAATGTCTATAGAGGTACAGTCAATCCTGTGAAACTTCACCCCTATTTGGGGTAGTAACCCCCATATAAAGGTAACAAAGCAAATTGTAAAAATAATTATTTTGAAGTCAAAAGAATTAATGTTTTTTACTACCCACATAAGGGTAAATTTATCAGGTTTGGCCTTTTCTGCATTCAAGTGCATTTAAGTCTTTCTGACATGATTTTTTTTGTATACAATGCAAGAAAACTTATTTATAAGAGATCTACTAAGGGTGTTCGCATTTCCAAATAGGGGTCGAAATGTTCATTGTCAACTTTACGGAAAGACTTGAGCTGTCGAAACTCATATATTCCATGTAAATTCACCGAGGTCCAAAATCCCATGTATTTGGTGCTGAGGAAGCCCTTTCGACTTAACATTCGAAATTTTTGTTAGTCCTTGACTTATGTCGAAGTATTTTTAAATTTCTTGTTACAAGTCGAAATTTCAAAAATATATATTTTGTGGACCTTCCACGCCCTCGTAAAACACCTGTCTGAGATTAATAATTCCTTCTTGAAGAAAATTAAAATAGGTGAATATCGCCCAAACTGTAAATTTTTTATATAAGATATGTTACCTACATAAAATGATACTGGAATTTACTACAGAATCTGAAAATGTATAAACATACGGAGTGTAACAATAATGGAAATATTTTAGTTAAAGAGAGCACCACGAAAAATTTATATATAATTTTTTTCTAGTTGTACTCCTTGTATCTATTTCCCGAACATCCTGTATAATAAAGTCAATAAACCTTTACGTTGATAAAGTAAATTAAGTAGTCTATTATAAAGGAACATTTTGAACTTGTGAGAATGCTTAAAAATATAATGTAAATATATATTTTTGGATTAAATTGAAATGGATAATAATGTATCCTCAGTTAGGCACACTTAGGAGGAAGTATGAAGAAAAATTATATTCCTGTATTCGTTTTCAATGAATATTGTTTCGAGAAGCGCTTATTTTATTAGTCAATATCTGCTCAAAGCTAGAACCGAACATGATGAAAATATTGGAGTGTCTAGATCTAAGTGTCACGGAAATTGTATTGAAGTATGGATGATTATTCATGGCCTGCAATAATGAATATGTAGGTTAAAAGAGGAAACAAAATTTGGCCCTATGCCGAAAAATAATCAAATTTTATTTTCTTTTTATGAATATATGATTGCATATCTTTTTTAGAATTAGAACCAACAAGAAAAGATTCAATATCAAGCACAGAATCTGAACAGGAATTTCGTAAACGATACCAAGCCATTACGCATCGAATGGTCCATCGAAAATCATGTCTAGAGATGTACAAAAGGCAAAATAGCAAATCATTCGGTAAGTAAGTAATGTTTACAATGTAAAATCAAAATTAATCAATTAAAAAAAATTAAAATCATTATCAATTCAATACCGGTACTTCAGTCGGCTAGCGAGCGTTGAGTGGAGAACGCACTTGGCCATACTCTGGTTATGTTCTGCGCTCGATCTCCGGCACCGACACTGCCAAGGGCGTTTTTCCATTTATAGCGCTGTAGAGACTACCGGAAGCGTTCGTCATATAGGGAACGGAAAAGTGACTTAAGTGTTACATTCACAATACAATACGTTTATTGAAAAAATAGACAAATTTTCTCAAAGGGAAATGTGTCAACAATGTTGCTTTTCAACAACTCCTGAGATGGAAATAAAAAAAGATATGACATGTACATAAACAAAACAACTTACAAATTTAAATATAATATATACAAATTTATACATACCTACATATGGATATAATTATTATGTATTATTATTATTATATTATTATATTATTACACACATGTAGTAATAAAAGTAAGTAGTGAATACGAATAAAATATAATTCTAATTTAGAACACGTACATCAAAATTTTCTAATCTTGAGAGGATTATGTCTATCTTTAGTTTACGTTTAACCGTTGCCACTGACATTGTGATATTGAATTAGCAGAATAATGTAAGCTGCTATGAAGGAAAAGGACGATCGATAAAGTGAAGTTTTATGGGGGGAATTCAAACTTGATTTTCAACATGTCTCAAATCTCTGCTATGGATATCAGTTCTTCTTTGTATTTTATGAATTAAATAACTAGGTTTACCTGTTCTGAAAATATTTAAAACGAATCCTACTACGTGTATGAATCTCCTTTCATATATATTTTATAGTTTGAAATCGCGTAAATGTGGAGTACTATGATCAAATTGGTGCACAGTTATAAAATATCCTACACAGCAGTTTTCAATTTTGTGTAAACGGTATTTCTCTTCTGAGTTAAGAGTGGGACCGCCGCGCCGTATACAATGTCTGCATAATATAAGTGCGATACTATTGTTTCCGAAAGCAGTATTTTAGTATTTGTATCCAGATACTTTTTAAAGGTATACAACTGTTTTAAACAATAGAAAGCTTTTTTACAAATAATACTAACGTGACCAGAAAAGCTTAGTAAAGAATCATAGTTAATACCAAAATTTTCTACGCTATTAGTTGATGTAATGATCTCATTATTGATTTGGACATTCAGCTCTATGAATTGTGTAACTGTTGAGAAAACAATATTTTGACTTTTGCTAGCATTAAGTAGAGTATTTTGGAGTGTCCCAGGGCCAGTGAACTGTATTTTTGCTCCTTCCGTCAAACGGTCTGCTCCTTCGGTACTCTATATACCGGGCACCTACGCAAGTTTGAGGGAACTGTTCTGTTAAGATTTTCTATACAGAAAAGGCAACTTCAAGAACCCTCAAAGTTCCCTGACTGCCGCTGCTTATATAGATATATTCATGAACCGAAATCTTTTTTCACTTTCACAAAATTATGTTTCTTTTGCTTTAGACTATGCTTTATTTCGTAAGATTCTTGATACAGGTGTACACCAAGATGGAACGACAATTATTGCATAAAGTACACAAGTGTGAAGAGAAAAAAATGTTTTTCCACGACCGGGAGTAGAAATCGATTTCAATGGCATCAAATTGTGACAGAAGTAAAGCATTTACTCAATAGGGACGAAATAAGACAATAATTTCCCTAGGGGAGTTTTTATATCTGTTGCCATGATGTTATGATGTTACAAATATCTGTTGCCATGATACGTTGAATGGAAGTATCCCAAAGGCTTCTAAATATTGTAATTTCGCTCCAATTTATTATAATTCGTAGAAAAAATAGTATATACACCTCAGGAGAGACCGCCATTTTTCCCTCGATGTATTTGTTGCCCTCGGGCCTCAAATTATACCTCAGGAAAAATAAGATGTTTCTCTCCCTTAGTATATAATGTACTATTTCTACTACCGTGTGTAAAGTAAAATACTAATAAATTGCAGTAACAATAACATCCGTAGATCCGTCAGAGAGTTTTCATGATGCATATTTTTACCCCATGCAGATTATCCTATAAACTCACATTAGTTAAATTGACTGCGTAAGTAAAAGGTTTGTTCATGGCCATTTTGTTAGATTTGAGCTGATAGAAAAAGAGAGGCAGTTAAATTTATCATAGGATAGAGCTATATATAGTACTGTAGCACAGATTAGTATAGTTTGTGCAAGTTCTGGGTGTAAAAATGAACATACCTAAAGTATCATATGATGAAACATATTAATAAAATTTCGTTGAAGATGAAATTATGCAATTTCTTAATGACCAGGTCTTTGTTTGAACCTAGGCGAGTGGACCACCGCATTATATGAATATTAGAAGAGCAAGGTTGGGCAGTGATGCTCATAACAAAAAGAAAAAAAATTGTTATTCACTTTTGTAAATCGATATTTACCAAAACAACGCACAACGATTAAAAATGACTCTTAACTAGCTACTAGTGACAGTGTAAAATTTTTAGACTGTCACCTATCAAGTTAAGTGTTGACATTAGAAAATTGAATTTTATAAACTTAAAGCGACTCTCGCGGTTTCATGGCACATTCATATCAGCATATTTAATAACAATGAACTTCGCAAAAGCGTGTGAAATCGGGCCTTTAAAGCACTAGTGCTTTAAAGTCGATTAGGTAACAACCAATGTTAAATAATGATAAATACATGTACATAGCAACCAAACAATAAAATTGTAACCGTCTCTATGTTACCGATTAAAACTGAAATTTAGTTACCTTGTAAAATGAATCTACATGAATTAATTTTTCTAATTTTTGCTTTGCAGTGCAGGTATAATAAAAAATTGCGTATAATACACGTGTATAAGTAGCCTTTAAAGCACTTAATCTTTTAGAGCCCTCCTCGTTACTCTCGTCGTGCCCTAACCCGTGCGTGCTTTAAAGCTTTACTTATATACTTGTATACTATTTTACATAAAAATTTGACGTAACTTGAATTATTGTACTGTTGTGAGCAGACCAAAAATAGGACAACTTTTTTTTCCTAATGTAAATCTGTCTCCATTTGAATATGTAATGAGTAAAAACAGACATCACTTTTAGTTTATTTTTTTATTTTAATGCTGTAGTTATTGCTATAACATTTTAAGAAAGTGGAGAATAAACGGTACGATTAGTAGAAATCCTGGATCAAAGGACAAAGGATATCCTACTTAACAAGAGACTAACTATTAATATTTCGTTATTGCACCATTGCTATTTATAACTTCTATAAGTCTGTTTGGCATAGAATTAAATAACCTTATACAATAATCATTAGTAATAATATTTTCCCATGCATTATTTACTATTTCCAGTAATTCTTCGGAATTCCGTGGTCTCACATTTCGTTTTTTGATACCTCTTACGAGTAGTTCCCATACTTCTTCCACAGGGTTAAGATCTGGACTATGACTTGGCCAGTTAAGAACATTGATGTTGTTATCTTGAAACCAGTTAGTTACGGTATGAGCAGTATGAACGGAACAATTGTTTTGTTGAAATATGAACTCATTATTAGGAAATAATTGTGACTCAGAAGGGAGCATAATATTGTCTAAAATCCTAATATACGTTTCACTATTAAATCGTTCCTCAATATGCCACAAAACACCAGGACTACGTGCCGATATCCAAGCCCATATATTGATGGAAAATCTACCACTTTTATCATTGTTAGGTATATATTTCTCATCGAATCGAGTATTCGGAGGGCGGTGAATACGAATACGACCGCTGTGTGTTGACTGGAAAATTTTTTCGTCTGTAAAGATTACATTGTTCCACAAATTTCATCATGCGCTAAAAATTCAAGCGCAAATCCTACTCGAGCTTCTTTATGTTCAGCTTTAAGTAAGTATTTCTGTGCTGCTGCATGACAGCGTAGCTCCGATTCTCTTACTCGCCGGCGACCAGTACTACTCGATCCAGGAAAATTCGTTTCTTCAGCAGCCTGAATAACTGAGTAAAATGGATTTTCTACTAAAGCATTTACCAATTGCAAATCTTATTGTTGAGTTGATATCATTCGTCGCCCTGCTCCAGGATTTCTACTAATCATACCTTTTATTCCCCACTTTCTTAAAATGTCACACACCGAATTTTTGTCAATATTATAATGGTCTCATTGACCATCCATCTTCTGCTTTAGCAATAACTCCAGATTTAACTAAATCGCTTATATGAGGCATATTAATTTCTTGCACACTTGCAATAAATTATGACAACTAACTGACAATGTCACAAAAATTAAAGTTAGATGTAGTTAGGTCTTCAAGCACAGAAGATGCATTTTTAAAAACCAAACAAAATTTGTTGTTCACAAGAAGCTAACTTACAAGTTGCTAGCTCGAGCTTGGTAATAATCTGTATAATAAATGAGCAGCACTCCTATTTATAAACTAACAATAGTCTACTAAGCAAAAGATTATATTAAATAGAACGCCATAAAGCTGCATCCCTAAGCTGAAAAAAATAAGGGAACGAGTTTTTTCAGGACTTGTTTCCTCGGGGGGTGCATTCTGGTTCTCTCGTTCGGCATCTTTACTGACATTAAATAATGCATAAAAAGGATTATGTTTTCTTGAGTATATAAATTTAAAGAGCAAGAATAACATAATAATAAAAATAATAATGGTTAAACATATGTATAAGTCTGTGTGATCACTTTCACTGTTGTCACTGAGCGTGTTTAATTTGTGTAAATGGGTTTTGTCAGCCATACGTTTGATGTCTGCGAGACGGTCCATATCCACTTGTTTGTAGTTTCCTGGTCGGTGTTTCCAGTTGTAAATATCCTTATTGGCAGGATCCTGTAACGGTAATACAGTACTTTTTCTGGCTCTCTCTGTATACAAGTATTTATAGAAGGTCGATATTAATTTTTGTTTATGAGAGCTTACCAGCAGTAACGAGTAAGTATATTAAATAATTATGACTGAAAAGGTGAGCAGGCATAGATTATCACTGAGTGAGGCGGGTACGCCACTGTGCGAAGTATAAAACATTACAGCTAGTTTTTTTAAGAGATACTTTAATTCAAAAAAATTTTGGCTTCGAAAGAACGCGAAGTAAAGTAGATAATCGGACATTATGATATGTAAAGACACTGAATACAAACGAATTTTTCTGTGAAATTAATTTAACAAAAACGCCATTCTTTAGAAGGTATGTTTAAATTATTATCAATATATCCTATTATTTATTGTTTAGTATGTTTTGCAAATTTTCTTGCGGATTAAAGATATAAATGTATCTTTGTATTTTTTTAGATTTGCCGGCCTTACTTACTTATCTACTTACGTATTTAATTAATAGAAAAATACGTTACCGATACTGAGATTGCCATATTGTTCTTTTGTCTTCTGAAATCATATTGCTGTTTGGACCACTGTTAGTTAGCGGTTGCATAAACCGTCCTGTTTATTTCTGCTGTCTGCTCACCACATGCATCTTTGGTTGCCCTTCAGTTACTGCTGCTGCTGTCGTCATTTTACAAATAGTCATTCTGGCCCTTATGCAAGTTTTACTTTCTGGCATTTGGGATACCACGAGGGAAAAAGAAGGTCAACTGGATTACTGTTGTAAAATTAAGGTCAGATAAATCCATTAATATATTTCTTTCGACGAAAATTATATGAAATTCCATATCTCAACGTGCACATATCAAATATTTTATTGAGTTATTGCTAGACATCAGTCAGATAAAGTGTGAACCAAAAGTAGCGCTACTTACGGGGTAACCTGCATTATTTATATAATTTTGAATATTGGAATACATTAATCAGTTTTGCCGTTGGCGTTGTACAATTCACCTTATGTTTACTTGTTCTGCTCACACAAACTAAAAATTTGAGTAAAGTGCTATTGAGAATCCACAGAATGTTTTTATTTTTTCGTAAGTGCATACCGTAAGGTAATATAAATTTTCTTAGTTTTATAACTTCAAAACTAAGTGGCGCCCCTATAATGTCACATAAAAAGTTTGTGACAAAAGAAGAATCCGTACTCATCCCCAGTGTCTCCGACAAGAGAGCTGCCGCCAAGCACCAGGTATAACTTCCTAGGAGGTTATAATCTCCAAGGGCGTTCCTGGGATAAGTCCAACTGTGTTGTGAAATTCGTGTCCGTTAATAGATATACTACATTTTTGTGGTATGTATATCAAATGGGGTTGACTGATGGTGGTATAGCCGTATTCTTGGCATTGCTTCTCTATTGTCATTTTTATAGCTGGTATTGCTATAACATACGCGTTGTTTACTTGACAGGGAGTAGTCTTGGTACCGCTGAGTACTTGGGGAGGCAATCTCTTTGTGAAATAGTCTGCGTCACATGGTACGGGCACAGGTCCTCGATGCGTGGGCATGGTAGTTCCTCGTGGTGGTGATAAGTCGAGTTTATCAGGCTAAATGGTTTTAAGGGAAATATGGTTTTGTTTTGAACAGGTATTGGGAATAATTGGTAATAATCGTATAAACTTTCGCTCAAAATTGGAAAGTGAAATATGAAACATAAGGTTTGTTTTGTATAATGAATTTCTGTTTTTATTACCTGATAATAACTCTGAATGTTTTTGAAATTTGGGTTCCTCCGATATACAACGTGTTCATTATTTGCGTTATATTAATAAGTTCATTTATTGATAGTATGGTACTATGTATTGAATCTAGTTGAGCAAATAATATCGCATTTTGTATGTTATCTAATATGGTGATCAACGATAAGCAATATATTATCATATTATCTAAGAAGTTTTGTAGTTTTAAGAATAGTGTATATTTTTCTAAGTTTTGTTCAATAGTTCTTAATCTTGCATTTATTTGATTTTGATTCATAGTAATTTTTTTTAAAGTTTGTATTGTTTCATTCATGAAATTTTTTGTAATTGTTACATAATTTTCTAGATCTGTATGCATTTATTTTTTATTTGATTCTAAAGTAGATATAGCATTATCATATCGCTTCGCGTCATCTGAATCTAAAGTACCGAAGGCCCATTTATATGCTTTTCCAACTATATTAAAAAGTCCTCTTTTAGGTCGCGTATTTCCTAAGGGATTTATATTTTTTTAATTTTTCCTCGACTTGGTTTATTAAATATTCTAGATGTTCGTGAACGTTATTTAATTGGGGATATAATTCGTCTTTTGTCTTGATAAGGGGCATTATCGTTTTTGAATTTATTTTTATACTTAGTATAGGGGTGTCAAAATTTGTTAAATCGATATATTTTATAAATGAATGTTTTTGAGACGTAATTCGAGCTTTGCCTAATGAGAAAGGGAGAATGGGATTTGATATATTATTTGTCTTTATTTGGATGTGCGCTAGCGTCATCAGTGACAGGATGGCTAGTTGTCTCAGCATCTGAAACAGATAATTTACCTTCTGAATTTCTAGCTGGTTTAAGGGTTGATTTGTGACGTGTACCCGTTGTTATTAATACTTTGTTTTGTTGGTCTTGTACTACCATAACTGATTCATAGGGTGTCGCAATTTTATTTCTTAAAGTTAATTTTGCATACGCGAGAGTTCTTTACTTTTTTCGTTATTTTCATTTATGACTTTTTCTATCGTTTTTAGGTTCGCGTTATGTTTATTTACGTAACCGTTAATAATGTGGTGTTCTGACATTTCAAAGGCCGTTCTATTGTCACAATCTCCTTTCATAATTTGGAAAGGTGTATATTTTGTTGCTGAGTGTATACTGTTATTATATCCTAAAACAGCATAACTTATTAACGTTTCGATAGTTTGTGATTTGTGTATTCCTGTTTTTAATATTTGTTTCGTCCGCATTTTTTATTTTTATTTTGAAATAAATATACGCTCTATATTTTAGTTGATCTAATGTTATTAAATTAATTCGCCCGCCTAAATTCTACTTTTGAATAAAAAGGTATCAAAGGATTTTTTGTATTCTCTTATCGCCAAGCCATGCGCGGCTCTATGAGAAGAAAAGGTCGCCATATTGGTATCGTTCGTCGCTCGTGTATTATACCGAACAAGGTTTCCTTGGCATTAAAAAGAAATTTTTGGATTCGAGATTTAATTTCAACGCAAATCTTTTATTGTTTAACTGTGGTTATATGAACTGTCAAATTAGGGTGAAAGTGTCCAGAGGCTGTGTCAACCTTGACGTCCCACAGGTGCTTGGAGAGCTCTCACCATACCACCCTGCCACCCAGACCAACAAGCAAAGTAAGAGGTGCAATCGATCTTTTGATACTTGAGTCTTATATCACATGATTACAGTCCACATTTAATTCCGCTGCGCGGTTAAGGTTTTTTCCGCTACATTTTTTTTGGTTCTTCGGCCAACGGATTGGTTTTTTGTTTAATTGTATTTAGTATTTATTTGATAATTTTCTTATTTTCTATCAAATTTAGTTGTCATAGAAAGATAAATAAGCTCAATAAAGGAGCCTTATTTTTAATTTAGTTTTTTAATCATTTCAGCATTAGTAGCGTGTTTAAATTTGCATATTGGGTGAATATTTATTTTATCGCGTTACATTATTTCAGTCAATTAGTTTCTACCATATTGATTTGGTAGTCTTTGTATCGACCATCTGAAAGCATTTAAAGATCATTTCAGCTTGACTAGCGCGCGCACTTCAGTAATCTGTAGCTGCGTGTTTTGACAGTAAAGAGTGGGGATCATTTGGATTGGACTCTCACCGGTTATAGTTAAATTTTGCCTGTTTACTTGAAGTACATACATTTCTACAAAACATTTCACAATAAACATGGCAACCTCAGTTGAAGATAAAATTAAACAATGTACAATTTATGGTACCACACAAGTGAATAAACTTCATGAATTATATGAGGTAGCGCAAACCGCAGTTGGTGATCGCACTAATCACACATTATTTAAATTACGTTTTTCTGAAACTGATAATATCAAGGAGGAGTTTAGCAAGCAGCACTATGCCTTGTTTGCTTTACTGGCTACTGTTGAGGACGCAAATTTACTGAATAAAGACGCTATTCGTCAAACTTTTGATAACGAACATTTTTGAAAATATTTTGAATGAAACGCGAGATGTAGATGTTCCAGAAACGCAAAGTTCAAATATTAAACTCCCAAAATTTGAATTAATAAAGTTTAATGGGGATATTAAATTATTTCCTACATTTATAGATGTGTTTAACGCTTTAGTTCATAAAAATGGTAGCCTTTGTAGTATTGAAAAGTTTAATTATTTGATTTCTTCTTTAAGTGGACCTCCTCTTTCATTAGTTAAATGTCTACCAATGGCATCAGATAATTATGAAACCGCTTACAATAGTTTAGTAGACAGGTATTCCAATAAGAGGTTACTTATTGGACGGAAATTGAAAATAGTACAAAATTGACATCTGGAAATCCTAATAGTTTTCGGAGACTCTTAGATATATTTTCGGAAAATTTAGCAGCCTTGAAGAATTTAGAATTCCCCGTTGACGAGTGGGATTTTATTTTAGTCAATATGCTGTTTAGATTCATCCACTGTTGCACGTTTTGAAATGCAACATGGTTCTCTTGACATTCCGACTTACTCTGCACTAGTAGATTTTTTGAATAAACATTGTATAGCTTTAGATACTTTAACATTTGGATTACAAACGCCTAAAAATAAGAAAGTTGATTTTAAACAAAAATCACAAAATCGTAACTCGCCTAGTTCCTCGTTTTTCGTTAAGACGCATAATGTGACTTGCAGTTTATGCAAAGATAGTCACATGCTTTTTAAATGTCCAATTTTTATCGCAAAAACTCATTTAGAACGGTTTCAATTTGTAAAAAATTTTCGTTTGTTTGCTTAAGTGATATTCATATGATTAAAAATTGTAATTCAACGTCTGTATGTCGTCAATGCAAGCAAAAGCACCATACTTTATTGCACTTTAATAAACGAGATGCACCATCTACGCAAGTTGAAACAGTTGTAGTCTTCATCAACTTTAGAGTCTGTCAATTCGCTCACTGGGTTATTACCGAAAAAAACTAGTGTTTTACTTGCCACTGCGCTTGTAGAAGTTTTAGATAGTCATGGTAATTTTCAAAAGGTTAGAACACTTATAGATCCTGGTTCACAAGTTTCTTCTATAACTCAAAAATGTGTCAATCGTTTAGGTTTGTCGCGCTATAATTTGTCACTTTCGGTGCAGGGTTTAGGACAGATGGAAACCACAACGCGTTCTGGAGGAGTAACTATTAGTTTGCGCCCTATTAGGCAACTTTCACCTATGTTGAATGTATTTTGCCAAAAATTTGTAATGAATTGCCCATGTCTTATGTGTCCACTAAAACGTGGTCTCATATAAAGAATTTACGTTTAGCCGATCCACACTTTCATAGTCCTGGCGCTATTGACGTTTTGTTGGGTGCTGATATTTTTCCTCAAATATTACTTAATGGTCAGCTATCTGGTAATATCGATGAGCCAATTACCATAAATACAATTTTCGGCTATATTATATTGGGTAGGGTACAAAATTCTTCCTTACCGCCTGTACAATCTTTTTTTTGTACCGCTGAACAATTTCTTTGGACAATACACTCAAACAATTCTGGGAATTAGAGACTGTACTGCATGTAGAAACAGTATCCCCAGAGGCCGTTTTCTGTGAACAATTTTTTTTAGATACCTTTTTCAGAGATGATAGTGGTCGATTTGTAGTTTCACTCTTCCATTTAGAGATAGTACGCCCTCCTTTGATGATACACGCCCGCTCGCGCTAAATCGATTTTTGTCTTTAGAACGCCGCCTAATTAGAAAGTCTACGCTTTATGAAGAATACAAAAATTTTATGAAAGAATATTTAGACTTAAGTCATATGGAACCCGTTTCTGAATATGTTACGACGCCACATATTTATTACATTTCGCATCAGTGTATTGAAACCTGAAAGTTCGACGACGAAATTAAGGGTAGTATTTAATGCTTCTGCAAAATCGCCTTGTGGATTTTTCCCTTAATGATACATTATTAGTAGGACTTAAACTGCAAAAAATTTTGTTGAATTTTAGATTACATCGCTTTGTGTTTACTGCCGACATCAAACAGATGTATCGGCAAATTTTGATTCATCCTGATCATAAAGATTATCAAAGAATTTTGTGGCGGTTTTCTCCTAACGAACCTATACAAGATTTTAGATTAAATACTGTCACATATGGAGTTAGTTCTGTCCCATATCTCGCTATTCGAACCCTTCTCCAATTAGCAAAGGAAGAAAACTTAAATTTTCCTTTAGCTTCCAAAGTTATCTCAACAGATACTTATATCGATGACATAGTAATCGGTTGTTCGTCACTTGCAGAGGCTCGCGCACACTTCAAGCGCAGTTAATTGATCTTTTGCATAAAGGTGGATTTGAGTTGAGGAAGTGGTCTAGTAATGATACATCTTTGCTGTCATATTTGCCTGATTCGCATTTATGCACAAACGCCCTCTCCTTCGATACTGACGTAAATAATTCTTTGAAAGTGTTAGGTTTACAGTGGCATCCTGGAAGTGATTCGTTTTCATATAAAGTCGATATACTTAACAGACCATGTACAAAACGTAATATTTTGTCCGAATTAGCTCGTGTCTTTGACCCGCTTGGTATACTACCTCCTATTACATTTTTTGCTAAACTGTTAATACAACATTTATGGTGTTTAGGCCTGGATTGGGATGCGCCCCCACCAGATAATGTACTTAATCATTGGAATCAGTTCAAATTTGAATTACCGTTGTTGTCTAAATTTCAGTTACCCCGCCGTGTAATCGATGATACTTTTCACATGAGTGAAGTACATAGATTCTGTGACAGTTCTTCAAAGGGATATGCGGCTGTGATATATTTTCGCTTTTTCAATAAAGATACTCAAGAAACTAATACCTATTTTGTTTGTGCAAAATCTAAACTCGCCCCGTTGAAAACTATTTCGATACCCCGCCTAGAACTTTGTGCCGCCGTACTATTATCAAATTTGCTTTCTTATGTTTTGAATGTTTATAACATTACTCTTAACTTTGACAAAGTTTACGCCTGGTCCGATTCACAAATTGTTTTAACTTGGATAAAATCGTTTCCACACAGATGGAAAACGTTTGTTAGTAATAGAGTTTCGCTTATCCAAGAACAGATCTCGCCTTCATGTTGGTATCATATTCCTTCCGAAGAAAATCGCGCGGATGTTGCTTCAAGAGGTTCACTGCCATCCAAGTTATTAAAAAATTCGTTATGGTGGGCGGGACCCACTTTTTTAAAATATCCTCGGAATTCTTGGCCCCAGAAACTGTTGATTTATCTGTGGTTTATGAGGAAGAACGCAAAGTAACTTTGAGTATTGTAGAGGAAAACGATAAATGGAAACGGTCACAGACGTAGTGGGGAATAGAGAGGGTAGTGGCTATGCATAACGCATAGCTGTTTGTATCACATCATGTTTTACGTCTTTTATGTCGCGTGCATTAGAATGAGAGAGAAGGTCAGGCTTGTGTTGTTTGCCAACTAGCACGAACGACATGCGAGATATGGTACTTCAGAGGCGGACTTAGTTTACTTTCATATACGGCGGAGTGTACGGGTGTAAGTGCAATTAATACATTAATACATTAGTTTATATTTGTCTTTTTGCTGGTATGTAACTTATTTATTACAAAAATGAGTCGATCGAGTGATTGTGAGTGTGAAAGTGACAGTTATAGTGATTTCAGTGATAAAGAAAATAAAATTCCAAATGAGTTTCAAGGGAGAAAAAAAACGGCATTTAAGCAGTGACGGGAAACAAATTTGTTTAAATGTGTATAATACTCTTTTACAGCGACAAACTAATGACTTTAACTTGCGTGATTTAGATATATTAAGGGAAACAGAATCTTTAACCCACGTTCCCTATTCCACATTGTACAAACTAGTGAAAACAGGTGTTACCGAAAGAAAGCAACGTTGCGACGCTGGTATATCAAAAATTTTAGATCCATCAATAGCAAAACTTTTAAAAAATGTAATTTATGATGCATATCAGAAAAATGAAATCCCGACTGTTGACGTGGTAGACAGGAAACTAAAGGAAATGGATTGTCCTTTGAAATATACGACAAGAACTTTAAGGAACTGGCTGAAAAAAATTGGATTTAAATTTAAAACAATTAATAAACGCGTGGCGATTATGAAAAGCAGACGAATAGTGGATTGGCGACATTCATATCTAGAGGAGATTAAAAAGTTCAGAAGGGAAAATAGAACAATTTATTACCTAGATGAAACTTGGTATGACACTCACGATACCGTAAAAAAAGGATGGACTGATGGAACTAAAAAATGTCTACCAGTCATTGCCTCCAAATAAGGGGACTCGATTGGTTATATTACACTGTGGATCAGGTGATGGATGGGTAGATAATGCATTGAAACTATGCGGGAAAAACATGGAAGAGTGTAACGTGGATTATCACAAGAATATGGAGGGAGTAATTTTTGAAAAATGGTTTGAAAATACTCTAATTCCAAAATTAAAGCCAAATAGTGTTATTGTTCTTGACAATGCGAAGTACCATTCAAGAGAATTATATAAAATTCCTAATAAGAGTTCGACTAAATTGGAGTTGCAAATTTTTTTAACGGATCACGACCTATATTATATGGACAGTTATACTAAAGCAGAATTGTTGGAAGCCCTTCATACGAAAACATTTGAGAAGAATTATGTTATAGACAGTATAGCTGAAAGATTTGGCCACAAAGTTTTAAGATTACCACCATATTATTGTATTTTCAACCCAATAGAATTGATTTGGGGAAAATTGAAAAAAAATATCAGAAAAGGAAATACTTTTCCAAAATTCGACAAAAAAGTGATAGAGTTAATTAAAAACGAAGTGTCCAAAATTACCAAGGAAGATTGGGAAAAGAGAATTGCCAAAGTGATTAGAATTGAGGATGATTATTTGAAACTTTGTGAATTTAATAAAAATGGGGAAAATAAGTTCATTATAAATTTAGAAGAGGATAGTTCATCATCTGAAAATGAAGAAGAGGGGGAGAACGCACAGGATTCTGAGGAAGAAGTGATTGTGATGACTTGTGATTGAAGAAGTGGTAGTGATATATATAAGTTTATTATTTGTGTCCGTTTTTGTGTTCAATGATAGTGATCGTGATATCAAGCTTATTATTTATGTCATTTTGTGTGTTCGTAAGTATTTTAATCTATTTTTATTTATTTAAAGAATTCAATTATATTTAATTTTATTTATTTGGAGAATACATATTTTATTTACGAAAATTTACTATTTCGAGTTTTGTTTCTGTTTTTAGAAGTTTATTGTTATTTTTTAATTTATTTTGAGAATACCTATATATTTTTTCACTGTTACTATTTTAAGTTTTTTTTTTGTTTTTAGATGTTTGTTGTTATTTTTTTAATTTATTTTGAGGATACCTATATATTTTTTTACTGTTACTATTTTAAATTTTTTTTGTTTTTAGAGGTTTAGTTTTATTTTTTTGTATAATTTTCTTTATCCTGTACTAATATTCTTTACCCATCCTATCATGGCAAGATATGCTCATACCTCCCCGTGGTTCTTGTTAGGTAGTAACAATTTACTCAAATATTAAGTGAACTAGGATACTGTAACTACTGTATAGTCAGTAGTGTAAATTGTTGCCAGCTAAACTGAGCCCACACAACAAAATCCAACGCAATTTTCTTATGGAAAAGTGACTTCCGTTAAATTGGTTGAATTTTTGATATGTTGTGTATCCTATCTCTGTATCAAATGCATCAATGTCTCAGATTTGTTTAATAACACCTAAACAGTATAGTTGATTGTCTTATCATATCATATGACGTCATAGCAGGTCATGTCGTGTGACAGAACCTCATAGTGGTCACTTTGAATTTTATTGTGATCTGAGCACCTAGAAGTAAGAGAAAAGAATGTTATTTAAATCATGATGTTCTATGACACGATATTACATGCTATGACGTCATATGACGTGACGACGTTTGAGATTATATGATGTAATATTTCAATAAATAAACCATGACAGTTATGAGGTGTTTTCAAACCACTGTGAGACCCTAGAAGCAAAAAAAAAGAGTACTGATTTAACCCAGACCCATACACCTCAAATAAACGATAATTCTTACTTTAGCAAGCTTTATCTCAAGACTGTGAAAGTTTGTCAATTTGTGCCAATTGAGACATTTGATCAGAGAGATGGGATACACAACATATCAAAATTTCAACCAATTTAACGCAAGTCACTTTTCCATAAGAAAATTGCGTGGTCCTTTAAAAGCGTAAACAGACATACGTACACAATATAGTTAAGTCCGGGCCTGCCTTCTTAGCGTCTCACCTCGCACCCCACCTCTCAATTTCCTCTTTCCCGCACTATACCTTTTCGCCTTCGACTTTTGTCGAAACTATATTAAAGAATTATTCTTCTCTGGCTACAATACAACGCATTGTAGGCTATGTTTTTCCTTCCTTTACAATAGTCGACATCCAACCCAGAAAAAATCTGGCTCACTTACTTGTATAGAACTGCAAAATGCTTTATACTTTTTGGTTAGGCACACCCAACAATTAAAATTCGCCAAATAAATATTGAACATTAAGTTTTGGATGATAAATATATTTTGCGTGTAGGAGGTAGACTCTATTTATCAAAATTGAGCTATGATCAAAAATTTCCTGCGCTTTTACCTAGATGCAGTCGCCTAACAGAGTTAATCATAGAAAGCATACATGTAAAATACTTTCATGTTGGTTTACAAACCGTTCAATTTTTGATTTCACAGCAATTTTGGATACTGTCTCCTAAGCGTGCAATACGCCACGTTTTGTCTAAGTGTATCATTTGTTGGAAAGTTAAGCCTAAACCGTATCAGCCGCCTATGGGAAATTTGCCCCGGGCGCGAATTTCTCAGGTAAAACCATTTTTGGAAGTAGGTACAGACTACGCGGGTCCTTTCATGTTGACCATGAGAAGAAGTCGAGGTGCTAAAACCCACAAAGCCTATATATGTATGTCTTTTTGTTTGTATGGCTACAAAAGCTTTATCTTGAACTTGCCTCAGACCTTTCTGCTAATGCATTTTTAGCCGCGTTTCGCAGATTTGTTGCTCGTCGCGGACGGTGCACTCATATCTATAGTGATTGTGGCACGAACTTTGTCGGTACTAATAAGATATTACTAAAATTCATGCAAAACGCAGCCTCACAAGAAGGTGTTCAGTGGCACTTCAATCCACCTTCTGCCCCGCATTTTGGCGGTCTATGGGAGGCGGGAGTCAAGTCCGTAAAATCACACTTACTTGTCGGCCTTTAACTCCCCTGAGTTCTGAACCGAATGATCTCAGCGCTATGACTTCGGGTCATTTCTTAACTTTAGAACCGGTTACCGCTCCTCCTGACGGCGATTTGACTGCCGTACCACTTGGTAGGCTGAACCGTTGGCAATTAGTTCAACGCTTACAACAGGATTTTTGGAATCGTTGGCATAGGGAGTACTTACACACACTACAGCAGCGAGGAAAGTGGACAAACCCCACTTCTTCAGTAGAACCTGGAACACTGGTTCTAATTAAAAATAATTTAGTTTCGCCTTTAAAGTGGCCTTTGGGCCGCATTGTCGAGTTGTATCCTGGTGTCGATGGAGTTGCACGTGTTGCCATGGTTCGCACTGCAACTGGTATTTATAAACGCCCCCTAGTCAAGCTATGTCCTTACTGCTATGTTCTTAGTTTTGTAATTATTATATATTTCATTTTAAAGACCTTAGCGCATAAATTAGATCCCCACTTAATTTCGGAGTGCGTGAACGATTGCGCGGGACAAGAGAGGCACATGGGAACAGAAGAAAAAGCTGCGTGTGTTTTCAGGTGTCCAGTTAAAACCTACTTACTTAAATTCGTAATTATGATTAATAAATACTAACTTCTAATAACTTAGTGCATAGTGTAAAGCTTCTGAATAAACAATTAAACTATATGTGTGTGTGTGTGTGTAGAACAATCAGGGATAATTCAACTTCAATTGGAATTCATGATGTAAGTAAAAACTATCTATAAAAAATAGCTTCAAGTAACAAACATAACAAAGTGGCGACGAGGACGGGATTTTGTGAAACCTATATATGTACGCGAGTGCGACACGATATTCTAAACGAACTACTATAAACCTAATAGTGGACGAATACTAGAGAGAGCTACATGGACGTTTCAGTAAGTGCGAGTGCGATAAACAGACGTTGTTTACTTCTTCAAGAATTACATTTAATTTTTCGTTTCTGACCTACTGTAAATTAAAATATAAAGATGAGTGAGAACAATAATAAAAGTTATCCACCAAAATTCGATCCGGATGAATATACTTTTGAAATATGGCAAATAAAATTTGATAATTTTCTGGTTCTAAATAATATAAATGATGCAAATATTAAGCGAGCATAATGTTTAATAGATTGTTTGAGTTCACGTCCATTTCATGCATTAGTGTCAATGTGTAGACCTAAATCTCCAAGTGATTGTACATACCCCGAGTTAATACGAAAACTAAAAGGTCATTATAAAGTAATAACGTTTAAATCTACAGAACGTTATAATTTTTTCAATAGGAAACAATCAGACCGTCTTTAAACGATTTTGCAAATAAGTTAAAGGATTTGACGGAAAATTGTTATTTCCCCACTGATTTTTATGAAGACGCTTTGATAACCGCATTTTTATCGGGAATATCCAATGACTCAATTCGTAAACAGCTTCTACAAAAGGATTTAACAAAATTTGAGGATACCTTAGAACAAGCTAAGATTTGTGAATCTTTATTACGTGATAATAATATTTCGCCCGATTATGCAACAAATAAAATATACAGAAAAGTAAAATGGTATCCAAAGAATGACAATAAATATTCTTATAACAATAGAAATGACCCTACTTCACATTCAAGTCATTCTATGTCTTCAACTTCTACAGGGCGTACAAAAAATTCCTGTCATGGATGCGGAGGTATGCATTTGCGATCAGAATGCCGTTTTAAAGACGCCGTTTGCCGTTCATGTTCTACAAAAGGGCATATCGCTAAAGTTTGTAGGAAAAATAAAGTTTTAATTAATACTTCGAGAAGAAATTTTAATAAAATTGTGCCAAATAATAATTCTAATAGAACAAATACACTAAGAGAGGATCCTGAAGAAAATTTATCTGATTTTTTTGATATCTTAAATGTAAATCAAGTTAATAAATTATATTCAGCAGCCATAATGGTTCCAGTACTTATAAATGGGAATCCAGTAAAACTCGAACTTGATACAGGGAGTTGCGCTACTATTGTCAATAAAGAAGTTTGGAATCTTCTCGGAAAACCGGAGTTATCTCCAGCTACAAAAAAATTGTCAAGTTTTTCTGGACATTTAGTAAATTTACTTGGCGAAACATCCGTACAAGTAAAATTTAGAGAAAAAAATTCTACACTAAAATTACTGATTACTACAGAAAATTCAAGCAATCTGCTAGGTAGAGACTGGTTAGATGAATTGCAATTAGATACACTTTCTATAAAGGAATTAAGTAATTCAGAAGCAGTTTTCTCAATTTCCTCACAAAATTCAGTACAAATACCTTCTAATTTATATTCTACGGATACAAAAATTGCGAAAATTTTAGAAAAATTTCCGAGAGTAATTTCGAATGATTTAGGACATTGTAACAAATTCGAGGCTCATATAGAATTAAAAGAGGACGCTCGACCTATTTTTTGCAAAGCCAGGCCATTACCATTCGCAGTGCGTGATAAAGTGGAACAAGAAATAAATGCCATGGTGGAAAAAGGGGTTTTAAAACAAATTTCATACTCAAACTGGACGGCTCCAATTGTACCAGTAAGAAAACCAAATGGTGAAATTAGATTCTGTGCTGATTTTAAAACAGGTTTAAATCAGGCTTTGAAAATTCATCATTACCCACTACCAAAACCCGAAGAAATATTTTCATCGTTAAATGGAGGAAAAGCGTTTACAGTTTTGGATTTTTCAGAGGCTTACTTACAAATCGAGTTAGATGAATATAGTAAAAATCTAGTTGTGATTAATACTCACAAAGGACTCTACAGTTTCCAGAGACTAGCTTATGGAATTGCAAGTTCTCCTGGAATTTATCAACAATTGATGGACCAGATGTTGGCGGGAATACCTGGAACTTCGTGGTATTTGGATGATATTATAATTACAGGAAGAAATGATAGAGAACATTTATCTAATTTAATGCAAGTTCTACAAAGAATAGATGATTTCAACCTTCGCATAAAAAATAATAAATGCAAATTTATGCAACCATCTGTCGAATATTTAGGATACGTTATAGATTCTTCTGGTTTACATAAATCGCAGAGAAAAATTGAAGCAATACTAAATATGCCAAGACCTTCTGATATTAATAAATTACAATCTTTCCTAGGCATGATAAATTATTATACAAAATTTATTCCTCATTTAGCTGATTTATGCTATCCTTTATATCAACTAAGGAAGAAAAATACTCCATGGAACTGGTCCCAGGATTGTGAAAAAGCTTTTATTCAAATCAAGAATGAACTTTGTGCAGAAAAGGCTCTAGCACATTATGATCCTAATTTACCTCTTGTATTAGCAGCCGATGCTTCCTCCGTAGGGGTTGGAGCTACAATTTTTCATCGCTACCCTGATGGTATAGAAAAAGCAATTGCACATGCTTCAAAGACGCTTAGACCCGAAGAAACCCGGTACAGTCAGATTGAAAGAGAGGCTCTGAGTTTAATATACGGGGACCATTACTTTCCATATTTGGTTCTAAAAAAGGAATTCCTACTAGTACAGCTAATCGATTACAGCAATGGGCTATCCTGTTAATGGGTTATTCATTTAAAATAGAATATGTATCTACTTTGAAATTTGGACAAGCCGATGGACTCTCCAGACTTCCATCAGGACCGGATTTACAGTTTGACCAGAACGATTATACATTTGATTACGTAATTTCCAAAATCGAAGAAGAAATTCAAAAAGAAATGCCCGTAAAAGCAGAAGATGTTGGAAGGGAAACAGGAAGTGATTCAATTTTAATTCAAGTAAAAAACATTATAATGAATGGTTGGCCGAAACGTTGTGAAGATTCAAAATTAAAACCTTATTTTCAGCGAAGAAGTGCCTTATCAATGTCAAATAATTGTATCTTATGGGGAATTCGTACAATTATACCTCCAGTTCTACGTGAAAGAATTTTGACTTATTTACATTCTACGCATGCAGGAATAGTTAGGATGAAATCAGAAGCAAGACGATACTTATGGTGGCCTAACTTAGATGTTGATATTGAAAAAATTTCATATAATTGCGACGCATGTTCTACTATAAGTAGAAACCCTCCGAAGGAACAATACAACCCATGGCCAGTACCAGATCACGCGTGGTACAGAATCCATATTGATTTTGCAGGACCTTTTAGGGACAAAATGTTTCTATTGGTAGTTGATGCATATTCCAAATGGGTAGAAATTATACAAATGAAAAATACAAGAGCTGAAACCACAATGGAAGTTTTAAAAAACTTATTCCTTACTTACGGTTTATGTGTGGAAATTACATCGGATAATGGAACCCAGTTAACTTCTACATTGTTCGAAAATTTTTGTGACTGTTATGGTATTAGACATATTACAATTCCTGCTTACCATGCATCTTCCAATGGACAAGCAGAGAGATATGTGCAATCATTCAAAAATGCAATTAAAAAAGATATGTTATTCTTCACAGGGCAAAATGGATGAACATATTAAAAATTATTTGTTTCGATACAGAACTACTACACATCCTACAACAAATGCTTCTCCTAGTGAAAAATTTTTTGGCAGACAAATCAGAACTCCATTGGATTTATTACGACCATCTACGACAAAACAAAAAGATATATTTCATACTCAAAAATTTGGCATAGAACAGCATGTTCTAGTCAAAATGTACAAAAGTTTAACAAGGTCCACGTGGGAAAAAGGACAAATTTTGAAACAACTTGCTATGAACGTTTGGGAAGTTCAAGTTGGAGACAGAATTATAAAAAAACATTCAGATCACATAAAACCTTATAAAGGAAATCTAGAAATATTTTTAGATTCGACTTTACCATCTTCTTCAGAGTATAAACCACGACAGTCATTACCTATTGCACTTCGTAAGGGAGTCAGGGACTGCCCACCTCCAAAAAGGCTTATAGATGAGCTGCAGGGAGGAACATCATAAGTATAACAAAATAAATTCCAATCACTTCTCCTTAATATTTTTAGTTGCCACAAAAAAAACTTTAGTTTACTTTAGTAAGTGTTGTGTCAACTGGGGAGAAGGGATATTATATATTTCATTTTAAAGACCTTAGCGCATAAATTAGATCCCCACTTAATTTCGGAGTGCGTGAACGATTGCGCGGGACAAGAGAGACACATGGGAACAGAAGAAAAAGCCGCGTGTGTTTTCAGGTGTCCAGTTAAAACCTACTTACTTAAATTCGTAATTATGATTAATAAATACTAACTTCTAATAACTTAGTGCATAGTGTAAAGCTTCTGAATAAACAATTAAACTATATGTGTGTGTGTGTGTAGAACAATCAGGGATAATTCAACTTCAATTGGAATTCATGATGTAAGTAAAAACTATCTATAAAAAATAGCTTCAAGTAACAAACATAACAGTAATCATTTGCCTATTGTTAATAATTAGTATTCAATTTTGATTTTTCATTGTTTATTTTTATAAAATACTTTCCATTTTAGGTGAGCGGTATGTTTCGTCCGCATTTTTTATTTTTATTTTGAAATAAATATACGCTCTATATTTTAGTTGATCTAATTTTATTGAATTAATTCGCCCGCCTAAATTCTACTTTTGAAGAAAAAGGTATCAAAGGATTTTTTGTATTCTCTTATCGTCAAGCCATGCGCGGCTCTATGAGAAGAAAAGGTCGCCATATTGGTATCGTACGTCGCTCGTGTATTATACCGAACAAGGTTTCCTTCGCATTAAAAAGGCATTTTTGGATTCGAGATTAATCTCAACGCAAATCTTTTATTGTCTAACTGTGGTTATATGAACTGTCAAATTGGGGTGAAAGTGTCCAGAGGCTGTGTCAACCTTGACGTCCCACAGGTGGTTCGAGAGCTTTCACCATACCACCCTGCCACCCAGACCAACAAGCAAGGTAAGAGGTGCAATCGATCTTTTGATACTTGAGTCTTATATCACATGATTACAGTCCACATTTAGTTTCGCTGCACGATTAAGGTTTTTTCCGCTACAATATTCGTAACCCTTCTAGTAAGGTAGAGTGAAATCGTTCTATTGGAGATTTACTACCGGGATTTCTTACTGTTGTAAAATGTAATTCAATACTGTGTCTTTGACAAAGTTCTTCGAATAAAGTATTTTTGAATAGGAGTTGATTGGAATATAATTTTATTCGAGTGCCGTCAGGTAACACAGGTGTTTATATATTTTATTACGTCATTATTTAAGTTTGGCCAAAAGTATAATTTTCGTAAAGCAAGGGTAGTTTCTTTAATGCCTCGGTGTACCGTTTTTTGTTCGTGGTGGTATTTTATTTTTTGTTGTTGCGAATCTGGTTTTTCGATGTCTTCGAGATAAGTATTTGTTTGTACTAATTTAAAAGCTGAATGTTGGAAATGTCGCTGTAAGATAGGGATGATTTCTTGTAAAATACGTTCGTCGATTAGCATTCCGTGTAGTGTTTTAGGTTTTACATGTTCTTTGAATGTTTTCATTACTTCAATTTCGAATAAATTTTTATCTCTGTCGGAAAAGTTATTTGATATCTAGTTTTTGTGCCAAAGGGTTTTGTAAGCTTTACGTGAGTGCGAATAGTATCCTCACTTGCTGTGATTATTAATTGATTTTTAAATGTGTTAATCGAGTTTTCTGAAATGGGAATGTCTAATGCGGGGTTTTCGATCGCGGAATGTATCGTCTCGTTAGATGATTGTGCTCTTGGGGGACAGATTATGTTAATTTTTGAAGCGTTTTTATGCTATTTAATCTTGTGGGATAACATTGTCATCTGGTCGATTTTCTAGGTCAACCAGGTCATCTAGTGTTAGTTCGGGGAAATCAGTTTCAAATTTATTTTTATCCGCGTTGTCTAAGTTTCCGGCAATTGATGCGTTTCCTCTCGGGTGTATTTCTGGTTGAATTTCAATACGCGAAAAGGCGTCTGCTACTTTATTTTCTTTTCCTTTCTTGTACATAATGTCGTAATCATACGCCATTCATTTTAGGAGCCAGCGCATAAGGCGGCTATTAGGTTCTTTCAAATTATTCACCCATTGTAGCGGTTTATGGTCCGTAATTATGGTAAATTTATATCCGAATAGGATAGGTCGATGCGTTTTTACGGCATGAACTATACTGAGCAATTTTTTTTCTATCTACTGTAATTAATTTCGGCTGCGTTAAGGGTTCGATTAGAGGTTTGTCACTGCCTATAATTAAATAATTACACTAGTTACTCTTGCCTAGCTTATCAAGTATATCATCGATATTTGGTATTGGATATCTGTCATTTATTGTTTTTTCGTTCAAACATCTATAGTCAACGACAATACGCCATTTTGTCGTTCCGGGTGCATCAGCCTTTTTTGGAACAATCCAAATTGGACTTGACCACGGTGATTGATTTGGTCATTTAACATTTTATTTATTTGCGTATTTACCTTGGTTTTATGATGGTGTGGAAAACGATATGTCTTTACGTGAATTGGAATTTCATCTTTTGTTTTATTTCGTGCTTAATTTTGTTTGTGAATGATAATCTTTGATCAGGATGGTGAAAAATATCGGGAAATCTATTTATAAGTTTTAATATTATGTTGCGTTCTTCCTCGCGTTCATATGATTTGTTCGAATTAAATCATTTAAATTTTGTTGACTTTGTCTGATTGGGATAGTTAGGTAATGCATGTTCAAAATTATAAATTTCGAATTCCTCGGGATTATAAAATGTTGCTTCAAAGGGTGTTAGTATTTCTACGCTTATTGTTTGATTTGTATTGTTCTGAATTTCGAATCTAGCTTTAAAATTCTCAGCATAGGTCAAAGTTTCAGGAATGTATAGTCCGAAAATGTTTTGGTCCGGAATTAAAATATTTCCTTTGCGTTTATTTACGTAAAATGGTTTGTTAATTGTTTGATAAGGTGGAATTTCAATTTTCATGTGTAATTGCGTTTGTTTTTCGCGATATTTAAATGGTATTTGATTTTTTTTTTTGTATAAAACTTGTTTTGTCAGATGTATTTGCAAATCTAATTTTCTTAAGTCGCTTAAACCTTTAATACCGTCGAAATAATCTGAAAAGGTATATAATATGAATCCTATTTAATCATTGGTTTGTAACTCTTTAAAAGCGGGTATTTTTGCTTTATATACAGCTTCGCCTTCGCCTATTGACAACGTGAGTGCTTTGTACATATAATTTGGAAAATATTGTTCTGCAAAAATTGGTCTTAACATTGATATATTACAACCAGTATCAATTAGTAATTTTAGGTTAGGGTTTGAATTCTTACGTGCTAAAAAATGATTCTAACTTGCTAAAATGTTTCAAACTTGAAAAGGACTTGAAAAAATTTGAAAATTGAATTTTTTTCTTCCTTTTTTAATCTACGTTTCACACGATAGTGAATCTGCGAAATTTTTTCACAATGATTGTAAATACTCGACAGTTGAACAAGATGTTCTCACCTAATAACTAAAAATTTGTGAGTTTATACGATATATACCCAGAAAATGAACAAAGGAAACAAACTCGACACCCTGGTTGGAAGAGGTGTCTGCTGAGCCTTTGGAGATGTTTACCAGCGGGAACTACACTTTTTCTTCTTGTTGGAGTTTTGGGTCGTTTTGCAGACAAAGAGATGAAACTTGTTGAGTATACGCTAAAATCTTGATAACGTTTAAACGAACGTACCTTAGTTTGTAATATTTTTAGTTAATAGGTTGGTAGTGGTTTTTTAAGTTAGCAAGGATATAGAAATTAAGAGAGCGTGAGAGATGTTTGTAAAAAACGTTTTATATTTCAATTAAATAATTAAGAGAAAAGTAAGGTGTATTATTGGAAGAAGAAAGTTTACCAAAAGTGCCCTACATTTTAAAGTAAATATAAGAAAACTCACGGTATTTCTTCGGTAGAGTACTTTCTACAAATCCGTTCTGACTGCGGCAGTTAGGTCTTCAAGCACGGAAGATGCGTTTTTAAAAACCAAACAAAATTTGTTGTTCACAAGAAGCTAACTTTATTACGATAATAAGTTACAAGTTGCTAGCTCGAGCTTGGTAACAATCTGTATAATAAATGAGCAGCACTCCTATCTATAAACTAACAATAGTCTACTAAGCAAAAGATTAAATTAAATAGAACGCCATAAAGCTGCATCAGCAAAGATAGCGCTGTACACATAACTATGTATACAACTAGATTTTAGCAAAATATCGTTATAAGACTTGTCCTATTTTTTTGCTCACGACCGTACTAGTGCGAAATAACATAACAACACACCGAAAAGCCTGTTGCGTATTCAGAGCTACCTACTAGATGTCAATGGTCGATGCTTGACATTTCTGTCACTAAAAAGCCATGCTTGTTGAAACTTAGGATTTGGTTATATTTTATTTTCAAAAAATTTGCAAATGAATAACAAATAAAATATTGTACATTACACGCAAGGTAACAATTTTTACTGGCTCTAAGAGGTGATAGGCTCACCTGACGGCTCGCCAGTCATTTCGTCGCATCACCGGTAAAAGCTGTTTACCTTATTTGCAATGTAAAATGTGTACATTAAAAAATTTATGTCTATATCAAACCAGAGCTTATATGTTGTATACATATATGATTCAGAGTTTGATTGAGAAATTTTTTTTTTAATTGCGATACCGGTTACCGTCGTTTGGTAAATTTTGTGTACTAAACGCTATGCGCAGATTATAGGATATCTACTTGTATTTTAATTACACTGTGCTTATTTAATTAATAAGCTGTGACTAGAAAGTGTCTTTTCTGCAATATATGCGTCCTCGAAATAAAATCAAATGCTGTTTTACTCAGATGTCAGTAAAAAAATAATATATTACACTATTTCAGATAAAAAGAAGTATAAACAGATGTGTTACATGATTTACTCAAATTACTTAAAATGATATGAATATTTCAAGTGTTTGGCCCGCTTATAATATCTCCCTGGCATATCCAGAACTAATTTTCAACTGCAACTAAATTAAACTATCTTCAAGAGAATAATGAATGCTTTTTTTATGAAAAGATAAACGGTGAACGGCACCTATTTTTAGATGAGGCTGAGAAAATGTGATGCTGAAATAACTGTGGAATTCACTAGTTGAAAATGAAGTGGTATTAACAGGTTATGCGATGTTCGGCGCAGTGTTTATTTAAATAAATAACATGACTTTAGGTATGTTTATAGTATATGTATTGAATTAATCTACTTGTATTTTTTCCATCCCATAAATTGACCAAACACTCTTTGTTAGAATTTCGAGATATAATGATTAAAGTAAAACAGATACAATTCAATTTTTAATATAAAATAGATCGCTCAAAATTAAAAAAATACTAATAAATTTGGTGGAAATTTTATTAATAGATACGAGTAGATAAAATAGCATAAGTATAGTTTAGAACTGATATAAATAAAACATACGTTTGTCATATCCACGTGTACTGAGAATGTGGTTTATAGTATATTAATTATAGTATTATATTTACATAAATAAAACAATCACTAATAAAGGCACTAATGAAAATTAAGTGCAACAATAATATCAGCCAGAATTATCATGATAATAATATCAAAAATGAAGAAAGAAAATGTAAAATAAAGGTAAAGGGTAAAGATAAAGATAACTTACAGTTAAAGGAGTTAATGAATACCCACTACCATGTTAAAGATATGGTAATTTAACGAATAATAATGTGACTTACATACGAATCGAGATTTAAATTCAATCAATTTATAATTTAAGATATTTAGTATGCTATGGTACAAAATAATCTTTACCAATAATTAATTAATAATTAATAATGTCACTGACCCATGAGAAGGAACTGTTTTTAAATAGTCGTTTTACTGAACAGTTCTTTAATTATAGACCAAGGCTACTGACATTTTAAAAAGCTGTCTGAGATCTTCCTCCAAATTTTATGGTCCGTAGTCCTGGCTGGCGGGCCTGGATCTTTGGCGTCTAAAAGTCACTTTCATAAAACCCCTAAAAATTTGACCACTACACTCTATTATACCATTGAACACGCGGTTCGCTAACCATGTTAACATTATCGGGAGACAGATCAGTCTGGTTTTCAATTTTAACCCACACAACATGATGATGCTAGAAACAGTTTGATTGTTATTTACTTTGGTTCAGTTTGGAATATTATCCGATCAATAATGGTAATTGTGTCTATTTACATTTACCACGCCATTATTCAAAAACGACTTCCATCGTTTCATAGACTATTTCATAGTAATGTATTCCACATACAGTACTCAGAAATGAAAGATAACATCAATTCTTCCTTGTGAATTTTCAGGGCGCAAATGATGAACAATATGTACATATCAAGCTTGTGAAACTTGGTGCAGTTGTCATGTGCTTACTGATGATCATGTCAAAAGTAGAATTAGAGGCAACCTGTAGCCTGCGTCTGGGAAAACGGAAACTTTGCGATTGTCATAAACTATTAGGGGTAGCGTGAACGTGTTTAGGAACAAAATTAAAAGGCGTAAAGTTTTCTAGAAAATAGTACTGTTTAATTTTTTGCAACTTCAATAGTTCACGAAATAATTGGATATGAATATTATAATCGCCTGACCGCTACTAACTACAGTTAGATTTTTTATTTGTATGTACTTATAATTCATGAACTATTGGTTGTACATGAAAGCGATCATCAAAAAGTAATATTAAAGAGCATTAAATGTAATGTGGTAAAAACATGTAAACGATAATGTAATGAACAGTAAAGAAATTATAACACACCCGACCCGGCCAGAAAAATTGAACGAAAAGAGTTTCCACTTTTTATAACTACAAGGATCAGGGCTTACAAACAATATACTTTTCTTTCACAGTTTAAGTGAATGTGATGCCGCATTAAAAAAACTGTTTAAATAACGTCAATATTTACATGATATTGCTGACGTATTCAATAATCATAACGCACGAAGCTAATGCAGAAGAAAGAAATCTTTTTCTCTCAACTTCAATGGGACAATTTCCACTGAATTTTTTAAAATATGCACCGATACAATTCCTTCACAAAATCTACATATATCAACTGATATATCTTCACACCAACAGAAATAGCAGTCAAGCAGCACTCATTTCTTGTATAACCACCGGGTATAACAATGAATTAACTCCCGAACTTAGTTGTTATAGAAGCGAGCAATTACCTGATGCCTATCACAATCTATGAATTCGATCAACTAAATATTTAAACTACAACATGTCTACAGGTATTATGAACCCTTTTATCTTTATTACAAATAATATTTAATTCATTTGTAGTTAAAAAAATATATCGGAGGTGTAGAAATATTTAATTTTTTCATGTAACTGTATATAATATTTGAACACAATACTCGAAAACATATTTAACTTTTTCTATATTAATAATTGACTATTTGGATATGACAACATTGTACAAAACTTTTTATTTTTATGCATGATTTCCTGTGTAAGAATAAAGGAAAGAAAATCAAAGTCATAAATAAAAATAAAGCGTTATACAATGCCGTAAAACATATATTTAGTTCAGGGATTATAAAAATGTTTACTAATAATTATTCATCAAAAATATTTTTGAAATGTAACTTTTATATAAAAGTTTCGTGACTAAAAATATTTATAGAAAAATTGTTGACCACAGGTATTGCAGAATATGTCGTACATGAGCAACTCACTCAATATTCTGCGTCTGTTACTTAGCTACATAGATATCAACTTCTACTTCAAGTTGGAAAGGTGTCTAACAAATTTTATCAAAATATGTTGAGCCGTTTTCAGCTTCTAGTGAAACATTCAAACAGACAGGCAAACAAACAAAAACTTTGAAAGTTCATTTTCTGGTTTCGGTATGATTAAACAAACTCTAAAATATCAATTGTAAGAAAAAATAAAATTACAAAATTAACTGCAGTTACATATTTATTTATATGTATTGATAGGTAGTTCTATAGTTCAAGTCTAAAATGGGGAGAAAAAAAACATTAATACATATAGTGTTGAAAATTAATATACCATGTTCATTAAGATGTCCTATTATTAAACATACTAAAAGTCACTGAGGGTGGAGGCTGAGTTCATAGTCATTTTGGTCTTTAGATTCAATTTTTCAGTTTTTTGTAAATATATGAAAAACTAATTAGTTATCTAAATGCCATCTGTTAATTGCAATTAAAGAGCATAAAATTCTCTACAAGAAAGACCTTATTCATTTTTCAACTAGCTCTAACGATTACCGAGATAATCGACTCCAAAGCTGCTCGAATGTAGAGACGGAGACACGATTATCCCACAAGATTTTGAGTTGGGCTGGAAGAATAAAATTATTTCATTGTGATACATGATAGAACTATTATGATGATCCGAATGTTGCATGTGTTTCAAATCCTAAAGACGTGATAAGAAGTAGTAGTAGTAGAGATGTACGACGGTAGAGACGGTTGAATCCTCGACGAGTAGAGGCGAACAAAGAGTAGAGAAACGAACAAAAGAGGTCCAAGGCTCTCTTCTACTACAGTATATTGCCAAATAAAAATATTGAATGTGTAAGAAGAGAAGAGGAATGGTCAAATAATGTGCTGAAGAGAAACAGATTTAATCTACGCTGTTGCCAGTGTTCTCTTTAGCGAGTGAAACTTTAACATACTTGCTGCACTACTGGCATCAATGTTAATATATCGCTATTTTTTCACATGGGGATTTTGCTATTCATATTTCCTTCAATCTTATTATGGGGATCGATTCAACCTTTATACTGCCACCTGCAACACATGAGAACCTCAGGGCCTTTTGCCCCAAATTCTATATTTAACATGATCTTTTGTGCATGCAGGTTTTAGTCGAGGTGTGGTTGCAAGAGAGTTGGGATGAATTGCGCCATTGTATGTGGGAAAAACTAGGGAATCTATCGGACGACTGAAGAAGAGCAGTTTAATGAAGAAGATTATTGGTTATCTTGCATTTCTATCTTTGAGTATCATTCAACCCACATCAATATGAGTGAAATAGTACGTTCCGGAAAGAGAAATTTTGATCTTTACCATCATGATGATCCACTCAGTTATTAGAAATATTTTTGGAAATGGCCAGCAATAGAATAAATGCTCCACTTAAATCTCAACTTTGTCTGTTTTACTGCCTTTATCAACAAGCGAGTTACCATTTTATAAAATGTGCCAAATTTCAAGCAGCTTACCTCAGTAATATCTAAGCTGGTGTAAAAATGAATACAACCCTTTTTGTAGAAAATTTTATGCTCTTTAATTTAATATTTTTGAAATTTTTGAGAACGTGTTAGTTTTCGAAATATTTACAATAAACGGAAAAATTGGATCTGTGTAATATAAGATATGTTAGATCTAGTTTATATAGCTCCGTGCACTGGAGGTGATTTGAGATGCGGCATGTTGTACAGTCAGGTCCAGACATGTCAGATCTCCGCTGGTTAGATTTAAGCAAATGTATTAAAAAAAAAATTAAGCAAGAAATGTTGTAAATTGTAGTTAGTTACTTTTTGAATAAAGTGTGTGAAGCATCACTCGAGCGTTAATCACATGCTGATTGTAGAATAGTCTAATAGGGTCTAATAACCAAGATAGAGGTACCAATTCACTCCCTACCCTGGGGAATGTTTGGTATGTTGACAGAACAGCACAGTGAAGAAGTATGCCAATTTTGAAAACTATATGGGTTGATGTTTTTTTTAATTCCTTCATTACTTGAGCTATATTAGGTACACCAGGTGTCAACTGAATCATTAAACAATACATAATTTCTAGAGTTTTCCAGACAAAGGATTCAAACATGGCAGGAGTAATAGATACCAAAAGCTGCCAATTTTTCATTATTTGACACTTTGGCATCACTTCCGGTTTCCCCGAAGATGACCCCAACTGTGAAATATTAAATGGAACGCCATATACAGGCTGTCCATTTTATCAAGGCCCTCGAGAATATCTCACTTAATATCCGGTCGTACAAAAAAAAATATTTTTACGAAAATTGTGCCGATTTATATAACCTACAAAATGGTTCAAAGACATTTGAAATCCATGGCCTACTTTAAGAGTTATGGCGGCAAATATCTAAAATGCGGAAAACGTCTAGGCCAAATATCTCCGTTATTTAAAGAGATACGAGAAAAATTCTAAGGCGAAAATTTTTTGCAGAACAGAGTGTACCAAGGAGGTTTTATCTATTTTTTTTCAAAACCGCTGTATTATGTGATTTACTCTTCAGGCTGTTAAAAAAAATATTTTGAAACGGGCGGGAAATGGCGCCATTAAATAGAGTATTTTCCTCCCTTTTCAATGATATATCACATGCCATATTTATTCATTGGCACTACGTTAGTAATTATAAAAACATTTTTTTAAAACCAATATTTTTTTTTTAACAAGCATTATACTTGCCGCGGAGAAGTATGATTAAATGAAACAATAAAATAATTCAATAAGTTGTTCAAATGTTTGCTATAATAAAACATTAACACAATTAAGAAAAATAAAGTAAATTCAGGTAACAAAAACAAAATAATAATCAAGAAAGCAACATGGAGCAATTATGGAAAGAGTATTCGCAGTTATGACAATGTATAGAGGTCCTCCATAAAAGCCTCACTCCTTGCTCAGAAAGTTAAAATGTCTTTACCAATTAATTTAAGTATAATAGCCATTTGTTTGTATTTTCTGCCATAACTCTTAAAGTAGGCCATGGATTTCTAATGTCTTTAAACCATTTTATAGGTTATATAAATCGGCACAATTTTCGTAAAAATATTTTTTTCTGTACTACCGATATTAAGTAAGATATTCTCGAGCGCCCTGATAAAATGGACAGCCTGTAAATTCTTACATTTTTGGATTTGGGAAACGATTTTAAGTAAATTGTATAGTTTTAAAAATATTTGTGAGATTACTTGAATTTTTGGGCCATTTTTATTTCTGTATCTACAGTGGATGCACTCAACTCAATCAAATAGATCAACACTATAACAGAAAAAAGTAAACGACCAAACAAAATTTCCGAAATCATACATTATTTGCAATTATGTCAACTTTTTCAAATGGCAACATCTTTCAGACACCCAACCGTTGAATACTAATTTTAACGACAAATACCTTCAAATCGAAAATCGGTTTCATATTAACGCAAATACACAAAGCCTTTGGCGAATAATGATTGAAAATCGAGAAAAGTGTGTCATAAAAATTGAATTAAGGTAAGTCGAAGAAGTTCGCAATTTCTGTGTTTGTAACTTTTGCATTTCTTCAGGAAGCCGCTAACTTTTGTTTCTGCTTTGTCCACACCGAATTAAAATAAATCGTCAACAGTTTGAGGAACATTTCAGTTGACAACTGGCTGTCTCCACCAAGACTAGTTGACAAAATGTCGTCGAACGATGATATTATAATGGCAGCCGCAGCTTTTATTTTTTTAATCAAAAAGAAAGGGACGCATACATGTTGGGTACGACCAAGCCTGAAAGAAAGAAACATACATGGAGAGACATGTTTCTGTTTGCAATTGATGTTCCCAACTGAGAAAACGTCCACACAGAGCATTTAAATATCTTCAATAGGCAAGCGTATTTTTTATGTTTACCGCCTAAAACGGAAACACGGCCCAGTTGGAACACTTATATTCAAGAAAATTTCACAATTTAAAAACTTGCTGACAGACATTTCAAAATTTACTTGATAAAAAATATTTATAAACAATCTAAACATGAATTAAATTATATAACATGAATAGAGGAGCTTTAATATAGTAAATTTCATAAATAAAACATAAAGGAGAGTATCCACAAATAGAAATGGGGCCCCAAAATTGAACAAATTTGTAACTTTGAAAAGACAGGCCAAATGTATATGTTAAATTTTAGTTATATGAAGACAAAAGTAGAAAAAGTGTGTGAGTACATTTAAGTTTCACCTGAACTTGAATAAAGACGAACCAAAGGTGTAGTGCGCGAAAGAGTCATGAAGGGTACATGTGAGAGGTAACTTTGTTAATAAACCAGGTAGAGACATAAGAGTGGCATGAAAAGAACGAGGCAAGGACAGGAAGAAAAATTAGAAAGAGAAACGGCAGATGGGAATTGTGCAAATACATAAACTAAATTCGACCTGTTTTGGCAATCAAGCCAAAAATATGTAACCATGGTAACGTCCAAAAATGTATGAAAGAGGTCAAATTCGTCATCAAGATCGATAAAATTTGTTGATATTGTATCCACGGTAACTTTCTCTAAACTAACTTTAGAAAGGGTATATCTTGTTTTAATTTGACAAAGTTATCATAGTTGTCAACCACGGCGGTGAAGAGCTAAGTTTAAGAGCTATTGTAAAGCGAATTTCAAATTTAAATCTAAATAATAGTACATTATACACTAAGGGAGAGAAACGTCTTATTTTTCCTGAGGTGTAATTTGATGCCCGAGGGCAACAAATACATCGAGGGAAAAATGGCGGTCTCTCCCGAGGTGTATATACTACTTTTTCCACGATCGGGAATAGAAACATTTATTTCATAAATAAAGAATTATAATAAATTGGAGCGAAATTACAATATTTAGAAGCCTTTGGGATATTTCCATTCAACGTATCATGGCAACAGATATAATAAATAAGAATTACATTTTGTTTAACTATTGGGCATGAAATAAAAACTCTCATAGGGAAATTAATGTCTTATTTCGTCCCTAGGGAGTAAATGCTTTATTTCTGTCACAATTTTGATGCCATAGAAATCGATTTCTACTCCCGATCGTGAAAAAAAAATCATTATAAACTTACCTGCTACAATATGTGATTTGTGTTTCGGTATAAAAATAGGATATTCTAATAAATTTGTGTCACATCTACGGATCAAGTTCCATCCAAGACTGAATCTCGTGAGCTGCATATTAACAAGGACACCGGGGTGATTATCAAATCTACCCGCACAGCAAATTAAGGTTTTTACAAGTGTTTTTCTAATTGTATTATCACATTTATTCATTGTTTACATGTTTCCTTTGTCAAATGCAACTGGGTCTACCTAGTTCAAATGTGCTTTTAGAGGGCGGAATATTAAAACATAATATTTTTAGTCGCAAACTCCTCTATAAAATCCTTATTATATGTGTTCCGCCGAGCGTTGGATTACAAGTTACAAGCCTGGTGCGTTAAGTGTAATAATTGCATATTACCATCAAAACGCTAATGATTCGATAGCAACAAACACCAGCTGAAAGACTGATCTTACTTAAAGGAGCTCTCGTGCCAGTCGTCACACACCACTTGCAGACTGCAGTTAGTGCAGACTCTCGTTAGTGCAAGATAGGCATGTAACGACCGACACGAGGATCACTTAACTACTTAGTACATTTCGGTATCGTTGGGACAGCGACATGTAAAATAGTCAGCAGGCGCCATCTAGTGGTCCAGCACCTATATATATATATATATATATATATATATATGTTATTACACATGACTTGCAGGAAACAACTACTCAGCGGGCAAATACCCCGACCTGCATTGAATTATACCTTACAAATCATGAATGGTAGCCAATGTCATTTGTCAATTCCCCGACCAGACATAGACCGGTTTCGAACTTATTAGTTCTCGTCAGTATGCCATAGGTAATAATAATAATAATAATAATAAAACGTCTTTATTTAAAGGGCGAAGTTTAGCCAAAGGCTATTCCTCCACTTAACCCTGTAATTACAAGTTAAGTATGTAGATATAAACAAAGCGTAAAATAATATAAAAGAGAAAAAAAAAAATAAAAGTTGAAAACAGTGGCAATTAGAAGGTAATAATGAGAAAGTAATAATAAGTAGTAACAATAATAATCATATGACACTAATAAATAACAATGAAAACCGTTTCATCATTGCGCTGCTAAAAGTGACTTTAAATATTTGCGGAAGGTAAAAATGTTATATTTTTTTATCTCTGAATTTAATGAATTGTACAATTTAACAGCGTTATATGTAAAAGATTTCTGAAACATTGCGGTAGAGTGATGCGGCATGGTAAAATTGTCGATGTGACGAATATTTAGATCGTGCGTCTGGTTACGAGTAATTAGTTTGTCTCTAAGATAGGCAGGAGAAGACGTGATGCAAATTCTATGTATAAAAACTAAGAAATGCAATTTCCATGTACTGTCCATCTTTAGCCAATTTAGCTCGGAGAATTTTTCGCTAATGTGATCGAACTTTCTTAAATCAAATATTAGTCGACAACAAGTATTTTGAACTTTCTGGATGCGTTTTTTGTTAACTGTATCCAAAAATGGATAGTACATAGTGTCACAATAGTAAAAGATTGGTAAAATAATCGTTTCGCACAGCTTTTTCCTTGTTTTAAAATTCAGAAACTGTTTGTTGGCATATAGTAACTTTAGACATATATAAGATTTCTTAACTAAGTTGCTCACATGTGCGTTAAAACTTAATTTATTATCAAATATAACGCCAAGGTTTTTCGCCTCTTCTACAAATGGAATTATTATATTATCAACTGCTATTTCTATATGGTTAATTACATAATTATAGCGAAATCTGGAAGAGAATACCATTGCAGAACACTTTTCTATGTTTAATTTCAAATTGTGATTGGTACCGTAAACGTTTAGGAAATTGAGATCACTATTTATATGTCTTTCAGCTGCAGGTAGATTGTCTACGTTAAAACTATACTTAAGTTGTACATCGTCTGCGTAAGATTGGATTTTCATATATTTAAGGTTATTGCCAAGATCCATTGTATATAATATGAACAGAAGTGGTCCTAAAACCGAACCTTGTGGAACACCAGAAGCCACGGATTTTGACTCTGATGTTCCAGATAGGTCGTGGAAAAGACAAATGACAGTGGCCAACCTACTAGTTTTATACAAACTGATGTAAATGGTGTACCGGTGAGAGGTAAGTGAATCCTCTCCTGTGGTCAAATGCTACTATACACCAGACATCATAGATGTCTCCATGGTGTATAGCGACTTGCTATTTTGCAAGTACCGAGAGCGGCGACCTTCAGCCCTTGGTGGACTTAACCTATACTGTTATTACACATGACTTGCAGGAAACAACTACTCAGCGGGCAAATACCCCGACCTGCATTGAATTATACGTTACAAATCATGAATGGTAGCCAATGTCATTTGTCAATTCCAATTTTGGCTGCCAATAATTTAGCAGTTTTATAACAGGTTCGAAAGTCTAATACACTATTTAAATTTAATATACAACCTTGTCCAAAATTAAACACACAAAACCTTCCTTCTTCGTAGCTACACTCTTTTCTTTCTAAATCCAACAATTCTCCTTTCATTAATTCTTCACCTTATCTCCTCTGCAATTACTATCCACAATAACACCTCTTCCTTCTTATTTACAGTCTATTTTTACTCTTCTTCGCTGATCTCCACAATTTCTAACTTTTTAATTCAATTTCAAATTTTCACTTGTTCTTTTTTTTCTTAAATTTGTTTTTCCAATTTTACAACCTCTCTTTTATCTGTTGTTTGTTGTTCTATATCACTAAATATCAAAGTGTCCAAAATAAACAAAACAAAACACCATATGAATTTTGATTAATTTCATTCCAAACATAACCTAACTTAAACCTCCTTGTCTTTCTCCAGGAAAACATTTACAACTATAAAAAAAAATTCCTACTTAAAAGAAATGTCATAATGACTTAAATGTCAGAAATTATTTCAACAACAACTTAATAACTACTAACATAGATGTCAGTATCAAACTTACTGTTGACATCAAATAAAAACTTTAAAACTATTAAAACAACTCTAAACAAGTATTAACATTCTAAAACACATACCTTTCGGATCTTTAGCTAATTTAAATAAATTTTGAAAACCATCTAAAGGAAACAAACAAATTCAAACCCTGATTCAGCAAATAACACAAACATGCAATCTTCGTAATCGTCCAATATGCGAATACATAGCAATATATATATATATATATATATATATGAGACATTAACAACAATCTCAGACGCGGTTCAACCCGATATATATATATATATATATAGATCAAGTGTGCTTCTAGAGGGCAGAAATATTAAAACATAATATTTCAGTCGCAAGCTCCTCTATAAAATCTTTATTTCACTATAAGGAATGTAACCAGACTGCAACCAACTTGTAACTGCTTGTAACTTGTAATTCAGCGCTCGGTGGGGCACATAGCCCGGAGAGTAGCTGTTGGTTGCAGTCTGGTTACATTCCTTGTAGTGAAATAAGGATTTTATATATATATACATATATATATATATATATATATATATATGAAGTGTTGTTGTACTTCCGGGTGCTCTCCCGCGTCGATAATCGACTCCTCCAGGAGTCACTGTTGTCTAAACGTCCAACACTTCATTTAACACCCGCGAAAACCTAAAAAACAACATGGAGAATTTAACGGAAACCATTTTTCCATAAAGAAATTGCGTGGTTCTTTGTTGTTGTTTGTTGTTTTTTAATTGTTGTTATTGTTTAACATGTATACAAGGGATGAAAAAGTGGACATGTTATTAATACTTGGAGAAGGCCACAAAAATTCAAGAAACGCCCCAGAACTGTATACCCAAAGGTATCCGAACAGACATCATCCATGTTTTCAATATTTTCCAATAAAATTATGGAGAAACAAATCAGGAAAGGAATTGATAACAATAGTGATGTCTTTATCGTTGGTGAAGCGACAGAAATTAACGTGCTGGCTTTTGTAGAAGTGAATCTTACTGCTTCTACTAGAAGCACCGCACGCCCGCCACGCACCGTGGATATTTAGCTGACTCCGGATCAGGGCTCGGGGAGGATCATGTATTTAATTGTTTAATAAATTTGTGATTGATTTGATTTGCTTCTACTAGAGAAATTGGCCACGAGGTGCAAATTAGTTGTTGAGTTGGGGTTCGTAAATCCCCTACAGCATGTTTTGATAGCTCTCCAAAAAATATTATCGTAATACGATTATAAGATCTACTATTTCCATAAATTTCAAATTAACTCTCGTCTCGTTAACTCGTCGTCTGCTGTATAAGGAAAAAATAATAGGGGACCCAGCACAAAGCCTTGAGGGACAACAATAATAATAACCAACCAGAAATTATCTACATCAGTCTTATATCTCAAATGATATATAGCATCCTCAGTTAACCTGTAAGTTTATAACCATATATTATAATATATATAATATATCAATTATTTTCCCAACAAGGGAATCTAGAACAGCTATTCTTAAATTAATCGAATACTTTTTCAGGCCGTTCATCACATACGCGGCGCCGGTGTGGTGCAGCATACCGGCCACGACAATGAGAAAACTTAAAGTGCTAGAACACAAATTTATGCGCCTCATTTCAAATTCTGGAAGATACACCTCCCTCAGAGACCTATACGCACGTTGCAACGACATGACCCCGATAGCGGATTACATCCAGTAGATCTCTCTAAACTTCTACTCGGTCAAACTGGACAATAGTCCGCTAACAAGACACAACACAAATTAGACAGCATAATGCCCCATTTCGGATTAAACACTCTCTACCCTATCAGACGTAACCGATATTCCGACAACCATTATAGCCAAATTTCAACAACTATACCTTTCTCTAACCCTATCCACCTTTTGTTAGTATTTCATACCTTTCGCTCATCTTTACTCCTTTTCTGTCCCCCTCTTCCTTTGTTTGTGTATTTTTGTCGCGTTTGTTTGTTTTTCTACGTTTCTTCTTGTATATTTTTGTTTCTAAATTCATTTCACGTCACCAATCTTTTTCAGAAATCAAATCTTTTCGAAATCAAAACTTTTAAAATCAAAGTTTAGGCCAGCCCTGTGCAGCCCCGCATTGCAATATCTCGCGGAAGGTACCTTGTTTGAGTTGTGGTGCTTGCGTCCAGATACAAATTTTAATAGTGTTTTTGTGTGCGGATTCTTTAAATGTAAGTGTAGTTTTAAGTTTTATTAAGCTTGTTTTTCAACCATTGTTCAATGTCACTACATATTTTAATTTTATATTTTTGTTAAAAGGACTTTAGGTTTACTTGTTTTTACTTGTCGTTTTCGCCAATCCAGACCAGTTCCACCCGATCCTGCAATCCTCCACCGCGTCAACGCGGTGGTTGCACTATCGGTTCCGGAGCAGGTCCTGGAGAGGCATATATTAATATGAATAAATATCTTTTGAATTGAATTGAATACTTTTTCGCCTCTCGACGCTTAACGTTGCTTGTCAACACTGACAGTTACTTATCTGATTATTTTTACACTATCAAGTAAATTACTTACATAGTAAACTGCTGGTGCCGGACGGTCAGTTAACATACATTTGATGATAATTATTATGGAACAAGTTAATAAAATACAAAATAGTTAGGGTTTTCCCAACATTAGTCATGAGTCAGCAAGAAGGATTCTGAGAAAATATGGTTACCGCTCGTTTAAATATCAATTGCACCAGCATTTGTTCAAAGATGATGGTAACCGAAGATTAGCTTATTGTGACTGATTGATATTTAATTCGGCAAAGTAATTTTCAGGAAAGACTTGGAGTAAATTGGTGGGCTGGAGTGATTGAACAAAAAATGTTGGACCTATTTTCTTTCAAAGACCTTTGATAGGGGAGAAATATTTAGAATTACTACAAAATGATATTGGAGAAATATTGATGGACTTACAACTTGTAGTTTCAGAACCAATGTACTTTCACCAAGATGGGGCTCCGCCTGCTGCTCGGGTTATGGCCCATTTGGTGGACCAGTATAATGCGCGAGTAATTGCAACAAATGGACCTGTACCTTGACCTGTCCGGTCACAAGATCTAAGCATTTAGATTTTTTGTATGTGGTTATGTGAAAGACCGAGTTTTTATACACCCTCTCAAATATTTGAAATTTTACAAAATAGTATCCGCGAAATTTTTGTAAGTACAACACTCCTGCTATGTTGATAAATGTTATGCGAAACACCATTGACCGAGCCTGAAAATGTCGAGAAGAAGGGGAATGCATGTTAAACATTTACTACATTAATTAATCTCTTAACATGTTTTTTATTGTTAAAATAAGTCTTTTCTGACAGAACATTTGTTATCTACAGCGTTGCTTTTTTGAAAAAATGAATGTTTTGAATTCATCAGTTTCATTCAATTTCCATGATATACGTACTTGATACGCGTATTTTCTCAATAATTTAATTATTATTCCCCCAGAACTTGTGTATTTGGGTTAATATCAAACCGATTTTCGATTTGAGGTTATCAATGGATTTATCGTGAAAATTAATATATAACCAGTGGGTGTCTAAAAGATGGTACCATTTGAAAAAGTTGACTTAATTACAAATTAGTAATTTCGGAAATATTGGTTGGTCGTAGGTAGGTACTAAACCAATTCGAAAAATCTAACGTTTACATATTCCTCTTATTGTTTTGATCTATTTGATTGATTTGAGTGCATTTACTGCACTCTAGATGCAAAAATAAAAATAGCCCTAAAAAATCAAGCAGTCTAAGAAATGCTTTTAAAATTATGCAATCGTACTTAAAATTACTTCAGGCTTCAAAAAATGTAAAAATGTACAGATGTTCCATTTAAAAGTTGGGAAGTCTGAGGAAATCGAAAATGATGAAAAAGTGTCAAATAATGAAACATTTTCCGTTTTTGGTATATATTACTCCTACCAAGTTTAAGAAGTCTTGAAAGCTCTGGAAACTATTTATCGTCTAATGATCCCGTTGACACCAAAAACCGTAGCATTTCTTTAATATTCCTTTTTCATCTAATACAACACATACTTTTGATCGATAAAGTGGAACTTAAAAAATTCTGTGAGACATAATTAATAGGGATTATCAACTGTTTATTCAGAGTTGTTACCAGTAAAATTCTGTAATTATCACACAGGTATTCCATAGTTATCATACACGACATCATACGTGTCGGAAATAAAAAAATTATTGAGCGCTGTTACAGTGTCAGAATATTTCAAGAAATACATTGACTTTTAAAAGATGTTACTCCTTTAACATTATTTGCAATTTGCATTAATATTTTTTATGACTAGTAAATGGAATGTCTTCATACACTACAAGTGATCATGTAGAATTGCGTCAGAAATTAGAAGAAATTTTAAAACTAATGTTAGTTATTTGGTGCCAGGAAAACAAAGCATTGAACATTTTAACACCATCAACGAATGGTCAGTATATTGTATGAGATTGAGACAAATGGCAACTAATCGAACTTTAGTTTTACTAACATGATACTAATTTTTGAATAAAAAAAAACATTGTAGTTTTTATTTTGATTAACCTATTAACTTTATTAACAACTAACTTTGTAATTATACAAAGTTAAGCAAGCACATGGCGAAAGTGACTATAGAGAAGGAAAGCGAAATTAAATTTATAACATTTTGTTCATCAATGGTGCAAAATATATTGTATATGTCGTAGTCACATGGTGAAATACGGCTTTTCGGGTAAAGCCTAGGCAGTTCATGAAATGCCGGCAGATAGTGTGAAATACCTCATGTTACATTATGTGACTAGGCTTTTCATGAAGTGCCTTAAAATTTTAGTATTTTGGTGTAATGAGAAGTTTAACAGGATCTGCCGTGATTTAGGCTATCGGCATTTCATGAAATTACGTATTGCCGGCATTTAATAATAATAATAATAGTCTTTATTTATCAACAAAGGAGAATAGTAAAACGGTGGCGACATTCGATTGCTCGCTCTTCCACGCAACCACCACACAAATATAAGCAACAGAAATTATTAGAAAAAAAAAAACAAAAACAGAGAAAGTAAGATATATAGTCTTTTAAATTAACCATCAATATATTAAACAACTGAATGACTAATTAGGACTACTTAACCTACTAGTACACTTTATACACTTTATATACATTTCACAATACACTCATCATGTGCGAGGTATAATTAAGTCGGGGCGTGATGAATTCTTTATCTGTATTTTAAATGAAAAAATACTTGAAGCGTTCTTAATGTTGCGAGGTATTTTATTTAAAATTTTGACGGCATTATAAGAGAAGGCTTTCTGAAATTGAGCAGAGTTGTGTCTCGGAACTGAATACAGGTTACGGTGACGAGTAGGTGCAGGGCTTTTAAATGTGTCAATTTTATACACCAACCAAGACGTGTAGTTGATATCGCTCATTTAAATTTAAACCATTTGGACTCTAATAATTTCCCGATTATTCTGTCAAACTTCCTTAAACCAAGGCAATATCTGAGACAATTGTTCTGTATTTTTTGCAAGGTATACTTATCTGATTGAAACAAGCATGGCCAAAAAACTGTCAGAATAGTTTAAAACGGAAAGAATCAGAGAGTCGCACAATCTTATTTTGACTGCCATACTAAGTGATTCTTTGTGAATATAGAGTAGTTTTAATTTGCCATAAGATTTTTGCACCAAGTGATTAATATGAGTCTGAAATTTCATGTTAACATCCAGATAAACACCGAGATTTTTACACACTATTGTAGGTTCAATTATTTTATTATTTATTATTATATGGAAGTCGAGATGGGCAGTTATTGCTTGTCTTTGCTTACCGAAGACCAGGACTTCAGTTTTTACTTCATTTAATATAAGTTTATGAGGGCTATATACTTCTGACAGAAATTGTAAATCAAAATTAATGTTATCCACAACAGTACCAATTGTGTGGGAATGAACAAAAGATCTGCGTGTCGTCCGCATATCGATGAATTTGGCAATTTGCCAGAATTGAAGAAAAATCCGCTGTATATAGAGAAAATAACAACGGTCCTAACACGCTTCCCTGGGGGACACCTCTATTAATGATCTTAAAATTTGAGCTTCGACCACAGCACAGTACCCGCTGGCGCCGATTACTATTAGATAATTGTGGAAAAATAACTGAGGGATTTTACCAAGGACAAAATGCGTTTTTTAAGTAGAATTTGATATTCCAAAGTATCAAAAGCCTTGCTCAAATCTAATAGAATCAAACAAGTATTCTGATTGCTATCGATAGATCTTAATATATTGCCAGTAACATCCAGCAGAGTTCTAGTGTGCTATGGTTAGCCCTAAATCCTGACTGATCCGGAGGTAACATTTGTTTTGCCTCAAGGTAAAAATTAAGTTGATCATATATTATTTTCTTTAAAATTTGAAAAGAGCCGGTAAAATACTAATGGGTCTATAATAGGCTAGTTCTGACGGATGTGAATTTTTGGGAATTGGACAAATATTAGCATCTTTCCAGGCGTCCGGAAATTCACCCGAGGTGAGGCATTTGTTGACAATAATAGTAAAGTATTCAGATAACTGTGGAAAAAATAAATCTAAAATTTTTACACTCAATCCATCTGTACCAGCAGCAGAAGGTTTTAATGACCTTAATATTAAGTTAACTTTGTCCACATTTACTGCAGTAAACTCAAATGTGTCATTAACACTGCTATGTAGTTGATCATATTTATCTAAAATTTGTTGAGTCATTGGATTCTAAGGAGGCTTGCACGCAGGGGATCGAGTTTTTTAAATAGTCCACAATGGCATGAATCTTCAATCTGAATTCTGTGGACGAAGGTTTAAGTGTTTAAGTGCTCCCCAAAAACTGTTCGGGTCAGTATTGAATTTATGTTCTAAATAAGCCTTCTTTTCTGATTTTACACATCTGTTGACTAGATTACGCATTTCTTTGTATTCTTCCCATGTTTATCCAGTCTTATTTGGTTTGTAGCGAGTGAAAGCCCTATCTCGTAATTTCATTATTTTCTTAATTATTACCTGTTAACCAGAGAGCTGCGGGTTTAGTAAATCTAGCTGTTTTATATGGCACGTGTTTGTCAAGAAGACAATTACAGTTGTTGTTAAAAAAAGTTATCATTTCGTTAACCGTATCCATGGTATATATATTATCCCATCTAATTGCTGACAAGTCAACCAGAAATGCATCGTAAGCGAAATTTAAAAAATCTCTATAAATAGATATGAGAGGCACTCGTTTCTCTTTTTTTAATTGAATTTTGCTAGTCATTAATGAGTGACCTGATATATCACACTTCATCATCAACGATAATTAGGTCAATAAGTGTAGAAGAAATATCCGTGTTACGACTTGGTTTACTTATGATTTGCTTTAAACTGTACTTACTTAAAAATCTATCCATGACTCTAGGAGGACCGTTATTTTTCATGTCCACATTGAAGTCGCCTCCTATAAAAATGTGATCAATTTCTGTCAACAGTTACTCACGATGTTTTCAAGCTCTTCTACGCACAAATTTAAATTATTAGAAGGTGGTCTGTACACAGTTCCGAAGCACAGACTCTTACCCGCAATTTTTGTCGAAATTCACAAATGTTCTAAAACAGTACCATTAGGAATTTTCAATACTTTTATTTTAAATGAATCTATAACATAAAACGCTACATCGCCGCCTCTGCTTGATATATCTTTGCGTACTAATTTGTAATTTAAAACGTTTAAGCCATAATCGGGTATTGAGGAATAAAGCCATGTTTCAGATAAACCAAATACGTCAATCGATTCGCTTACCATGAATTCTGAAAACAAATCAAACCTCGCGCATAGAGAGCGTACGTTAAAATATGCAAAATTTAAATATGCCATTTTATTCATTCAGTAATTAATTATCTTTTAATTCTTAGAATTCCAGCAATTATCAAGTTAGGAAAGAGAAGCAAAAAAAAGATTAATACATTTAATGTACAGAGAGATAAATATACACAGTAAAAAACTTATAATCTAACTAAACTAGAAATTGAATTAACATGTTCCACATACATTATCTGACAAAGTATTTTTGTTTGTACTGCAAATTTAAGTATGAATCATAATTGAGATCTGTCGGAGTAGGTGCCGATACTTGCCGCGGAGAGCGTTTTTCACTACACTCACTTCTTGGGTGGAGCGTTGCTCGACACCCAAGTAAGTGTAATACTCTCCGGCATCTAGATGGTGTAAGATGCTTCCGTCTACGAGCTGCGCGTCCTCTCCGTAGTCACCGCATCGTCCTCTCATGAGATGGATCAGTGCGCATTTGTCCAACCTGAACTGCATACCGACAGCCTGCGTGTACTCCTGTACTACCCTAAGGGACTGTTGGAGATCCCTCTCTCCAGAGACATAAAGTTTAAGGTCCTCTATATAAAATAGATGGGTCACCTTATGCCTTCTGTCGCCAGGGGTACCGCAGTTGTAGCCACGGGTTTTCCGGAGCGAGACGGATAATGGCAGTAGTAAGATGCAAAACAGAAGGGGGCTGATGAAATCTCCCTGAAATACTCCTCTTCTGAATGTTACCGACTCCGTTTGGACTCTATCGTTACCCGATGTTATGGTAAAGTGAGTCCTCCAGAGCGCCATCGGTTCTTCAATATATCTCACTGCGGGACCGGGTACCATAAGACATCGGAGCAAGTGAACAATGAGCTCATGCGATGTCATGTCAAATGCGTTGCGGTAGTCGATCCAGGCCATAGAGGGGTTCCGCTTATACTTCATGGAGTCCTGCAGGTTCTCCTTGCAGCCAGCGACACCTCTCCTCGACCCTCGTTGCTCATATATCCGTTCGTAAACCGGTTCAACTGCGTGGAGCACCCGCATGTACAAAATGCGTGTAAACACCTTGTAGTATGCGTTTAGACAGGTTATCGGTCAGTTCTTTGGGTTGGACAAATCTCCGTTCTTGGGGATCAGCACTGTCCGCCCCTCAATATCCCAAGAAGGAATTTGCTGCTCCCCATTCAACCAGGAATTAAAAATTCTGGCAAAGTGGTGGTGGGTGCTCGATAACTTTTTCCACCAAAAGTTATTTATCCCATCGGGACCTGGAGCAGCAAAGTTCTTAGAGCCCTCAAGAGCTCTACGAACCTCTTCTGGGGTTACTGGTTCGCACACTTCCTGTGGTTGCATGAAGCCTTAAAAGGCTTCAAAGTGTGCAAGGGCAGGAGAATCTCGGTTGAGTGGAAGCCTCTCCTCGTACAGCGTTTTCCAGAAATTCTCCACCTGATCTGCAGTCGGCAGATTATTATTATTATTAGTATTATTTTGTAGTTTCTCGCTTAATGTGGTATTATTATAATCATCGGCCGAAGCAAGATGAAAACAAACTATTGCAGATTTAAGAACTTGCGAACTATGTGACAAGTATTGAGAAAAATCGATTTCTGCATATCATTGATTAATAAAGGGGAGAGACCCAGGTTCGTTAGTTTAGTGGGAAGGCAACGAGGTACAATACCGGTGGTGGATATTACTATTGGCAAGATGATAACGTTTTCTTGCTTCCACTGTTGTTTTATCTCATATGCTAAGTCGGAGTACTTCGCTAGCTTGTTCTGAATAGTTTCCTGGATGTTGTTGGAATTAGAAACGACGATGTCTATTAGGAAGGTCTTCTTTTCTAACTTAATAACTAAGATTATATCTGGCCTGTTTGATGTTACAGTTCTGTCACTAAGTACTGTCCTATCCCAATAGAGCCGGAAATTATCATTTTCTAACACTCTCAGGATTGTATTGGTAATATGGGCTGGTGCTCTCAGTGAGATGGTGGAGACATGCACCTTTTAAATCTACAATTTTGGCAACACAGTTGTGACGGTGAAGGTATTCAGTGTGCGCGAGACATGTACACCCAGAAGTAACATGCTGGATTGTTTCGGGGACACGGAAACGTTTCCTACATCTGTCATCAGTTACACTGACCTTATATGGCCATCATGAAGGCCTCAGTCTCCTGAAATAAGTCTCCACGAGTAAGCCAATAGTTGATGCTTTTTGATCGACATTTTCGGCGCTGAGCTCATGGGGATGTCTTCCATGCAAAGGCTTCTGCTTCCATACAGTAATTTGTGTCATGGCTCGGTCTGCGCTCGTAGTGTGATCCTGTGGAGCCTCTGTATGGAGCTTTAAGGATGTGTAACCCTCGTCAGCCAAAATGACAGCTCTATGGAGAGGAGATGTCTCTTGTTTTCGGAGAAAGTATTTTTAAAGACTTTTTTTTATGGTGGAGGGGAAATCCTACATGGACACCTGGCGCTAGTGTCTACCCACGCCGGGTAGTGTCGGACTCCTACCGACTAAAACCCCTCCTGGATCAGTGTTTCCACGTAACCTGGAACTGCTTTCGCTTTCCATCAGGCCACGGGTCATTCGTCTTTTATTGGTGTTAGTAAAAAATTCCCACGTGTTCCCTTACATCCCCCATCTGTTAAAGCAATTAGGGGTTCGGGGCTAGATTTCTTCTATCCTCTTCCTTTGTCCTCATTATTCTATTTAAGAGCATGTGTTACATTTTCCCAGTTCTCCTCCGATTCCAGCATATATCTAATTAGGTTATCAGGGTTCCAATAGTCTCCTGATCTCTCGGTCCTCCGCCGGTTGCAGTAGAATAAGGTATGTTCTGCGTCGTCGTTCTACCCACAGTACACACACTCCCGTGTGTCAACCTTTCCTATATCAAACAGATATTCCACAAAGCAACTCCCCGCTAGCACCAGGACTGCTTCATACGACACAGTTCTGTAAGCACTGCAAACTCTGAGTGCAGCACTCCGCTGTAATCTCTCAAGCCTCCTTCTGGTGCTCTGTACCGCCATCGAGCTCTCCCATACTGGGGCCGCATACAGTAAGATGGAATGCACCGCACTGCATAATACCCTTCTTTTGCTAGCCTTGGGCCCATACGTGTTACTCATAAGCCTCCCTAAGGCAGAGGCGGTTTTCCCTGCCTTTTCTGCTGTCTTCAGTGCATGTGACCCATAGGTTAGCCGCGGGTCTAACCATATTCCTAGATATTTTAAGCCCCTGCTAGGTCTAATCTCCACCTGACCTACTCTTACTGTGAAGGGTGGTAGAATTCTTTTCCTCATAATGATGATGCGCTCTGTTTTCTCTGGGGCTAGTTCTAATTGCACCCCATTTAACCACCGCTCTATTCTCCTGATGGTTTCATTTACCCCTGCCTCTACTCCAGCCACCCAGTTTCCTGTAGCTGTTATGGCCAAGTCGTCGGCGTACCCTGTCACCGTAACACCGCCCTCCAGAGGCAGCTGTAAGACGTCATTGAACATTAAATTCCACAAGGTCGGACCCAGGACCGATCCCTGTGGAACCCCGCAGGTCACCTTCTTCCAGTGTGCTCTGTTTTCTGCGTCCCATCCAATTCTTCTGTTCTCCAGATAGCTCTTAATGATTCTGAGCAGATAAGGAGCTACTCTCACTCTCCTCAGGCTACTGGCAATCTCAGCCCATCCCGCCGTGTTAAACGCATTTCTGACATCCAGAGTCACTACTGCACAGATCCTTTTAGAGTTCATGGTCTCCCTCGCAATCTCCGTAATTCTCCTTACAGCATCCACCGTCGATTTGCCTTTCCTAAAACCGTATTGATTATCTGCCAATCCTCCTTTCTGCTCTATTTCAGTCTCTAGTCTTCCCAATACAAGGTATTCTAGCAACTTGCCCCATGCGTCCAACAAACACAATGGCCTGTAAGAAGATGGTTCCTCTGGCGGTTTATTCCTTTTTGGTATCAATACCAGCCTTGCTTTCCTCCATCTGTCCGGAAAAACCCCCACTCTCCAGCACCTGGTTCATAATTCTCAGGGTGACCACGGGATACTCCTCTGCAACTATCTTCACTATCTCGGGTGGGATATCATCTGGGCCCGGAGCTTTACCACTTTTAAGCCTGCTACAAGCAGCCTTAAGCTCTTCCTCTGTAAAGGGGGGCACGTCCCCCACTTCCGTGGCTCCCCATCTGACTTCTTCCCTCGCAGGAAATAAGACGCCCACTATTTCCTCTATCCTTTCTCCTGGGATTGCGGGAGGGGTGGCTCTCATACTTCGGGTCGCAATTTTATACCCGTCACCCCACACGTTCCTGTCAATATCCTCACACATCTCCCTCCATTTATCCCTTTTGGAATCTTTTATCGCATCCCTGAGTCTTTTCCTTGCTTCTCGGTAGTCTTGGGTAGCTAGGTTTTCAGCCTCTCTTCCTTGCCTCCTATTTTCCCTGACACACCTTCTTCTGGCTGCCACACATTGCCTCCTGAGATTGTTGATATCGTCTGTCCACCAATACACTCCCCTTTTGGTCCTCGCCGTTCTTCTTCTGGGCATTGCTTGGTCACAAGCTCTAGAGACCACCCTTATCAGGGTTTCATCCGTCATCACCATGCCACCTCTCACCTGTTCTTCCAGTGAGCCTTTGAAGGCCTCTCTGTCTAGTAGACCCAGCTTCCATCCACTTACCCGTATCACTGGCGTTCTCTCCTGCTGCCCCACCACGTACCCGATGTAGTTGTGGTCGCTCAGCGTCTCTTCCTCTCGCAAGACTCTCCATCCGCTTGTTCTCCTAGCAACGCCCGCTGAGGCCAATGTTATATCCGGAATGGAGCCACCCTCCCCTCGCACGAATGTGAACACCGAACCTTCGTTGAGCACCTGCAGATCATTATGCGCCATCCAGTCCACAACGAGGTTGCCCCTAGCATCCACCTCCTCCATCCCCCACTCTGGGGCCCTAGCATTGAAGTCACCAGCGACAATGATATCTTTTCCCGATCTCCTGCCCTCTTCCATGATCGTGTCCAGCAGCTCTTGCAGGGACCATTCTAAGTCTCCTAAACCTGCATTGGGTGAGAAGTAGCAGCTGAATATTATCTCTTCTTTCAGCTTCACCCATACAAATCCATGTCCTCTCCCCCTTCGGTATACACTAATAGTCCTATTCAGAATTCCTATAGCTGCATCCACATAACTCCCAACACTTATAGCACATATGTACATCCACTCTCTCACGCACTCTGCACTTAATCCATCCCACTCTCACACTTCCTTTTTGGAGCAGCTCTATCGCGACTTTCTCCGGCAGTCTCACATCAGCAGTCTGGTTTTCTCCAAATGCTGGTCTCAGTCTTTCCACGACTATTTGTTCTTCCTTTAGCTTCGTTTCTTCTACTATTCCTTAACTTCCTCTATACTAGTGGTGGCGTCCAGATATCTTATGGTTACAACCCTTCCTGCTTTTTTCATTCTTACCGTCACCCCGCCTACTTTTTCAATTGCATCCTTTAGTGGGTTTGCGGCACCACTACCACCCTTTACTTCAATTAACATCTCGCCATTCCTTGTTTTCCTCAGGGCTGTCACGTCCACTCCCGTGGCTTTTAGGTCTACCCCTTTGATTTTCATTAGGAGGTCTTTATATGAAACTCCTTCTTCCCTAAGAAATAGAACATCCCTATCTTTTCTTGCTCTATTTCCTCCGGTATTTCTGACCCTTCCAATGGGAGTATCTTGTACCCCTCCCATTTTGTACGGCATTTCCTCCTTGTTACTTCCTCCCTTATTTTGAGGGGAGTACACCACCACATTTATTTCCGTGCCATTCATGGCAATTTCTACCATTTTCTTTACCCTTTCCCAGTTCTTTTCTGTTCTAGGAAGCGCCACTCTGTTTCGGTTGTTCGCCACCAACCATTCTTTCCATTTCTTTATATTTTTGTAGGTGCCTTCTTCTGTATCTTCCATCGTTATTAGATAAACAAAGCGTTTAACTACTTCACTCGTCTTCCCTGCCATTTCAGAGCTTGTCTCGTACTTAATGTACGTGAAGCCTTCCTTATTTCCTCTGTCGTGCTCGATGTTGACCAGCTCAGGAAATCTTAGTTTAAATTGCCTACCTATCCCCTTTTCCAGGAAATCACTTCCATCGGCGCATAATGCCAAGTCCTTTTCCTCCGTTTCCCAAACCGGATTTCCTACTTTATCTGACACCCTCTCATAGACCTGTGGGTGCCATTCTCGATCAGCCAGCTTTTTGTACTCGCTATAGTTCTTAATTTCGCCGATAGCATCCCTGATCTCTTTGATCGAGGGTACCTGGCGAGGGTGCGGAGTAGGACAGAAATTCTGTTCCCTACCTGCTTGTGTTGCCACATCGACCCTGGTGACCTGTCTGTCAGCATTTTCCTTATCCGTTTGACATTCTGTGTCGTACGTCTGTTTTTCTATCGTCTCCCATTCATTTTCATCTAACCATTCTCTAACGGTTTTGCTATTAATAGTCTCTACATTACACTTTAGCCTACTTACGGCCTCTTTGATCTCCTTGCGGATTGTTCTCCACAAGCTTCCCCAAGATATTTTGGTTTTTCGTTATACAGTCCAGTGCATCCAGTAAAACAAACACTACCGGATTCTCCTTTTTCTTGTAAGGATTTGCACTATCATCTGTAAACTCTATCGAAGTGTCAAATTGCTTCCTCTTTCTGCGGGTGTCTTCTGACACAGAGTTACTCCTTCTTGTTTGACTAGTGGTCATCAACCGCAAGGTACCCCTTGTTGTATTGTTGATACCAATCTGCCCTGTTACATTTTGTTTCAATTTACTACTCATAGCCATTCCCACGAGTCGGGACGTAATCTCGGTGACGCTCGGGTGACGCCCGTTCCGAGGATAAGGCTACATACTGTGAAGGTCGCCCTGTATCCACAGGTTTTAACGACTTCGCTGTCGGTTTGTTATAGAGGTTTTCTCCTCGTGGTCCGGCCAGTTAAGGCAAGTCCCCCGGTCACAGTTTCAACACGACATTTCCCTGTGGTGCCATTTTTTTCATTTCCACAGAAGTCGTTGAAGTGTGAGCTGTAATTACGGTATTTAGCGAGTAAGTGGCACAGCTCACTCGTAGCTCGGATTAACCCCGGGTACGCCATTTCCCGTTACCCCACTTCTCAGTGTGGATCCTGAGGTTGAGCTGTCCTTAGTTTTCACTGCTCTCCTTCGACCTTACCGGCTTGGGTGACCCTACCGGGAGCCATTTGCAAGACTCCCGCCGGCATTGCTCTCAGGGTCATCGCAGCTACTTGAGCCCCTCCACCAACGACAAGGTCTCACAGCTCCCTGGAGGGAATTTGTTTGTGTCGAAAAAATGAAAGGTCAATCAGACCTCTTCCGCCCTGAGTTTTTGGGATGGTAAGTCTTTCGATGGCTGATTTGGGGTGATGAGCTCGAAACTTAGTCAAAGTAGTTCTTGTCTTCCTCTCGATGACCTCTATATCAGTCCTTGTCCTTCTGATAATGCCAAATGTATACGATAAGAGCGGGATTACATAGGCTCTAATAGCGTTCACGGTGTTCTTAGCATTCAACTTAGTTTTAAGAATGGCATTCAAGCAGCTCATATATGTTTTTTGGACCTTTAGTTTAATGACCGTATGCTATGTACGGACTGATTGGTGCACGCCCAAATACTTGTAGGTTTCTCCTTCCTCCATAGGTTCAATGATTTCACCGTCTCGCAGCTCGAATGCATTGGCGCTGTGCTTGCCCTTTAATACTGTCTGAGTTTTACATTTGTTAAACCCAAATTCCATGTATCTATCTCGAGAGAAGATCTCTACGTTCTTAACAAGGAATTAACATGCACTGATGTATTGGCGTACACTTTGATGTCCATATACATCAAGTGTGTTACTTTGTGCTGAGCGTATCTGCTGTTCTTGAGGGCAAATCCGTGTTGACTAACATTGAGCATATGGGAAAGAGGGTTCAAAGTAAAGCAACACCATAGGGGCCTAACGAGTCCCCCTGGATAATCCCTTTTTGTATTTTAATAAAGTCCGTCATGATAATACCATCCTTATGGCTAAGGTTTAATTGAGTCGACCATTGAGTCATTAGATGCTGGAGCAAGTTAACAAGCGATGGAGCCACTTTATACATCTGGAGAACCTTTACAAACCAAGAATATGGCACAGAGTCAAAAGCCTTCCGATAGTCTATATAAGTCGTATACAGGTTCCTCTGCTTGCGCAGAGGAGGAGAATTATTATTATTATTTATTTTTTTACAAAAGACCAGTCACCCTACTGTGGTTTCGACCCTCACAGAGGGGAGCTGGTAGTAAATACCAATAGCCACTCCCCACGCCCGTGGGGTGAGTGACTATCGGGTCCGCGAATCGTGTGCCCTGAATAGACGCAATGAACCGGGGATGACAGCCCTCCGCGGGTTGTCCATAACACGCGGAGGCGGTTGGAAAAGGCGCGAGGGCTTTTGGCGGAACAGTTTATTTTCGCCCGCCTCACTAGTGACTCTTTGCAAGCCACTAGCGTCCGTATCCTGTCGAGACAGTGCTGTTTGGTGGTTTGCAGTACTGCCTCATTGAATGTGTGATGGGCGCGTCTTAAGTTGGCGGCTAATCGGCGCACTTTAGGCATGAACGGCCTGTTGGCCGCCATATAGTCTATCACATATTGGATACGGGATGCGTGTTGCCTCGTCGACCGGATCTTGGCTTCCATCTTTTGTATGCGCCGCTCCGCCCTCTCCTGTGAGGAAGCAGTGTTTCGCCCCTCCACCCGAGAAAAGCGTTGAGCAGCATCATACACGGCACAATTTATGTGCCAAAGGTCAGCTCGTTCTGGTAGCACTGCACGAAGCTCTTCATCCACTCTGACCAGGTCTTGTGGCCCGGGGGTTTTTATGTGGTGTAACCCCCGTCTGGTACTGAGACCCTCTGGTCTTGGCGGAACGCGGAGAACCACGTCCTCAACCGGTGAATGCGGCGGCTCTTCGGCCACCTCATTCACGCAGATTTTGTAGCGTGAAGGCGCTATGCTCTGGTAGCTTCTCACACCACAGAGCATGCATCCGCGCCATGTATCCGCTCCGCGCGGACTCACTGCTTTCATAGCAATGCAGAAGTTCATCCCTCGGTTCATCTGTATCCTCAAAGCGTCCTTGGATATTACCAATGTCGTCAACGGGCGGTCTGTCCGGTTATTATTATTATTATTATAACAGCCTAGGCGAATCGTGTAGCATACAGATTTCACACTATCTGCCGGCATTTCATGAACTGCTAGACTACGACATTAGCGAGCCATTTAATACCTGCCGTAATAATTGTCTTTAGCAATAGGTGTCAAATCCGCTAATATATTATTAAACCGATTTCTCGAAGAATTCTGTTGAGCCTAGCACCCCTTCCTCTTATCAGCCGTTAAAGAATCACTATATAAGTGTATAATAACAACCGCATTGTTGTAGATTGAATTTTTAGAGTGGACCGTATAATTGTAGGGAGAAAGAAAGAATCGTTTGTTAATTTTAAAAGACTTATTGGAAATTACATACTTCTCTGCAGAGAGTAATAGCAATGCTAACGAAACTAAATCTGACCAGGGTGGCCAACTGCTTTAAGAGCAGGTAAACGACTCTTTCGTGTGTGCTTAAAACCAGCATCAGAACACTAATATTGGCAAATAGTTATTAATTTACAAAATGCATTTTAGGCTTTAACACATATAAAGATCTATATTTATTGCAATTAATTTCTAGAATGCGATAAAACTGTTGTGGTTCATCGGCAATCTGGTGAATTTGGATTTCGAATTCATGGTTCCAAACCAGTTGTAGTGTCAGCAATTGAACCAGGCACTCCAGCAGAAACATCTGGTCTTGAAGTAGGTGACATTGTTTTATCTGTAAATGGAGTAAGCGTTCTCGACAGAAGTCATTCTGAAGTTGTAAAAATAGCTCATGCCGGAAGTGACACTTTAAAATTAGAGGTAAGTGTATAAATTATTTTATTCAATGCAACTGAAATAAAAATTTCATTTTCAATGAGTTCAAAATATTGCAGAATAGCTATTTTGAATTTTGTATCATAAGTTTGTCTATGTAAGTACAAAAAAATAAATTCTCATAGTGGTTGACTGGAAAATAAGAAGTATATTGTTTGCTTTCATTTCACTCGGAACATTCAACTAAATTAAGTTTAAAAAGCTTTGGCATTTAAAAGAAAATTTATTTATTTGCTTGAAATTAATAATAGTGCTGTAAAATTTCTATATAAGTAAACGTTAAAACACTGTTTTAAAAACTGTATTTACTCTCCACATAACAAACCAAAATAAAAGACGGGTTTTTTTCTCAAATGCGTCGTCTTCTAGGCATGACATCATCGTGTAGAATGAGATATCTGTTGACAAATCATTTTTTTAAAATGAATCGTTTATACGATAGGATTCTGCATAGTGAGATTTTTTCGTAGTATTGATTGTAAGATTATGCAATAGGTGATTTTAATTACTGGAGGAAAACTAAAAAAACACGTGCAAAAATAGAAAAATTCGTATGAATGTGGGCGGAAATATACTTAAGAAAGCTACGACTCTCTGAGCACCTAATTAGTGATTTTTACTTATACCGAAAATCCTTTATAATATTAGCAAAATTAGCAATGTTAAATGATTACGTTATTTTTATAAAAGAAAATAAATATCCAGATGGCGCAGAAAGCAACATCTTGCTGTATATGAATCTCGGTCCCGTTTCGTTCTCGCATGAGAGAGAGAGAGAAAATTAGCTGCGAAACACGACCGGGCTTCTTGATTTATTGATGTTATAATGCAAAAGTATTTACATAAGTCATAAGGCAATTCCACACATAATATGGAAATAGAAACGTATAATTCAATACACAAATGTATAAAACACGTAAATATAAAATAACAATACTATATTAAAAAATAAAGACCATGCGTAAAAATATTAGGAATAATAACATTTACTTAGATGTACATACATACAGAGTGACTACTATTTATATTGAACAGTATTGCTATCTCGCGGACCATAACAGTTGCAAACTTGGTTAAATAAGAGAAAAATTTCACATCTTGAAGGTCAATGAAACTTATTATAGAAATTGATAATATTCCGATTGTTGTCTGAAAGTTATTTGTGGCATTCTGCGAATATTCTTTCCTATTATTTGGGTTTCCTACCACATGTATTATTATCCTCTTCAAAACAAATCACCGAATCTACAAAATAATAGAATTATTGGAAAAAAGCCTCTGCGCCCGTGGCGTTTACGCCAAAGGAAAAGTCAGATGTTATGTTTTGCAAATAATATAAATCTATAACTCACCTTATTCAAATAGTTTTGACAACCGATGAATCGATTTTATTTGACTGTCATTGAATGAGGCGAAGTTATCGTCAACGAACAGAGCAGTTTTGCAAGATACAAGATGTTACTGGTATCATTTTACGCAGGTTGTGAGTTTTTGGTGCCATCGTCAGGGGTTTCAAAACCGTCAATTTTTTGGATAGCTGGTCAACAATCGCAAACATTTGATGCAAACTTCAATATTTTTTCTTCGCCAAAAATAGTTTCGATCAAAACTCGAGCTCTTTAATCATTTTTCCAGCAGTTTCCGCCAAAAACTTTTGAACAGCTTGATGTCTTCAATGTTGGTCCGGACATCCAGAAAATTGATTAATGCAGATGCGATTTCAACGCGAAGTACAGACCATGAGCTTGTTCCAGTTGTGACACGAGAGAGTGAATATTTTGCGTCTTTTTCTATCGTTTGGTATGGTTCCTTGCCATCTTTTAAATTTTTCTGATATGCTGCAAATTTGTCTTCTTCTCCAACAACTGGGTACGGACTCTGAAAGCATAAGCCTTAACTTTTGATGAGCGTTTTTCCTCAAAATTAAAACATCAGGCAAGATGAGGTATCCCTTTTGAAGATTTTTCTATAGGTTTTGCATCACCGATAAAACATCAACCATCAAGCATGTTTCGAGAGTTTGCTGGAAGTAGGATTTGTTCCAAGAATTGATCATTCCAATGCCTACATTTTTATCTGTCATAGAATTAGAAACCTTTTGCCTTATTTCATAATTGTTTTTCCTACATTTTCTGACACCTGGCATAGTGTATAGAGTGGACCTTATTTTTGGATGTTCGATTTCTTTTTGTGCCGCCTCCAAAATTTTTTATATTTTGTAAAAAGACATCCTGTGTCAAAATTGTGAAATTTTAGTAATTTTCCGTTAACAGAAAGGTAATTCTCACATTTCTATTAAAATAATAATTGTCGTTTTTAATAAAAGAATACTTCTGTAGTTATTGGATGGTAAATATTATCAACAGAAATAACAAAGTTTTTAATATTTTTTTCAATTTTATTGCTTACTAAAGTGGATCTGTAATAAATAATGACAATCAGTGTTATTTACATTGAGTGTCATTAATAAATAAAATTGAATTGGAAGTGATCATGTTCTATTATAGAAGGAGGTAAGAAAAAACTGTTTTTAAAATACACGTTCGAGTTATTCCTATACCGCTAAAGCTCTTGGTTGCGACTTGGAATATTTAATAACTAATCGAACATCTATACATCACTATCGTAAACATTAACTAAAGAAAATATGCTGCAAAACTATGTCAAACTTTTAATAAAATCGAGCCTGAACCAGTTAACTGAAGAAAGAACAAGTTGACAGATTGCCACATTACCAGTGATAATGGCATGAAGAAAGAAAAACAACTGCTGGAAGTTCCTGTAAGTTTTCTGTTACGAGAAAAGTCCATCTGCAGTACGTACATTGCTGGAAGAATGGAATCTCACTGACAAGCACTTTGTTGCGACACTACAGCGTTAAATACAGGACATCGAAGTTTAAATTCGATGTTCAGGACAAGTGTATTCGGGAGAAAATACCGTTACTGTCTTACTATTCCGCCGGCATATTGAATCACTTAACTTTATAGGTTTGACGCCGTACCGACTGGTTCCCCGGCGTTAATAATTAGCTCGTAAAGTTTTTGTTGCATTTTTTTGGAATAAAGCTTTTTACGATACTATATATGCTTCAATTTCTATTTCAGTGCCATGAGCTGTATAGATGGATGTATAAAGTAATTTATTGTTTTTTATTAGGAGATAATAGTTTCAGAAGAACGCGATATTATGAATTTTTCCCGCACGATTATACTTTCAAGCTTGAATTCGCACATCTATTGCTACCAAATCTCCTTTACATGTTTACAGTCTTACAAAATCCTTACAATATATTGATAAGAATATAAGTAGAATCACGTCTATAGTATCGCGTGTTTCGGCAGAAACATTTCAAACGATATTAAAAACCTTTAAAACGTAATGAGAACTGTGATAAATAGCAACTTTACCTAAAGATCTCAGCCAGTACGTGAACCAAGAAATCCAGGAGTTCATATGTAGATATTGATAAAAATTCATAGAAGAATTATATAGAGTGTTGTATAAACAATAAAATATTTTCAGTAATTTCATCTCATAACGTGTTAAATTACTTCATTATTGATGCATTATATTATATCTTTCTCTAAATATTTATCTATAGGGGTTGCAAACCTTAAATATAAACACCTACTACGATATATGCAAATGGAAAGATAATTTAAGACTCAATGGACATAACTGAAAATAGTGTTTTCGTTTTAAAAAATCAAATTACAATATTTTTTATTATCGGAACATTGCCAATCATGCATTCAAAATTTTCTCCTGTATGAAATCAGAAGTACTCAAAAACTCACCGCAGATCCCTCCATTTTTTCACATAATTGTTTTATTTCGGTTTGTTTTACGTACTTAGTACCTTAGTGGAGAGATGCGGCTAATTAAGTGAGTAGTTCAAAAAATTGAAAGAATACGGTGTTCCATTTAAAATAACGAAGTTGATGCTCTTTCGAAGAAAATAGTTCGCCCTGTATAACTCTAAATATTTTTGTATTATGAAGAAATGAAAATCAATAAAACTATAAGTATGGGGAATAGTTTTTTTCTACTATTTCAAATACAGCCGTAATTGAGCAAATTCAGAGCTTTAACGCACCCTGTAATGGAGTATGTGCCACATCTTTCTGTTAGGGCGACGTGACCAAAGTCAATTTTTTATTACAAGGCGTATAGTTGAAAAATATTCTTATAATCGATTTTTTTCAAGGTTGCGAGAACATGTTATGCATTAAATCCACCGAAAGAGGAACAATATTCAAATGCATTATATAGTGGATATCTTTGGAAATTAAGTGGATATGCTAGTGGAACAACGACTAATAAATGGATACGAAGATGGTTTTGTTTAAAACAAAATAATTGCCTTTATTATTACAAGACTGATAGTGTAAGTAATGAACTAATATTTTATGAAATTAGTATATCCTAAATGGGCATGACAAAAGCGGTAAAAAGTAGTGCACATTACATAGGCGCTTAGTGATTAAAAAATATTTTCTTCAAACGCAATAGTGGAGTAATATAGCCAAAAATAAGGCGATAGAAAAAATTTTTGTGAACTTAAATTGTCATTTCTCTGTTACTTTATCTGAGCGGAGATAAAACTCTTTTACTTCTGACCTCGTCATTCTGAGTCTTTTATTTGTTATTCATGTATAAAACAATATTTATCAAAATAATATACAATGAAAATCACTCTTAACTAGCAACTAACAGTGTAATATGTTTACACTGTCAGCTGTCAATTTTACAAGTAGTTACTAGTATTATTGACAGAAAATTGTATTTTGTAAACTTAAAGCCACGCTTGCGGTTTCATCTAAAATAGCTTATGGCACATTCATATTAGTACAATTTAATAACGATAAACTTTGCAAAAGTAGTAGATATTTGCAAAAGTTACTTTTTACACAAAAAATTGATACTACTTGAATTGTTGTAACAATGCGGAATGTCATAAAGACACATCGAAAAGCCTGTTTGTTTCTGTATTCAGTACTGCTAGATATCAATGTTCGGTCTTTAACATTTCTGTCAATGGAAAGTTAAACTTGTTGAAACTTTTAGAATTTGGTTATATTGTATTTAAGAAAATATGTACAAATGAATAACAAATAAAATATTACACATCACACGCAAGGTAACATTTTTTACTGGCTCTATAAGTCTGTAAAAATAATGGGTCGGCCTAAAACAAATTTGGGACAAGCTGATTCTAGCGTGATTGTGTTCTCTATGGGGTACTTTTTATGTGCCTAAAAATCTTCAGTGCTCCCCGAGCCAAACTACCCCAAAACTACCCCTAAAGGAATTTTTTATTTTTTGGCGATTTTTTTCAAAAACCTTAACTTTTCCACAAAACTTCAACATACGTTTTTCACAGAGTATAAAATTTCCTATCCATTGGTATTTATATGCGCCAGTAAAACCTTTTTGCCTTGCTTATAATGTAAGAATACTATTGCCGCGACGTTTGAGGAAAAAATAGCACGTTTCATGAGGAGTAAAGTGATTTTTTTTGTGCCTCGACTGTTCTGGCCGCACTCGCTTCTCTCGTCGGCACGAACATCCTCGACATAAAAAATTTCACTTTTACTTCCTCTAAAATAATATACTATTGTTCTATGTACAGACCTAATTATATCTAATCCTCATAGCTTCTTTTGTGACATGTCCCATCTTCTCTAAATATGCATGTTTGTTGGTGTCAATAGTTTACTATAATAACACTCCAGAATTTTGTGTAAACCTATTTAATACTTTATATCCTACATTCTTAATACGATTTCATATAGGGTAATTCCTAAGTTGATACTTTCCTTTAACTATGTAAAACTCAGTAAACTAAACAAAATTTTCAAATAACTTTTTTTAAATACAAAAATAAGTGAGATATAGAAGTCGAACATATTCATGAAGTTCTGATCAGTTTCTTGTCGATCCATTTCGTTGTAGTTTGCTAATGGGATTATTTTGTTACTTTTCCCTTATTTTCAAAGTGAAAATTACACGTTTATGGAAATAATGCACTAGTAATTGATAGATATGTTGTTAATTTACGGGGTGTCGGCTGCTTCATCGCCATTATATGCGAAACATTTTCGCTTACGGATCCGCCCCACATCAGATGTTTATCAGTCTTATTAAAATAGCCAGAAATACTGGTGATTTACGGAAATATCGTGGCTGGCATGTGGGCACATCCAAACAACTTGAAAATGGGGAAGTTCTAACAGCAAGTACCCAAGAATTACATTTCAGGTCCAAGTAAACCAAAAAAAAGTATGGATTACATTGCGGGATAATCAGTTCTATACCTACCTTTCACGTCCAACGTGTACTACAACCCGAAGATCACCCCCGCATAGTTCAACTCTATGAATGGCATATACAACACGAAAATGATCAATAGATACTTTGCTAGAAAAATTTAGTTAGAGCCAAGCCATTATTCACTCGAAATAGAATTAACAATTCCCCGAATAGCCAAGGATGTTCTGATGAAAATTCTCATGTTGGACGAATAAGAAAACATTTTTAACACCAATTTTCCGTAAATGTGTGGATAGAAATTATGAACAGGATACTTGTTGAACCAGATGTATGGCCCAACAAAACCAAACCTTTTAACAAGCGACAACAACTTAGACATTTGCAAAACATTTTCTGGATCTCTTAGAAGTTGTTGCCATTCAATATTAGGGAAAAGATCTGGTTGCAGAATGGTGTACGGCCTATTTTAAACAGGAAGTACGGGAGTTTTCAGAGAAAACTTGTCTGAATGGCGGATAGGTCGGGGTGGACCAGTTGTGTGGCCACCGTGATCACGAGACCTTTCTCCGTGTGATTGGTGTGGTAAACCTATTTCGCTGCCATTACTTATGATAGTTATTACGTGGTTACGTCGCACGTAGGTTTATATAGATCAAAATAATAACAACTTCGAGCATTTGCTATATAATTTAAAAAGGACCACACTGCACTCTACGTTTAATAAAAAAATATGATACCTACTTCTTAAAAAATTTAAATTTTTCTAACTATGAAATCTTATTCGCTACCATCCAAGGATATACATTTTTCCATCTTTAATAAATTTTCACATACACCGTACTTGGACTTTTATAAGACTTTTGAAGTCTGCATGTACTTCTTTTTATTTTTGAGTTATTTGTAAAATGTGTGTCATGGGACCACACCACTCGCCTTCCGCAACCGAGCTGGTCAGTTGCATACCTGCTCCAGCTAAAACTTCAAATGCAGCTTCGTTTTCAGTCGATTAAGGCTTTTAAAAAATGATGGAGCGTTCAAGTGGGACAAAATCATCCGGAGGTAAAATACCCTCCCGATCGGATCTCCGGGGGAGGGTGCCCACAGGGACACCTCATCGAATGTCGAAAAAACACCGACAAGTTAAATCCAACAAAACTAATTCTTTCATCTATGGCGCTTGGAATGTACTTTGAACGACAGCACTCGCACCGATCGGCCTGAAAGAAGAACTGCTCTAATAGATAGAGAACTTCACCGACTCAATGTTGACGTTGCAGCTCTCAGCGAAACTCGATTTTTGGAAGAAGGCTCTCTCACATAAAAGTACTACACCTTCTATTGGAAAGGTCTTCCCACCAATTCAAGAAGACAACATGGAGTAGGATTTGCCGTTCGGAATCAACTTGTATCCAACTTAACACAAGTACCACAAGGCCTATCCGAGCGTCTAATGCTGCTACGCTATGAGCTATCAGATGGCAACGCTGTAAATCTAATAAGCGCCTACGCTCCCACTCTGGATGCAAGTCACGAAACCAAGGAAAGCTTCTATCAACAGCTGGAAGAAACCCTCTGTAGAATACCTAAAACGGAACGACTCGTTATTCTTGGCGATTTTAACGCTAGAGTAAGGAGAGATGCAGACACCTGGCCAGGCATCATAGGCAAGAACGGTTTGGGCAACATGAACGCTAACGGTCAACTACTCCTAACTAAATGCGCCGAACATGATCTAGTTATAACAAACACCATTTTCCGACAAAAGGATAAATTTAAAGGCACCTGGCGTCACCCCAGATCAGGTCACTGGCATCTACTGGACTATGTTATCGTACGTAGGAAGCATCTCAAGGACGTCCAAATTACAAAGGCGCGCATTGATAGCGAATGTTGGACCGATCATCGTCCTGTCGTCTCTAAAATGAAAATTGTTATGAGACCCAAACACCGAAGAACTCAAGTAAAACGTAGACTCGGTCTCTGTATTAGTAAATTGCGTGACCAACAAACCGTCGAACAGCTAAAGCAAAAAGTTCAAGAGAATTTGAGTGCACTAGAAGAAACCAATTCTGTCGCTGCTACCTGGACGCAAATTAAAGACAGTTTAAAAAGTGCGAGTGAGGAAATTCTTGGCACTGCAGCAAGTAAAAAACAGGAGGACTGGTTCAATGATAATGAAGCTTTTATACAAGAACTTCTTGACCGCAAACATATTGCCTTCCAAAATGCTATCAACCACCCCAACGACTCATCAAAAGCAGAAGCTTTTATCCAATCTAAGTATGAAACGCAACGCGAAATCAGAAGAATAAAGAACGAGTGGTGGGCAAGCAAGGCCAGAGAAATTCAAAGGTACGCCGATTCACACGACTACAGGAATTTCTTTCAAGGAGTAAAAGCAGTGTACGGCCCCAGTCGGAAAAATATGTGCCCTATTAAAGATTTAAATGGAAATCTCCTCAAATAAGATCAGGGAATAAGAGCCCGATGGAAAGAACACTACTCTAACATTCTTAACCAGCAAAGTCAAGCCGATCACGATATTATAAATCTTATCCCTCAATATGACACCTTCGAAGACTTAGATAAACCACTAACAACGGAAGAGATCTTAACCGCCATTGGGCAGCTAAAAAATAACAAATCTCCCGGCGCCGACTCACTCCCAGCTGAGATCTTGAAAGCTGTGTCGTCAGAGCTCATACCCTACCTCAAAAAACTGTTTGATATCGTGTGGGAAAGTGGTCAAGCTCCGCAGGAGTTTCGTGATACACTTTTAATCAACCTCTTCAAAAACAAAGGGAGCGCTGCGGACTGTGGAAATTACAGGGGTATAGCTCTCCTAGCTGTTGGAGGGAAGATACTCACTAAAGCGATGGCAAATAGGCTAACACCTGTTATGGAAAAGTTACTTCCTGAAACACAGAGTGGCTTTAGACCAAACCGAGGCACATCGGATTTAATCTTCACACTTAAACAGCTTCAAGAAAAAGCACTCGAACATCAAGGAGAAATTCACATGGCCTTCATTGATTTAACCAAGGCGTTTGACTCGGTGGACAGGGAAGTGCTCTGGAAAATTATGTTCCGCTTAGGTATCCCTAGAAAATTTGTGTATGTCGCAGTCTACATACAAACAACAACGCCCAGGTTATGTATAATAATGAGGCAACCGAACCTTTCCAAACCCTCACTGGAGTTAGGCAGGGATGTGTCCTGGCACCCCTACTCTTTAATTTGTTTACCACTGCTCTAACAATTATTGTTGACAACAAACTGACAGTCAGAGGAATAGGTCTCAGATACCGTTTTGATGGCGGTCTCTTTAACATAGGGCGCTTTAGAGCTTTCACGAAGACACGCACACGATTCATTTGTGATCTCCAGTATGCTGATGACTGTGCACTTTTAGCATCTACGCCGGAAGAGCTTCAAGAACTTTTAGATGTGTATGCCCAGAGCTATGATTCCTTAGGACTTAAAATCAACATTGGAAAGACTAAGATTATGTCAACTCCTCATCAAGTGAACCAAATAGGCATTACACTTAACGGAAATTCTCTTGAAGTGGTGGATCAGTTCAATTACTTAGGCAACGTTGTTAATGACAAAGCAAACATGGACAGCGAGATTCGCAATAGAATTAACGCTGCATCTAGAGCACTCTGGGGACTTAGAGAGAGAGTATTTGACAACCACGACCTTGCTTTGTCAACGAAAATGGCTGTCTACAGAGCAGTTGTCATTCCAACACTGCTATATGGATGTGAAAGCTGGGTCACTTACCGTCGTCATGTGAAAGAATTAGAACGTTTTCAGCAAGGACACCTCAGAAGTATGATGAAAATCCGTTGGTTCCATCACATATCAAACGTGGAAGTGCTCAGGAGAGTGAATAGCCTTCCAATTGAGGTGCTTATTTCAAGAGCACGCCTAAGATGGGCAAGCCACGTTCATCGTATGCATGATAAACGCCTTCCTAAATGTACACTTTATGGTGAGTTGCTAAGTGGTAGAAGAAGGCGTGGCGGTCAACGAAAGAGGTTCAAAGACGCTTTCCATGAAAATCTAAAATCCTGCGGTATTGCAGACGAGCAATGGGAACAACTTGCAGCGGACAGAACCGAATGGCGAGGGGTTGTGGCCAGCTATCAAGGAAATGTTGCTGCAAGAAGGCCGAATCCAAGACCTAACCAGGTCTATGTTTGTCCTGACTGCGGTCGACATGTGCTCTCCCGAATTGGCCTCTATAGCCATAGTCGTGTGCACCGTAGATGAATGGGAATTACAATAGACTACACCTTTTACTTGTTTTTTATTGTACACAATTTATCGACTGTAACATTTTTATACTCGGACTCGAGTAACGGCGAATAATAATAATAATAAAAAGTATAATTTACTGAATTAAATTAACTATTAACTTATAAATCTTATAGAAATCTATCTAATTAATGTGTAATAGAAGTAGGAAAAAAATAAATTCTGACATTTGTATTTAAAGCAAGTACTACTCTATCCCCTTAAAAACATGAATCAACTCTGTGGATTAGAGGAAATTCGTTCTACTAAACTTTATTTTAATTAACGAGTGAAAAATTTAAATCTCGATTTTATTCAATGATAAATAATAAAAAACAGGGCATTAACTCAATTCAAAATATTATTATTTATAAGTTATGGTATATATTTCAGACATACCTAAAATTCAGATTAATTTCTTTAGGACAAACAGCCCGTGGGTGTAGTAATGCTGTTTGATCATGAAGTGCAGAAACTTGAAGATAACGAAGAGGGACTCTCGAAAACTAACCGATTCGTAATTCAACGACCAGAAGCAGTACCTTTACACTTAGCAGCTGATACTAGTACCGCTCAAGATCGATGGGTGGAGGTAATCAGTAAAGCTATAAGTGACAGTCATGTGGTAAATGATTTCTTGGAAGGAACCAAAAGAAATTTGGCAATTTCACCTAATTCTATCTCTCAACCTGATTGTTTTGGATATTTAGTTAAATTAGGAACACAGTGGAAATCGTGGAGCAGAAGATATTGTGTGCTGAAAGACGCTTGTCTTTATTTTTATCATGATGCTGATGCCAAAAGTGCTTTTGGTAAGTCAAATTAGTTCAATAAAATTGAATATTTGTTCGAGTAAAATTTGTAACTGATTTCTTTTTCCTAGAAAATATAAGAACACATACGTTTTAATGCCGTACGATAAAAATTTCCTAGCAGTGAGAATTTTAAAAAATTCAGCATTCTTTCACTGTTCACAAAGAAGCGTTTTTCTCGTTCATTGTTCGCATTTTACTCAAAAATAAAGGGGCTCTTCGTGAAAAATTGGATCGCAAAGTGTCCCTGGATGGAGTGCGCACTCTTATACACTTTGTTATTTTTGATTTGCCGAGAAAAAAATCATTCTTTTTCAAAAGTTTTGCTTGTCTTAGGAAGTCCTAGAAAGTTGTAAGACTTAAGGTAAATTATACGATGTAATCTAAAAATTAGAAGATATGATTTTCTTTTTATTTTAAGGAATTATTTATATTAATCGATTATTTATAAGCAAACTACCTTTTTTAATATTTTTCATGAAAGTTTTATTTAACAAAGTTTTTTGAATTATGAATTTATGAGTTTGGTTGCAAAATAAATAAAATTACTTTAAAAATAATAAAACTTTATTCAACTTGAACGCTATTCTACATGTAGGCTTCCTACTAGTACACATTTTTTTATCTTTTTCTGAATTCTATATATTCTATTTTTACATGCTTCTTCAATTCACAACGTAGTATTTTTCATGTTTGTGTTCAAATTTTGCATCCTTTATTAACATAATCAATTGATGAAATTTTCCACAGTTACTTAGATCGGATGACAATACACTATTCCACCGTTACTTTTGCAAATATTCGTATGTAGGGGGTACAGGAGTGAAAATTGATTAAATATGCTATCCAACTGGCACCTCCGGCAAAACGTAGAATACAAAAGGTTTATCGCCTGATCAGAGGCTATTACGTCCGTTTTTTTTCCCGTACAAATGGTACGATATTAGTTCCGGTAACATAATCAAATGCCGTTAGTTTATAACTCGGAGCCCAGCTCCAATGAATCAATTTATATGAATTGGTTCTATACGTTATACTCCATGCGTTTTAGCTGTAAAATTGACCTCTGTGCTAAATTCGTGCCCTACGAAATTTTTTTTCTCATTGTGTTTATTTGGACGTATTGAATGACACCTGGCAGTTACGTCATGATACACCTGGAGGATTTCGTGAAAATCGCGTCGGAAGGTCGCGGAAACCGCGGATTCGCGATTAACTCAGTTTTTATGGTCCAAACGGGAACAACACCTATTATAAACCTTTTGGAGATACGACGCGAACTAAGTAAAAAATGCATTTAGTTCCTTTTTTAAATATTTTTGTTATATTGGACAGCACAGAATTGTTGAGACGTTCAAACACGGTTGGGAAAAACACTGATCCTGAGCAGTGGGGCTGGATTAGGAAGAATGATATTTTGCAGTCAGTACCGACGCAGTTACCACCAGGACCAGACATATTGTTAAATTAAATTGTTTGCAATTGTACGAAGAGTTGTGCAGGAAAATGTAGCCGTAGGAAAGTAGGACTGAATTGTTCAACAGCTTGTGGACATTATCACGGTCACTCCTGCTTGAATACCGCATCTATAATTGCTATGAATGAGGAAATGAACGACGTAGAATCTTATCAGAATGAAAGTAATGACAATGATTTGCCATTGGACAATAACGTTTCAGATCCCGAAGAAGTCGGAAATATTGACTAATTTAAAATCCGACATGGATTAGGGCTCCTGGGGAAATCATGTAAAAAAAGCGTGCCGAGCATTCTATCTCTAAGGTGGTGCGGAAATGAATGCATTTTTTGACTTATCCACTGTAAATAAATGTAAATAAAATGTATAAGATATTCTAGTGGAGAATAAAGATCACCAAGCTCTATAACAGCAATATTTAATATTCGTTCTAAGACATAGAAAGCAAGATAATTGCGAAATATGTGTTGCAAAAGAGGTTTGGCGGAACTAAATGCATTTTTCACACATTCCGCGTCGTATCTCCAAAACGTTTAGACGTACGAGATAAATGTATAGAACCTTTATGGTAGAGAATTTACAGATATACAACTTTTATAATAGGTGTTGTTCCCGTTTGGGCCATAAAAACTGAGTTAATCTCGAATCCACGGTTTACGCGACCTTCCGACGTGGTTTTCACGAAATCCTCCAAGTGTATCATGGCGTAACTATCAACTGTTATTCAAGATATCTAAATAAACACGATAAAAAATAATTTTTTTGTAGGACACGAATTCGGCAGCAAAAGTCTAAAACGCCTGGATTATTATAAATAATTAAAGTACGACTAAACTAGAAAATAAAAAGAATATATTTCTTTAAAACTTGCTTTTCCAAAAAAGTAAAAAATAATTGCAAGAACAACAAGGCGTGCGCATCATGCGTACAATCATACAAAGTGCGCACGCCTTGCTTTTCTTGCAATTATTTTTTACTTTTAGTATGACTTTAAAAATTTTTATTATATTAAATTTATTATATTCAGTTGGCATTGTTTACATTTTTCTCATCTCTACTGGTCTTTTTGTGTCAGTTAGTATTTTAATTACATCCCCAGGCCTGATAACTTGGTAGCAGCAACTGAATTTTTTTACATTCTCGGTAAATATCCACTTTTTCATCTCTTCTATAAATTTCAGTAATTACAAGTAATTTTAAAATTAAATGAAAAAACTGGTAAGCTAATGTAAAAGCTGACAAACTAAATATTTCATTGGTTTCAAGGCCACCTTGATAATTTTTTCCGTTTAATTAGAAGAAAATTAAATATTTAGATTTTTGATGGTCCATAATTTCAGTAATATTTGTTCCATATGGAAAATGAGTATATGAGGAGATTCCTTATTAATCGTTGTATTCAATGGTCCCCCTTATCTCTGGGCTTCAGCATGGTTTCAACTAACTGAGTCCATTTTGTTAATTATTTTAAATGAAATTTTAATCAGATTTTATCAATATATATAATTAAACTTAAGTTAAATATTTTATTAATAAGAATAGCAGTAGCTATGTGTGTGGGATCGACCACTAGTAATGTATTAAGCAATTTTCCTGCCATGTGCTTCGACGTAGTTTTATTAAATTAACCTCAAGTTAATGTCTTGAGAAAGCTAACAAACATTAGCGAAAGCTTGACAATAATTGGCCAAAATACCTTATCACTGACTGCAACCTCAATAAGCCACGGTTCTCTGAACGACGTTTCGGCAGAATCTTATCTGCCATCTTCAGGTTCTCACTGAAAGCTGCCTACTGCTGCCCCTCGTTGCTCGAACTGAACTGGAGCAGCAATGGTTTGATCAATATTTACTCACCACGAACACCGCTAAAACTAAATGCCTGTCATTCTGCTCGTATAAAAATCTATTATTACCTGTTTACAAAAAAATAAAAATACAAAACACTGACATAGAAATTGACCAGGCTGTTCACATAAAATACCTAGGGATCATTCTTGACTCACACCTGAAATGGGAACTTCAAATTGAAAATATATGAAAAAAAATGAGACATTTGTTTTAAACGTTTAGACAAAGTGGACAATATCCTCAAAGAACATCAGCTACTCATAATGTACTATGGTCTAGTAGAGTCTAACACACAGTATGGTATAACAGCCTGGGGAGGGTTGCACCAAACACATCTAGCCCCATTAATACGGGCACAGAAAAGAATAATTAAAATTATGTTCAAAAAAGATCTCAGATATCCAAGTAGATACCTATTTCAACAATATAAAATTCTCAATATCAGGCAAATTTATTGCAAACAAATATTAAATTATGAAATCAAAAATAAAAATTATCTCAAAAAAAATCACTTATATAATACAAGAACAAGAACTAATTAATGTAATCATACCTAAGGCTAAGAAATCAATATTCACAAAAAGTTCAACATATCTAAAAAAAAACAATAATAAAAAACAAAAAGAAAACATAAAAAACTGGCTACTAAGCTTACCAGAAAATTTTATAAAAAACTACATAAATACAGGGCAATTGTATACATAATTTGATATATCAGTTAACTCTTTTGTATCTATTTCTTTTTTTTAGCCTTTCTTTTCCCTTTATCTATAATTATGTAAATTATCCCTTTTGCTTATCTATTAAATTTCATAAAACATAATTTAGATACATTTATATAAAAAAAAAATTAAATGTTTACATAAACACCCACAGACAAGTCTTTCTCTAAAAACTTAGGTGGGGCTTAACTAAATATTTATTATCATGAATTCTTTTTAAGAAAAGAAAAATTGTAACCAAACAGATGAAATAAATATTATTATTTTTATTATTATTTGTAAATATGAAACCACAAGATAATATAGATAGAACTATATGATAGAAAAAATGTATTGCAAATAAATACTATACTATATATATATACTATAAATAGACACTAATAAAATATTTTAATTCCAGGAGTGGCTTATTTACATGGATATAGAGTACAACAATCTTTGTCAGGGAGTAAGAAACATGCCTTTGAAATTATACCACCAGACTCCAACAAAAAATCTTACTATTTCCACACAGAATCAGATGCAGATAGAAAAAGGTATGTAGTTCTGCATACATAGAATGTGTTTCAAATATACACATATATTTTAATCCATGAGTCTTTACGTGAAGTACAGGCTCACTTTTAAAATTTTAAACGAATTTAGGTCCGTTTTTATTCCTCCACCAAACACTCAAAATGTAAGTCATTCACTTTTATTAGATACAGCCGAGGTTAGAGTACTACCATATACGAACAAAAGTTGATATTTTATTTAGTTTGTGGCATGGTATAGAATCACGCATTTTTTGAAACACATTAACAGTTCATAGTCACAATTCACAGAAAACGCTAGAAATTGGAAAGTTAATGAATAAGAATTTTTTTACGGGGCCAACTATTTAAAATCGTGGCAGCGCATGTTAGAGATGATTTTTAAAACTTAAGCGACCTTGGGAAGTTTTCTTTCGTGGTATTTTTTTTTAATATCGACAATTTTAATTGTTTCTATGGCTTTCTATGGCAGTGAAAACTAATAAAAAATTCGAACTTCCGACTGAAATTGACAAGAAATTTCAAAATTCGAATTTTACCACGAAACTTGGTATCCGAGGTTAAAATAGTATTCTAGTAACTTTTTTCTCCAACGTAACGCAAAATATTGAGTATCTGTCCTATTCACGAAGTCGCAGTAGGCTGGGTTTACACCTGACACTTCAGTTGCGTACTGTACTCTAAGCAATGCAACCCTTGAAGTTCCACCTCTGTACCAAAATTCAAATCTTCTGAAAATAAATTAAATATAGGGGTGTCTTCATCTTAAGCGTGTCACACTGTATGTATATAAAAATGTATAAATATAGTTGGGTGTCTTGATAACGACGATCTCCATTAAAACAAAACTTCAATTTAAATGATTTACACAAAACTTAATGATTATCTATTAGTGACTGGAAAAGTATTAGTAGTGTTTAAAAGCAGTTATTGCAGCTATTAGATAAATGTATTAAAAAAGAAATAGAATGACTGAATGATATCTTTTTTTTTATATTTAGGTGGGTAGAAATGGCTGGGGAATGTAGTAGACATTCCATTAGCTCAGTGAAGCCGACTATTTTTTTCTATCAATTGCTTGTTGACTATATCATTTGTTGTTTGTTTTCTATTCAGGAGGCAAACTTACATATTGGATACTACGAATTTATATATATATATAATTTTAATTTTTACTAATCTACCTTTTTTTAAACTTTATTTATCACTCTATTCTGACATCCTAGATTTATTATAATTATATTTATTGATTTAGATTTTTTAATTTTTATTTTTTTCTTTCATTGCTTGGGGATAATCACAGGGACACTTCTCTGACTAGGTATCTGTCTAGTCTCATTCACATACAAATGAACCTCGGAATGGTGTGGGTAACATATGGATAAAACGAGAGGATATCTTAAACCTATATTTACATCACTATTATAATGTGCTATTGTGATTTATATTACAGTTCCATTTCTAGTTTTTTTATGTGACCACAAAGTAATTTATATAATTCAAGGTTACTAGAACATAGCAATTGTGGAAAGTTAAAAGGCTGGCATATTTTTGTTTTGTATATTTTATCGACAAATTCTTTAACTTTTTCCGAATTTAATTCACAATTGAGAAGTACATGCTCTGCGTCGCCTAACTGACCACAATCACAATGTAGACTGTCTTTAAATTTGATTTTATACAAGTACGTTTTAACCAGTACGTGGTTGAATCTGAAACTACAAATATTTTTAATATAATTTATATTAAATTTACTATTTTTGAACCAAGGCGCTTTGGGAATAGTAGGTTGAATATTTTTATAATACGATCATTTTGTTTCTCGCCTGAAAGCTGTTTCCCAATCTTTAAAAAATGTTTTTTATATCCAGGGAAAAATATCTTCGTAAGGGTAAAGGTATGCTTCGACTTTTGTATTTTGAAGTGCTTCTTTTGCTAGAATGTCTTCTTTTTCATTGTTGATAATATTGCAATGACCTTTTACCCAAACTAGAGTCACCTTTTTTATGCATCTTGAAGATGTTTCATTAAAGTCACAACTTTATTTATTAAATAATTGGTGTTTGTTTTAGGGTTCAAATTTTTTATTTGCTCTTACTGTCTTACTGTTCTTCTAGATTTAAACTGTATTGTAGTGCTTCTATAATTGCGATAATTTCTGCAGGAAAAATACTAAAATTTGGGCTTAATTTAATTTTTTTATAATAATTATTTTGTTCATCAAATATTGCACAACCCATATTTATCTCATTTTTTGAACCATCTGTATATAAACAATAAGGTTTAGATGACAGTAGACTTAAGTCATATTTAAATAAAGAATTTCTAATGGTTCTAGGAAAAAGGCTAATAATCTCATAATCATGTAAGAATGATATTGGGATGTTTATATTACGCATAAAGTTATTTATTTCATAGACTGGGGCAATGAAGTTCTTGCTGACTTGATCTAAGTAGCTTCATATATATTTCTACTAATAGTATGGATTTTTTTTGCCAGTATTTATTTGATGTCTAAAATAAATAAGTTGTGAATATTTTGAATTAATTTGTTGCCTTTAGCAACCATTCTTAAAAGAAATTTGGAACACAGGACCTATCTTCTGAACTGAATTGGCAATTTCTCCATATTCGACAAGCAAATTATTTACTGGTGTGTTCTTAGTGCACCTATACATAATCGTAAGCATTTATTTTGAATTATTGTAATTTTATGTAAATGGCACTGCGCTGTTTGGTCGTATAAAATTGATCCGTAATCTATAATAGATCTGATGTAAGACTTATATATCCTGAGGCATATTTCGCTATCAGCACCCCAATTAGTGTGTGAAACCATTCTTAAAATATTTATACCTTTTCCATTCTAGATACTACGTATTCTATATGATTTTTCCACAGCAGTTTTCTATCTAAGACCATTCCTAAACATTTTACCGTTATACCGTTTACCATTATACCGTATACATATACATATGTCGTCCGCAAATTGTAATAATTTGTTACCGAATTTTCCAGGTCTGAGGTATATATGAGATTTGGATTTAATGTACTGCCTAAACTTGTTGTCCTTAGTCCTAAAATATTTTCGTTTAGTTTTAAATATAAAGTTCTATTCTCACAGAGTTTCACTATTTTCTGACGGAAACTAGGGGGAAGTCCTATGGCAAACATTTTCTCAAATAGTATTTTTAAAGAGACGTTATCATATCGTTCTATGTCAATAAATAATGCTGTCGTCGATTTTGAGAGGGACAAGGAGGTATTTTTGCCCGTTACGAGATGTGCCAAGTTTTTTATCGTGGAACAATTTTTTCTGAATCCAAATAGTAAAGGAAATATCTTTTCATTAATTTCCAACCAGGTATCAAGTGTATTCTTTATGAGACGTTCATGCGTTTTTAAAATAACCGAAGCTAAAGAGATACCTCTGTAAGAAGTAAATAATTTGGGATTTCTTTGTGGTTTCAGATTTTGAATAATTAAATATTCTTTTCATTCGTCTGGTATATTTTCATGCCTCCATATACTGTTTATAATATTTAGTAAAATAAGTTTCGATTTTTTGCGATAATTTTGCTAGCATTTCATAATGAATATTGTCTGTTCCGGGGGATGTATCATATAATTATTTAGACACAATTCCAATTCATTAAGGGAGAATGAATTTAATAAATAATGTTGGGGATTATGTTCAATATACTGGTAATGTATTCCATTGGCCCAATCCGGTGTAAGTTTTTGAAAAAATTCTTCTATCAATGCTTCGTCATTTATAGGAATCCGGGGTTCCTGATAATCATTTTATTTTTCTTATTTGTACCCAAATATCTGAGATATGAGTGTCTTTATTTAATTGACTGCAGAAATTCTTCTAAGACATTCGTTTACTCTGAAGTATTACCCTCTTACAAATGGCCGCCATTTTTTAGTATATAATAAAATTTTCAGAACTAGTATGTTTCTTATTTTTAGTTATTTATTTATTTCAATATAGATCCAACAGGCAAACGCCCAGTTAAGGATAGGGTAGAACAAGGGAGAAAGAGAGTATACAATAATATACATAAAAAGAGTATACAGTAATATACAACTACAAACATACATAGGTATACGTAAACAAATATAAGTGAATATAGGATATATAACAATTTACACTATATAGGTAAAGTATAAATTTTAAAAATTTTAAACTAGAAAAATTAAAACAGAGTTCAGCTATTTAAGTAAGTTCTCTTAATTTTATATATGCTGGAATGGGATTTATCAATACTGTTCTCGAGGCAACTGTAGTTGGAAATCATTTGATATATTGGCGAAGCAATAATTAATATATTAGTTCGAGGAATAGGGATGTTAAAAATGTTATTATGGCGTGCAGAGGCACTCCAGGGACACGATACATGATTAGATTCAGCAGGGCTGTACAGTCCAGCTTATAATTGACTAATTTATAAAGAAATACAACTGACTGCATACACCTTCTAGTCCTAAGACTAGTCAGATTAAAACGATTTAACAGTGTTTCCTGAGAATACCTCTGGGTGGATATTCACCATCCAGGGCATATACCGATGACTTTAAGAAACGTCTCTGAATTTTTTCTAAGGATAACATGTGTATATTATAGATAGGATTCCAAATTATTGATGCTTACTCCAAGCGAGATCTTACAAGAGACACATACAGTACACGAAGTGTATGCATATCAGTGAAGCCTTTAAGGTTACGTATAACAAAATCTAGTCTTTTAAAGGCAGCTAACGTGGTGGCCTCAATATTATTAGTAAAGGTCAGTCTTTTGTCAAAAATGACCCCAAGATCCTTGATAGCATCGGGTCGCTGCAAAAACGAATCACCCAAATTATATTCAAAAATTTCAGGACTAGATTTTCTGCAGAATGTCATTACATTGCATTTAGATGCATTTAATTACTGCTACACCAAGATTCAATCAAATTTAAAGCGCCTTGAAAACGCACGCAGTCTGCTAAAGATGTTATTTCGGTGTACAATTTCAAGTCATTCGCATACATCAAGGAATGTACGTCCAAGTCAGATGTTATGTAATTTATAAAAATATCAGAGAATAGTGGCTCAAGTGTCGATCCCTGCGGAACCCCGGATCTTTGATGGAAACTAACAGACTGAAAACCATGGTACTGAACAAACAGATATGTATCGTGTAGGTAATCGACAAACAACTTTATTAAGCCTGAAGACAAATCAAATGAATTTAATTTCTTCAGTAAAATACCATGGTCTAATCTGTCGAACGCCTTCGAAAAGTCCATGTATATGACATCAACTTGACTATGTTGATCAAGTTTTTCACAAATAAACTGGGTTTTACACGCAAGATTCGTAACTGTAGATCGCCCTTTCATAAAACCATGTTGATCAGTAGACAGCAACCCTGATATATGATTGTACATTGCAGAGTGCAGCAAAAACTCAAGAATTTTACCAAAATTGCACGATAACGTAATTGGTCTATAGTTAGTAAGATCATTTTTATCTCCTTTCTTGTAGACTGGACAAACGCGAGATAGTTTCCAAAGCTGCAGAAAAGAGGTTTTCGAAATAAGGTTAAATATGACAGTGAGTGCTTTAACAAAATCCGAGGAGCAATCTTTGATCAAAAATGCAGGTATCAAGTCAGGCCCCATGGTCATATTGGCCTTAATCTTCTTAATAGCAAGTAAAACTTCCTCTTCAGACATAATGTCTAACGTCATCACAACCTCAGCTACTGGATCTACAAAAGAATGAGAAAAATGATCTGCAAAACTGTCCACTATTATCTGATATCCTCAATTATTTTGCCATTATATGTAATTACTGAGGGAAGAGAGGATACATTATTTTTATGGTGGACCAATGCCCAAAAGTTGTTCAGATTATTTTTTAAGTCACTCTGAATGGTACGCAAGTTATGTAGCATAGGAAATCCGAATATTATTTTTTATTTGGGCTCGTAATACTTTAAATTCTTCAAGACATTAAGGATTACCAGTTCCCTTATATTTATTAAAGGCCTTAACTTTTTGTTTTATTTTGTTGATAATTTGAGTATTGAACCATGGTGGATATGGCTTAGAGGTTGGTTTTTTTGTAGGTACACTCTTCTCAAATGCGGTATTTAGTTTGTCATAAAGAGCACCCACAGCCATATTAGCCTCGCTATAATTTCCAAGGAAGGTCCAATCAATACCCGCTAAGTCATTATGTATTGTACAAGATTGGCTTTGCGAAAGTTGAAATCTGAATTTGATTGAAGCGGAAAATTTTTCTTGGGAATTTTATCGATGTCTAACTCAACCTGTAGTGCAGGATGATAAGAGTCTTCCGGCAAAATTATTGCAGGAGCGGCAATCACAGCACACTCCCTGTTACTACAAACCAAATCTAACAATCTACCATGATAATTTAAAATATTATTAAACTGGCATAGTTCAAAGAAATTGCAAAAATTTTGGGTTAAACTATATATTGTCGTTGGATTAATGATATTATTTTTGCAGTCTAGGTACTCAGATATATATTTTTATATGCATTTTTTTGTTGGGTATTGCTTGATCACAGTCCTAGTTCCACCATACCTTATTAAAATTTTTATTGTATCCTGTTTTCCTCTCTGGTATTGGAGCGTTATTAGCTTCATTTAAATTTTTTATGAATTATTTATAATTAACCTGTTCATCTGGTACTGACTCTACACTTCTTTGATCTACCAGAGTGGAAAACAAAAGCCAATCAGCCTTTTTAATAGTCCACTTTGTATATGGTTTTACATTATTGATTGCATAATCATTTGTGCCAACTATAATTGATAAATGATCGCTTACCTCCCAGTTGAAAATTTGGGAAATATCCGATAAACCGATAGTTAGATCAATTGCTGATTTATGTTGGCTTTGAGGTTTACTTATCATTGTTTCATTGTCATTATTAAGAATAGTTAAATTACAATCTTCTATAGATATTAATAGTTCATTACCGGCCGTATCCGAATAACTACATCCCCAAGCCAAATTATGCGCGTTAAAATCACCTCCCACCATAAAAGGTTTACATAAACTTTGAGAAAATGTTTACCATTCATTTGAGTTTATTTTTAAATTTGGTTTAACATAGACCAAATAAAAATTTATTTTTTGATTGTTTAAAACGGATATACTCGATGTCACACACATTACATTTTCGATTTTATAGTAATTAAATTATTTATCAGGTAACCTGATAAGTTTAATTTTATGAGAATTGCTACGCCAGCATATCCGTCGGCCCTGTGTTTCCTAAATATTGAAAAACCAGAGATATTCAATTTTTTTGTTTCTTTAAGCCATATTTCGCTTATTAAGTCTATACTAATTTGATTATCAAACAAAAATGTTTCGATGAAGTTCTTTTCGGAATTATCGACCGACAATTCCATTGCATTATTTTGAAATTATACATTCATCCTGTAAGGTTTTTATTATAATATCTGATATATTTTTAATTAAAATATAGTCCGAAATGTTATAAAAATGAAAAGTCACTTTAATTGATGATGAAAGAGATTATGTTAAATTTTTATTATCGTTAGTAGATTTTATATTATGATATTGTGGAGGAAATTTATTTATGATAGATTGGGATGAAAATTGAATAGGAGTAACTATTTTTTGGTGCATCTAGAAGTGAATTATTCGGCGTCATATTTATATCTAATCGTTTTCTTTTTGAAGGTTGAGTGAATCTGTTAAATTTGTTTCTAGGAAAATTAGTGTTTGACTGTTGGTTTACTTCATTGGTATAAGTGTGATGTCCTGCATTTGATTTTACTGGATTTAAATTTGTCTGAACCGCATGTGAGTAGGCTATTATTGTATTTTGGTAATGCATCATTGTTTGACAAATTTTCAATACCCATTATGTTTTTAATGTATTTTTGTTTTTAAAATTTTGGGCATAGATCTCGATTAGTTTTTCCTAATGCTCTCCTTCCTTTACATAATATACAGTGAGGAGATTTTGATTTTCATGATTCTCTCCGCAATTTATACACCTTCAATATTAAATACTATTTTTTTCTGCAGTAGATAATTCGACTTTGACTCCGTTATGACAATTGGCGTAATTCTCTTAATATAATTTTCTATATCAGGTACTGATTTCATTATTAATTTTTCTGTAGATATTCTATGCCACTTTCCTATATTACCGTTGTCATTCTGTACGTAAACTACGACGGTCCTGTGTCACTACTTGGATAAAACATCGAAGTTCTTGTTTCTATACTTTTTATACTAGTGTTTCGTTTTTCTGACTTGCATTATCTACAATTAATTTATTATTTGGGTTATTATACATATTGGATTTTGCTGTTTGATTTGTATTATTTCCATAATTACTGCTAAATATATACGACTTGGTTCACTTACCTCATTTCGCTCGTTCTGATTTTTTTTTATTTACTAGTTTTTTGTTACCTTATTCGCAATTCCTTTTTCTACTGACAAAATTTTTATTTCCAGGTCCTCGTTTATTCCTGGGTCTCTTTCTTGACCCCCTTGTCTTTACTCATTTTGTTTGTTGAAGATTTACACTTATAATTTACCGCACTCAGTCACACGTCCGTATACTACGAGCCTCATGTACCGAATCGAAGGATACCTAATAGGTTTCTTTGGAAATTTACAGATTATGTAAATAGAATAGAAACTTTTACAATTCAGCATTAATCAATTTAATTCATAATCATGAACAAGAGGCAATAGGTAATACACTCAGATATCAACAATTTTAAAGTCAATAGGAGTCATTTTGCCGATGATGAACGTGGCAGGTAAATTTTAAAAAAACTATGTTTCTAATTTTGGCATAGCAGATTGTTTTAACAATTCAATGTAAATCGTAAATAGATACATTAATATTATCATATTCTATTTAAAAATGTTTACCTTAAATGATTTTATGTGAGGATGGGTGAGGAATTAAAGGTTAAATATGTTTTATTTACGTACGCTAATTACGGTTATGAATTTGGTTATTTCGATTTTTTATTATTAAAATTAACATATAGGGGTTAATGGGGTAAAACCACAACATGGAAAATTGCTAATAAGTATTTTAAGTTTTAGTTAAGAGCATTGCTTCTGATAACACACCCTCTGAAAAAAAACAACTTGCATTTGATGACCTTGTATATTAACTCTTTCGGCGACACAAAAAATGGCTGTCAATAGCATCTTAGCTTCATAAAAAACATGTTTAAGCAATATCTCGATTTTTGAAAAGAAAGCTCTGCATACCATCAATGGCACCGGAAACCGTTTTTTCAGGAAATTCCTAAAAACCGGTTTCCGGTGCCATTTACCAAGCCCAATTCAGGAATTGGGCCGGGGAGCCAGACTTGACCACCAAAATAGCTGTCAAGGGTATAGTTGGATTCTTCAGAAGATATCTGAAAACATATTATATCAAGCCGTTTAAAAATCCTATGTCAAATTTCAATTTGAATTTAACTAGAAACATGACCGCTTAGAGCTCCTTGCGCAATGAACACTACTTCCCCTTCCCCTTGCACCTATTGACAGATAACCATCAGGAAAAGCTAGTTTTAGACTATTACTGTCATCCAATGTGAATTCTTACTTGTACTCGGGAATACAGTTTCACGTGTTTCGGAAGATTTCCACCCATTTATCTCATGAGAACCACTGTTCACCAATTTCAAGAATCAGGGTCTAGATGGTGTGGAAACTACTATAAATACAAATAAAACATTTTTCCATGATCAGCTAAGAAGGCCGTTTAAAAAGTTTGAAAATTTTATTTCTATAAGGGCTTTTAGTACATCTCGTCGGATAAACCTCACAATTTCTTCAGGCTCGTACTATAGATAAACTGCTACAGTTAAAAGCAAAAATTCGTTAATACTTCGAAGTAAACGGAACAAAAGTTTGTATAACCTTTTCTGCAAAATTATATTATTAAACTTACTGAATTTTCTTGTATTAAAACGAAAGTATATTATTCTCTAAATTGAAATAAAGTGTGTGATGAACTTCCCTCTCATTTTTCATTAGAATAGTTTTGAGTATCATATCAAATTGTGCAGTATTCAACATTTGAAACAAAGATGTAGCAGGGAATCCCTTCAAAGCATGTTCAGCTGCTACTGCTAATATTTTTTTATCGATTTGCACGTTTTAAAAATGTTTCATCATAAGTTATGTATCATAAAAATATGTATAATACTAATATATTGTTTTATATGGAGTAAAAGTGACATTCTTTTTAGTGTCGAGGATGTACTTAAATAACGAACGAAGCGAGTCCGGCAAGAACAGCCGTGACACAGACAATTACTTTACTTCTCATAAAACATGCTATTTTTTCTTCAAACGTCGAATATGAATTAAATAAATAAGTATTTTTCTTCAAATATTTTTAGTGCCTCTCGTGGGAGGCAGTAAAAGACTTTACTGCCGCTCAGAACGATGAAAGCGGTAGTAAAAGTCTTCTACTTCGGCTTAGATGGAGTGCTGGTAAAGTGACAGTTTAAGTTCACAATTCTTCTTGTCATTAAGTTATATTCTTTTGACGTTTGAAGAAAAAGGTACATTATGTGGATATGTGAATAATTCTATTTTTTTATTTTTTATTTCAGGTGGATAGCAGCATTGGAATATTCTATAGATAGATGGTTAAAAATTCAGTAAGTAGTTTATAAATTATAAATATCCCTATAGTAATTTTATATTTTTTTATACATACAATATATTTAGTTTATTAATGTCAAACAATTTGATGTAGTATGCATGTTTTATTCCATAACTACTGTACCGATGCTCAAATATTTAATTTAATCTATACTTATTGTTTATTTATTTTATTCCAAATATAAATTGTGCACTGCCAGTATGTTATTAATAAATATAAAAGAAACTATGTTTTGTTTTCTTCTATATACACCCCTTGATGTGTCCAAGAATATAACAAATAAAACGTTGGACGATATAAAACTTTATTTTGATTTTCAAACATTCCATTATTTGTATATTTTCAATTATATGAATGTCATTTGTTTCACCAACACCGTGTCTCATTCTGATGTGAGTGCTAGTACTAGTACTATTGGCCTTGACTAATATTGAAATACAAAGCAGGGAGTATAAACAGGTCAGAGAATAATAGAATGAATCTAATTTAAAATAAATTAGAGATTCAAGTACAAATTTTTACTAACACAGGCTATTTGAGCCACATGAAATTTCCGCTTTTCTCAGGTTTTCAGTTCAAGCCAAAAAGTAACTAGCCACCTTATCCAATCTATGGTGAATAGGAAATGACATTTGCTTTCAGAGCATCTTTTGGGCATATTTTTAGAATAAGAGTCATATTATGTAGTATATATTTTTGAAATCATTTCCTGATTATCTCGAAACGATTCATTTCAAGGGTAAGTGTGGACGGATGCTTTGAACTCAGTAAAGTGTGCTCTATCCCCCATTTCACTAAGTCCGTTTAGATTTGGGACACCCTATAGTACACCGAAGACATACAGAAATAGCAATTTAACAAAAAAAAGGATGCCGTCTTTATAATTTGCCGATGACATACATCGAACAGTAAACAAATGTTCACTGATTGCAAGTGGGGCAAATATTTTTTGAAGCAATTTTATTTGTAAGTTTATTTGGCTAATTCCTATAGATAGTGGGACTACTTAATTTATTTAATTTATTAAATATATATTCAGGTAAATTGCCACAAGTCTTTACTTTTTTTATTTATTGCTTGTATAATATCTCTGAGTCAGAAAATCATGTAACCGTTTGCTTCGATCACCCTTATCTGCCCTATTACTAACTTCGATTTTATACGGTAACAGTCTTTAGGTGAATACGGAGGTGAACTTAAAATTTAACTCAATTTCGGCAACCTGACTATATACATATAATTTTATAAGTATATGGAATACTCCAATCAAACATAAATATACAACAACAGAATTAATGTACCTATCAAATAACATTTTTTCAATTATAATTGCTTCCATGCATTTTATAATATTTCGTTTCTATGCACATAATACCTCTCCCACCCTGGCTATACTGTTTGTCGGCTTTCAATGATCATTTTTATTTCTGTTCTATCTTTTTGTTCTATTGTACTTTCTCAATACTCTGAAAGAACGGATATGTTTATACTGACAGTTCTAGCATTTTCAAACACGTGGATGCTTGTTGCAATTTTAAAGGCAGTTTAAGATTACTTATGAGCACATTTATTTAAAAAATTGGGACTTGGGACGTTACCACATATAGATGTTTTCATCCAGTATGCAAAATTTCCACACAGTATAAAATGCGAATAATCCGTACTCTAAGTTACTGAACATTCAGGAATATGGATGCAAAAAAGAGCTCAATAACTTTATTTCCGTCACGATTACGAAACACACAAGACCAGAACAAATAAATGTCACAACTTCTTAGCGTAAAAGCAGTAGTAGGTGTTGTTGTAAGACGTTAGGGATTGAATATTCTGGGTGCGGCATTTAACTTAGACAGCAATTTATTTCAGGACCAATGCATTTTAGATAGAAATGTTTGAAATAAAGGTTGTTTGGTGTCATTGTCAAGGGGGTGTAAACAAAGTGATGATATTGGTTTTTGACCTTGGTCATGTTTTCAAGGCTCTTTTTGTGTTGTTAGTTTTTTAAATTTTGTATTTTTTATTACAGCTATACTTTTTATTTATTTATTTAAAGCGTGGATTTGAAACGGTAGATATAGATATACAAAAGAAAAGATTCTGGGCTGAATGGAGTTGTACATATGTGGTTAAGTAGTTATTTGAATGGTAGGATGCAAAAAATAAAGTATGACGAATATGTATATCGACTACAAAAAGTATAAATGTTGAATACCGCAAGAAAGTGTTCTGGAGCCTTTGTCCATTTTATACATTAAAGACATGGCAATTTGTTTATCAACTGCTGTTATCATTTGTTTGCAGATGATACAGTTATTTACATAACGGAGGAAAGTAGTGCGTCATTAGTGACAAGAATGAATGAAATCCTGAAAGAGGTGAGTGAATCGTTAGAAGTAAACAAACTGAAGCTGAATGGGTCTAAACCAAAAAGTATGATTATAGGAAACATAAATTTAAATATGAAATAGAACATCAAGGACTACAATTTAGAACTTGTGAGGAAGTAATTGAAGTCGTCAAGGAAATAAAATATCTGGGAGTAATTATAGATGATAAACTTAACTCTTTCAGTATATCTGCCACTTCAAAAGGACACAGTCTTAGTTACCCCTGAAGTACACATCTAATATTTTTTGTACATTTAATCCTGTTCAAAAGTATGTCCCTGTAGTGGAACTGAAAGATGAAAGGTATTGAATGCAATGAGTATTGCTAACAAAATAAGAACATTTTTATCCGAAAGCAAGTATCATATTCAGTACACTGTATAACATATAAATGGAAAACCTATATATAATATTCATTATACAAAAGGAACATAAATTCGCAGTAATAGTAAGAGAAAAACGACTATCTGGTGTGGAAATTTTCGAAATATTCGTCTACACAAAAGGCAGGCGTGTCGCTACATGTCTTTCACCTCCAGGATGTATTTATTCTCTTCTGGACTTCGAACACCGTTTCCATCATTGGTGATAGCTCGATCTCTGACAATCATCCGATGTAGATACTTTTTCCGTAAAATGAGATCATCTGAGGCAACATTTTCAATTCTAGACGCCGTTTGTCGGTTGGCCAAGTCTCTTCCATATCTGAAATTCTTTTATCTGGTCCACTCTTCATTCAATTTTTCCCCTAAATACTAATAGGCTCATCTTTGAGTTTTTCATTTCGCGATATAGAATGAAATTATTCATAACAGTTAATCTATCAAGTATAAAATGCTTTTTTATACCACCGCACGCGTTTTCTAGGACAGAAGTAACAAGGTAAAAAGTTTATTTTTAACGATCTACCACTGACATCTACGCATTGTATTCTGAAATTTCTAATAGCTTTATCTTTTTTGTACCACGGCAGTTTTATGTTTCTAATAATTTTGGATGATACTTAGTCGTAATAGCTAACACTTCACGCTTGCTTTCCACTTAGAAATATACACTTGTTCCCTACACATCCAAATATGCTCATTTTGTTTTTAATTTTTTGCTTGTTATTTCTTTTGGGTTATTCTATGTATAAAGTTCCTGTTGTATTTGTGCGTCATTCTAGCAGTTTATTGTTACTGTTAAAATAATTGTTCATCACCAAATGATGGCCTTTATCCAAGAAAGGTGCAAGTACAAGAGATTGTAATTTCGGGTTACCTGTATCTTGTTTTTCTTGGTAAATTTCTATGTTATGAACGTATCCACTAGGTGAACATAATTCATAGAATATAATCCCATATTTAACTTCCTTCTCTTTTATATATTACTGAAAACTCATTCTACCATGATGAAGTAATAAGCTCTTATCCGGGGACAAATATTCATGTGGAAAGTACACCTCTTGAAAGTTACCGATTACCGAAATTTTCAGAAAGGAATTGTTTTTACCTAGCCTTGCGTTGTCGTTCCGGTTTGCACAGTTGAATGCTCGAAGAATTTGCTCAAAACGACGCCCCAGTATTATAGATGGAAAAATGGGCGGTAGTATAGAGGATTATTTGAAGCTTAGTGGGTTAGCGCGTCTAGCTTTCTCTCTGTGCATACCTAGCGAGGTGGGTTCGAGCCCCCACCCACTGCGAAGTAATTTTCAAATATAAATAATCCCAAGAAGTGGTTCGGATTCCACTATAAACTGTAGGGCTCTATCTCCTTTACTCAGACAAACTTTAGATCTCCTAGACATAAGAGGGTCACTCAGGTAACATGGAAGGCGGTTAATAACCATTAACAACCATTAATTTGAAAACAGTTTACGGATTGTGGGAAGCTTTATTTGAGCTCCCAAAAGACAAAGCCTATAAACTTATCTAATTCTTCTATGGATGTCTGTTTGAATATAGTCATTCTGAAATATCTCTTGTGAGGTCGCTTGTCATTAGTTAATTTCTACCCGTATTCATTGGTAGATGACACTAAAATATTTATAGCATCACCTATCCATATTTGTCTGAATATATCTATAGGAAAGCATCTATATCCAATGTTTTGAAATTTTACAGCTGAAAATATAAATAAATAATAATAAATAACACCACAGGTAATGACGACCCCCTTTATCCCGGAAGGTTCTAGAAGAGCCTTGTGCGGGAGGGGGCTACACATTTAGAGACAAGGGACACACACCCAATATCCGTGTATAGTGGAAAAATCCCTCTCACAGTATTTTTCACTGCCACGACCGGGGATCGAACCCGGAACTTTTGGGTGAGAGGCAAGTGCGCTCACCTCTCGACCACCAGTCAAATAAATTATCAAACGAAAAATCAGATATATCGTTTACACTATTAGTCCATTCATCATCATTCTGAAGTATTTCCCCTTCAACCTCACTACACTCTGAAACACTGCTGCTTTTGTTCATACTGTTGCTGTCAGCTTGATAGTCTGGATCAATATCACTATCAGTACCTACTGTAAGACTCATCTAATTCATTATCTGAAAATGGCTGAATTTCATCAGAATTTAATTCCTCATATATTTGTTGTAACCTAGCGTCTTCTTTAGGATTCATTATATAATATAAACATATAAAATAAGTTGTAAAAATGTTCTAGCTACTCACAAATCCACATTCCACTATCACATATCTAAATGCACTGCAACTTGTCTGCATATGTAGACATGTACCTGGGATAGGTGTATACCGCATGACTGAAAGGATGGGTATTCCATTATTCGTCAAAGATTTCTAGGGGTAGTGCCCCATGTTTACATATGATATGCCAGGGCAGCAAGACAAAATTACATATATTTATATGGAAAATGCGACTGCATGTGCAGACGTTTTCATTTATCGTATCTTGATTGAAACTGCATATGTAGTCGTGACTCTTTACATAGCTCAAAATTACTGCATATGCAGATGATGTCCGCGAAAGTGTTATCTTATTTTACAGAAAAAAAGAAGTAACTTTTATCTGAAACTTTTTTTTATCCGACCTCAACTTTATAAAATATTAATTGCTTAACAAGATTTTTGCTCGGAGTTCTGATTCGAGTGTACAAGTGTCCACACGCGAAATAAGAGTGCTAAGTGAAATAAGTTAATTCTTTCCATTTAAATTGTGCATACTATTAAGTGTGATGGTAATAAAAACATTAGTGTTAATATGCCCCTATTACCTAAGGGTGGGGGAGGGACAGAAAAGACAACAAATTTGTGTAAAAATGTTCAAATCTTAGACCTCACATATGATGATGCCAGCATGTCTAACAATTTAAATATAGCGGATAGAGATCTGACACATACGACTGATACTGCAATGAATGAAGTAGAATCGAATAGCCGCTCCAGGGGCATATACTACATAAAAAGTTAAATTTAAAAAATGTAACTACCTCAATTGCTCGAATTGGTGTAAATCGTATTAAAGTAGGGCTCAAATCAGCAAGAGATGCTAACGACTTAGTTAATAATAAAATATTGCCAAGGGAGAATTTGAGAGCATATCTACCTAATAATTTATTAATAAGAAAAGGATTAATAAAAGGGGTTGATACTTACTTTAATGAGGAATACTTGAAGGAAAATATTGAATGTGAGGGTAATATCTTGGAAATTATGAGACTGAAAAGGAAAACAATTATAGAGGGTAAAACATCATTAGTTCCTAGACAATTAATAGCAATAACGTTTGAGGGAAATATTTTGCCTAAGCAAATCATTATTAATAGTGTTATTTTCCCTGTAGGACCTTTTGTACAAAGGGTCACTCAGTGTTTTAAATGTCTAAGGTATGGACATGTTGCAGATCAATGTCGCAGCACAAATACACTGTGCGTTAACTGTGGGAAAACTAAAACTGAAGATCACACGTGCCAGAAAAATGAAATATTTTGTTTATTTTGCAAAAATAATTTACACCAAACAATTTCAAAGGAATGCCCTCACTATTTAAATCAACAAAAAATTAAAAAACAGATGGCCAGCTCAAATATGTCATTTTTGAAAGCTAAAAAATATATCGAATCTTCGTTTTCGACGACTGTCTCAACAAATAATAGATATAATATTCTAGATAATTTAAAAGAATTTCCCTCACTTCCACAAAAACAAAGTTAAAATAATAATACCTCTAATAATGCCCATTCATTTTCTCAACCAAATTTTCCAAGCAGTAGCACCCAACTTACATCGAGTTTTAACAAAAAACGTAAAATTCAATCTCCATCAATTCCCTCGCCACAAATTGCATCAATGTTCCCATTCGTAATGGGGCCATCTCAGCCTCTTCCCATTAACCGCAACAACCCTATATACGGAATAAATAAAGAAAAAATTGCAGAAAATATAATAAATCTGTTCCATAATATGTTTACTAAAATTAACAAAGTAGAAGATTTAGATAGTCAGTATTTGAAAGGCGAAATATCATCAATATTAGACGATTTAAATAGAAACGACTAACACATTCAATCAACCAAAAAAAAATTTATAAAATAATGCAGTGGAATGCACGTTCCGCTGTGAGTAATAAAATTAACTTGCAGCAGTTTTTATCTATTAATGATATTGATATCGCTTTAATCAGTGAAACCTGGTATAAACCAGGACAAAAAGTCATATTTCAAGGACAATATCATAAGAAAAGACAGAGTAGATGGTAAGGCCGGTACGGCAATATTTGTCAAAAAAACAATTCCTTTTAAGGAATTAAAATTTTCGAACAATTTCAATGGTGAAATAATGTTATGTGGAATTCAAATTCCATACAATGATACATCTCTCACCGTTCTATCTATCTATAGGCCCCCTAATATTAACACTCAAAAGTCAGATTGGAGGAATATATTTAAATATGGTAGCGCCTCAGCAATCATAGGCGGCGACCTCAATGCTCATAATAGGGTATGGGGTTCTGAAAAAAACAATCAAGAAGGTTCCCTCGTCATGGCAATTGCGGATGAATTAAACTTAGTAATACACAATGATGGTTCACCTACAAGACTTACTGCTCCTAACATCAACAGACCGGCACCAGATTTATCTCTTACAACTACGGATTTGGCTAATAAAATTCAATGGAGGGTTACCGATGATACTCTATCATCAGATCACTATCCTATTTTGATGAAACTAACATCCTCACACACATTCAATGACGTCATATATCCAAAGCATAAATGGAATATTAAAAAAGCAAATTGGACCATATATGAAGAAAATGTTCTTCTTAATTTCTCTATAATTCCACCTATGTTTAATACGGAAGAAAAATACACCATTTTTAATGAAAAAATAAACCAGGCTGCTGAAGTTGCGATCCCTCTTAATAAACCATTTAAAATGAAAAATCGTCCGCCCCCTCCGTGGTGGGACGACGACTGTCAGAGAGCTATAGAAAAAAGAAAATCAGCCCTAAATTTCTATAAATCAAATAGTAATTATGACAATTTTGTTAAATGTAAGCAAACTTTTGCACAAGTAAAAAAATTATTTAAACAGAAAGCCAAACAAATTTGGCAAGAATGGATTTCAAAACTAAATAAAAATACTCCTGCCACAGAATTATGGAATCAAGCAAAAATCATACAAAGAATTCCCATACAAAATAACAAATGTTATAATTATGATTGGTTGGAAGATTTTTTTAATACCGTAGCACCTCCTACAGCTAATCAGAATTTAGAGGAAGAACTTCCTATTAACATTACTAATGATAATGACATTTCCAAACCCTTCACATTGACCGAACTCGACTGGGCAATTAAGACAGCAAATAATTCCGCTCCAGGCTACGATGAGATTAAATATCCAATGCTAGAACATCTGCCGTTAAAAGCAAAGAAACTCTTTCTTGAAATCTTCAATGATGTTTGGATTAAAGGCGAACCTATAAAAGCCTGGAAAAAAGTAGTAATTATACCCATCAGTAAACCAAATAAAAACCCGAACAAGGCTGAGTCTTATCGTCCTATATCTCTACTTTCCTGCATTCTAAAAACCTTTGAGCGGATGATAAAAACCAGACTAGAGTGGTGGTTTAAAAAAAATCAGTCTCTCCCACAAAATCAATTTAGCTTCAAACAAGGTGTAGGTACTCTAAAAGCAGTTTCTAACATAGTGACAGATATTCAATTATGCTTTTCAAGAAATGGTTATCTAGGAGCTATTTTTTTGGACATCCAAGGAGCATATGATTATGTCAACCTACATATACTTAAAAATAAATTGTCAGATTTCTTCATCCCTAAACACATCGCGCACACCATTGTGAGCATATTTTATAATAGAGAGCTCTATGTCAGAAGTAACAATAACGAAAAAATTGGTCCACGTTTCGTATCAGTAGGTCTTCCCCAAGGATCAGTATTGAGCCCACTATTGTTTAATATATACACCGCGGACATTCATAGAATCGACACATCAATTAATGTTATACAATATGCCGACGATTTTTGTATCTATACGGATGCCAGTAAATTGGATCAATGTACATTGAAATTAAATAGCAGCATAAAACAACTTGAATTTTGGTTTTTTGAAAACGGCTTAGATATTTCTGAATCAAAATCTAAGGTGACATTTTTCTCACGACATAATATAAATAATCTGCAAACAATTAATTTCGGAAAATTCAATTTTCGTATTAAAAACGAAATCAAGTATTTGGGAATTATTTTGGATAAGAAATTGACTTGGAAACCGTTCGTGGAGAATATTATCAATAAATGTGAAAAGGGTATTACTTTTCTCCGAATGACCTGTAAAACATGGTGGGGAGCAGATGAAAAATCTGCTCTCATGCTTTATAAAATTAGATCCATTCTCGATTATTGTTGTACCTTGTATGGTTCGGCTAGTAAGCAACTATTAAAAAGCTTAGACACCACCCAAAATAAATGCTTAAGAATCTGCTTAGGTGCCATGAATTCAACCCCCGTTGAACCCCTACATATCGAAGCACTAGAGCCTCCTTTACATCTGCGCCGAGAGTTCCTTTCAGAGAAATTTATTATAAAGTCTATTAGATTCCACACTTGTAGAAAAAATATATAAACTAAATAACTTAGATCTGTGTAATAAATATTGGGCAAGAAAAAATTCTCCTCCATTATGCTCTGCCTTCCGTGAAACAAATATTTTGGCCGTCTGTCTAACCTGTATCCTGCTAGTCCTGAACTTGATTACTTCGACTTAGCTGATAATAATTTGGTTATAATCCCCAATTACAGTGAAAATTGCATTTGGAGCCGTTGTATATTATTACAAACTCTGGAAAACATAACATACCAGGTTACTATATATACTGATGCTTCCAAATCTCACTGTGGCACAGGTTGTGCATATTACATTCCACAAAAAAATTTCCAAGCATTGTATAAACTTCCACCAGACATGTCGATTTTTTCCGCTGAAGCTTTTGCTATACTACAAGGCATAGAATACGTTGTAGCTCACAATATAACATTTTCAGTTATCCTTTCGGATTCACTCTCAGTTTTAACAATAATTAAAAATAGCTATAACCCAAACAGTATCTTAGACCCTTTCATCAAGAAAATTAGAACACTATTAAGCAAATGGAAAGCACAAGGTGGCATTATCACATTTGTATGGATTAGGGGACACAATGGTCTACAATATAATGAAGTAGTTGACAGTCTGGCAAAAGAGAGTATTAATACTGGAATCGATACAACAAAGGATATATCTATGAATGATTGCTTCAATAATTTAAAAATAAATATGAACAAAAAAATTGACGTTTCTCTGGCAACAGTTCTGCAGTACATCTTCCACAAGATACGCATTATCCATCCGGAAATACCGATAAAACCTTGGCATGCCGACCTTAACATTTCTCGCAAATACATCAGTATTATAAACAGGCTAAAATTCGGACATGGATGTTACCCAACTCATCTTGCTAGACTCAATCTGATTCCATCAAATTTATGCGAATATTGTAACACTGAAGGTAGCCTAGATCATATAATGTTTAGTTGCCAAAAGTATATACACGAATGCAACAATTTATATATAAATTTAATCAGGTGTGGGGTTATAGCTCCATTAAATTTACTACATGTTTTATGTTTAAACAGAATCGATATATTTAAACACATAATTAACTTTTTGAGCAAGACAAAATAAAAAATTTAAACATTTTAGATGTTTGAATGCATAATCCTATTGTTTGGCCTCATGTTGTTCTCCCGGTTTTCCGTGGCCTTACCCAGTTTGTACAAAAATGTTTTTTTTGTAAATAGCCTTGATAGGCCCCTAGGCGAGAAGCGTGTGTTCCTGTTAACTTCCCTTTAATCATAGAAAATTGACAAATATAACGAACGATTTGAATGTGTTCCCCCTTTTTGATTTGTGGCTTATAGATTCATAGAAAAAAATAGAAGCATACATGTATATTTGAGTAAGATTGTTCCAATTACCTATAATTGTGTTAAGTATTGGCCTTACCATCAACATTTTGGTTTTGGCTGATTGGACTAGATCCATTGTGCCACAAAAACAAAAAAAAAAAGATTTTTGCTTGATAGCGGATATGCATTCCATTTTTCTGAGAATTAATTATTTTGTAGAAATTTTTGTTAAATAAAACTCATTAATAGACCTTTATTTACTTTTTAATTTTCAGTGTTCCTAAATTACACATTTTTATTAAATTACAGAAAACAGGAAAAATAAATACATAGATTATTGTATTGTTTATCTTCGTAACAAGTAACATTTCTTAATTTCCATAAATAACTGAATGAGAGCGGGTTTGCTTAAGACTCTGAGGATGTCTAGGCTCTTAATCTACATAGTTTGCTTTGTATATATTGTTATCGTAAAATACCAGACAGACATATCAAAACAAATAACGCAAAATATGATTTATCTTGATATTATTGTCTATTTAATTTTTATATAAAATGACAAATCTTTTGTTTTACATTTTATTTTCGTTATAGAATTTGACAAAGAAAAATTATCTGATAATGAGAGTAAATATAGAATATGTCTAAATTGTAATCTACATAAAGTTTGCATCTAGATAATTAATAATCAATTAAATTAATTTATTATTTTATTATTGGCATTTTACGTTTTACGTCAAGTCAGGCGCGGATCCAGGGAGGGGCCATGCCCCCCCCTAGCTCGCAAAAAAAATCAACATTAAAATGACAGACTTTTCCGACGCCCGGCGTCACACATATGGCTTTAAACGGCTAATCGGATGTCCCAAAAAATTGTTTATTTACGTCGCGATACACAAACATCTCGTAAGCTCACATACGATGATCAGAGAACGCAATGCTATCTTGTACTCTTTCAGACCTTAAAAATGAAAGAGAAGCTACTTCGGAATGTTCCAATGCTACGGAAACTCAAAATATGTTGAAATAACGTGATGTTGAAGTAACTCTACCTAGACTTACCAACAAAATGAGAAATCGACCCAACCCTAACTTATCCTCAAATTATCTTGAAGACTATTACAGAATTTCCTTATTTATTCAACTGCTGAATTTTGTTATAAATGATCTAGAAAGCAGATTTCCAGTGGAAACACTCAATCTATTTAGCTTAAATATTTGTTTGCCAACAAATGCAATGAAAGCAATTGAAACAAAAATTATGACAGCTGGGAAGATGCTGACAGATATATACAGTTATTTTTGGAAAAGAAGATCCAAAAATAGTTTTGGAAAAATTTAAAGGAGAATTTGATATTTGGAAGTTGAAATGGAGTGCTGGCTCAAACTCCGTAAAAAAGGACTTGCCTGCTGACGGGTTGGAAACTTTACAACTGTGCGATAAACCATATTCAACGTAATTTGTAAACGACGGCCATAAAATGCTTCTAATAATTAAAAATATATCTCACGTTGTAGAGAAAGACTCTTACAATTTTGATATGGGAAATACCCCTCTACGATGCTTAATTTTTTTTAATAAATTTTTTAAGATTGTTTTGCCAAGTTGTTTTCGTTTGGTCAGCTGACCATTGTCGCCAAAACGACGTGGCGACAAAGGTCAGCTGACCAAACGAAAATAACTTGGCAAAAAAATCTAAAAAAATTGATTTAAAGAAAAATTAAGCATCGTGTATTTCCCGTATCAAAATTGTAGATAATTTCTTTCTCTATAATGTGACATTTTGTTTTTAATTATTAGAAGAATTGTATGGCTGTCGTACCGCGTTAAAGTCGAGCAAGGCCAATTTGTTGATAGTTTTTATTTATTTACAAAATTGCTACAACACCCAAGTCTTAAACATTTTAATATATGTTATTCCTGACATTTTTCCCCATCGATTGATCATAAAATTATCCCCTGAGAAATTAAATCCGAACGATAGATTAATTTTATTGTACTATTGATGCACATTCACCGAGCTGATGCATTTGATGACATTAAAATTACCAATGTAATTAAATGATTTACAAACAAAAAGATGCGGAGAATAGAATTTGTCCTTTAAATTACTTAGGCGGGTACCTATTAAAATTGATTTGTTATAACACCTATAATTATAATCTATATTTTTGTTTCTTTAGTTTTAGTTTATGTTTTGTGTATATGGCCAATTTTTTTTTAATAAGAAATTCTTCCTAAAAATTGTCTCAATAAGGCTTTTGTCCCATTTTTACCGTATTTATTCTATTTGCGTTTCTCTTAATATTTTGTATGTCCCCCCTTAATTTAGGTCTGGATCCGCGCCTGCATCAAGTACCTACGTTTCAAGGGATATTACTTCGATCAATATTTTATCCTCAAATGATACATCTCGCTTTAATTTATTTTGTTGTTGAACAGAATATACAGGGTGTCCCAGTAAACGTGTTTTTTTCAATTTTCTCGGTAGTGTTTTAGCACAGTCAAATAGCACAAAAAATCAATATGAAGGAACTTTCCATAAGCAATTTTATGTTTGAATCCTATTGGGGGGGGGGCTCAGAAGTACCTAAAACAATTTTGTACTTCAAAGACCTTATGCTCCAATTGAAATTAACAATTTAATTTTTTTAACCGTGCTTTTCAACCTAAAAATGTGAATAACTCGAGATATATAAGTCCGGTCAAGTAACCAATATCTTTGTAATTAAATTTTCTGCAAATCTACGTTTAATCTAGGTCTTAGAAGCACAACCATAACCTACAAAACTGAAAAAGACTTGTGCAAAAATATTAAACCCAGTGTACGCAATTGAATTTGTTATTTAAAATTTGAATTGGCCGCCATTTTATGCCATTAAGTCCAAAATGAATCATTTTTCTTTTTAAGTTAGGCTTCGACGCCAGCTTTTTGATGCCGTAAAAGTGTCCCAAAACCTCTTACCCAAAACAAGAATTTAGGTCAAGTTTATTGATTTCATTACCTATATTTTTATTTTTGTTACACAATTTTAAATTTAAAAATAATAAATAAAAGCAGTATTTACTGTTACTTGTTTCATTTCTTAATTCGTAAACGTAATTTTAAAATTTAGTAACCACCATATAACATTGACGTATAGTTTTTTAAATGATTAAATAAAGATAATGAAAAACAGGGAGTATGCTGGCGCATTCTGTTCAGAAAGTTAGTTTCTATCTTTAAAATTAAATTATACAAATTCGCAAAAGTAGTTATATATTCTGAAGTAAACGAGTGCGAGAAAGAAAACAACAAAAAAGAGAGAAACTACAAAGAAATGTTATGTTGCAGAGTATAAATTTTAATCGATTACAAAAATTATATGATTTCTGAACAGAATGCGCCAGCCTGTTTTTCATTATCTTTATTTTAATCACTTAAAAAACTATACGTTAGTGTTATATGGTCGTTACTAAATTTTAAAATTACATTTACGAATTAAGAAATGGAACAAGTAACAGTAAACATTGCTTTTATTTATTATTTTTAAATTAAAAATTGTGTAACAAAAATAGAAATATAGGTAATGAAATCAATAAACTTGACATAAATTATTGGTTTGGGTAAGATAAAAGAAATAGATACCTTGGATGGGTATAGGAATAAAAATCAACTTATAATAAAACAACAATATTGAGTTCTTTTTTATAACATATCCATGAATGTACCTAACTACTTATTCTTTAGATGTTTCATCCTTTAGTGTGTGTTGTAGGGATGATGTAGAGTGGAATTTTTTCGGAATAGGTCGGAACTGTTCCGAGTATAAAAGTATAACTGTTCCAAAAACCTGTTACGACTCCTGTTTGCTCCGGGAACGGCATTAGTCATTTGCCAGCCCACACTGACAGCTACATAATATAATAGTGCATGATGTGTCTTTTGTTCTAAAATAGATACAAGCTGATATTTGAACCATAAATTTGGGTTAGAGTACTGATTGTTACAAATTAATGTACTTTAAATATGGTTCGTAATTTATTTAATGTGATTAAAAATTATAATTTGTATTTTATTGCTTTCATATTTTTTTATCGCCAGCCGCAGACTAGTTTCGAGCTTTTCCGATTGAAGTCGTAGTATGTCGGAAGTTATAGGACATTATTTTCAATTGATTTGGAAACTCACATTGTGCACCTTGATTGGTAGCAATGAATCGATTTCCTTTCGTAGGAAATAATGGAATACTGGACTGTCGTAGTAGGTATATTTTTACTTTACTACACTTTTATTATTTTTGTAATAATTTATCTAATTTGTGTTGGCTTGTATATTTTGTTAAATATATACTTAGTCCGAGTTTGTCGCCAACTTGATTGCAATAAGTCGTCATCAGATGGAGCTATTCGCAAGATGCGGACACCTCGTGTCTGAAATTTGATGACTATAGAAGGCCAGTGAAGTGATGTTTTGCATTTGCCTATGTCGCATTGATGAGAGCTAACAAGCTCGAAACTAGTCTGCGGCTGGCGATGCACAACATCTGCCTGCTGGGGGCTTATTGCAATCAGATTTTATTTTGCGTTTTCCATTGAAGACGTAGTATGTCGGAAGTTATAGGGCATTATTTTCAATTGATTTAGAAACGCACATTGTGCACCTTGGTTGTGGCAATGAATCGATTTCCTTTCATAGGAAATAGTGGAACACTGGACTGTCGTAGCAGGTATATTAGTATATTTTTACTTTATTAAACTTTTATTATTTTTGTATATATGAAGTGTTATTGTACTTCCGGGTGCTCTCCCGCGTCGATAGTCGACTTCTCCAGGAGTCACGGTTGTCTAAACGACTTCGGCAGAATCTCATCTGCCATCTTCAGGTTCTCACTTAAAGCTGCCTGCTGCTGCTCCTCGTTGTTCAAACTGAACTAGTTCAGTTCCTGAAGATGGCAGATGAGATTCTGCCGAAAAGTCGTTTAGACAACCGTGACTCCTGGAGGAGTCGACTATCGACGCGGGAGAGCACCCGGAAATACAATAACACTTAATTTAACACCCGCGAAAACCTATAAAACAACATATATAGATATAAAAAGGGGAAAGTTGAGATCATTTTGTGATAAATTGTTACCAAATCGAGATCCTTTTTGAAAGGTGAGATCCGATTTCGGATCTCGCCTTTTTTAGAGTGTATATCGAATTTATTCGGTAAAGTCAATAACGTAAATTTCAAATTCAAATTTTTTTTATGGATCTCGTTTTTCTCATTTTTATCAATTTATATACACCAGTAGTTCCGGATTTGCCCGCTACTGTGCACTGACAAGCAAGGTGTATATGTGTATATAATTTTACATTTCTAGGCAAGATGAGATCCTTAAAATTGGCAACGTGGCGGATCTCATCTTTGTTAGTAAATCTTTAGCAGAATTATACATACTTATATACAGAAAATTGTCTGGATAAGAAAAAGAAGAGTAACATATTTTATAAAAAAATTTATTTATAAAAAGATATATTTTATTTTTGTTTGCCCAACAACTACTTAAAGCAACAAGCTTGAGGGTCATTATTAGAGAAAATTATAAGGATTTAATGGATTTATAAGTGCACGCGGTAAATACGGTGATACTATTATAATACTACTACTATTAAATAAGTAAATAATAAGTAAATAAAATAATAAGTAAATAATAAGTAATACTATTATATTGTCATCAATTTTTCGAGAGTGCGATGGTTGTTAATTTGATGAGACCATATTTGGCGTTAATAATTTAACTAAAGCCCGAGAGCTTTAGCTCGAGGGATTTAGTCTTTGATTATTAACGTCAAATGGGGTGGAGGCAAATTGGAGAGTACTCAAGAAAAATTGTGACAATATAATAGCCGTTAATTTATCAGAGTTGAGTTATATTTTATTAGATTATTTCTTGAATGAGTTAATAATTGAAGATATATAAATTTCTACCTTTCATTATTTATTGTATCATTCGAAACATTACCAAATCAGTTCATTTTGACAATATAATCAACTAATGTGACGTTTGAAAATATTTGTACGACAGCACCATGCCTACTTGTTATAAGTTAATAAATTAAATATCAGTGACTATTTTCAGCCAATGCCATGGCAACGGGAAATAGCTGCTGATATTTCCCGTTGCTATGTAGAGTTCAAAATAGCCACTGGTATTCCTCGTTTCTAAGGAATTTCAAATATTGTGATTGGTTAAAAAATTCGATTTGACACATGAAAGAAATAATTAGCTGTAATTTACCAAGGGCACTGATAATCACCCGATAGTGTTCTTTAATAAAGAACCGAAAGCTTATTGCTTAGTAATTACCCGACGCCGTAGGCGGAGGGTAATTGCTTAAAGCAACAAGCTTGAGAGTCATTATTAGAGAAAATTATATTCGGTGAGATAATTTTTTGAAACTCTAATATGTCAAATCGTGAATGTGACATTTTAAATAAATTATAAAGCTGTCAATAATTTTTCATTGCATAGCAACATAAATGATAATCTCCCTTGGGATATTTTTAGTATATAGTATAGTATATTTAATAATTGGATGAATTTTGACATGTGACTAGAAATGGATGGATTTTATTGGATTTCTATTTATAAATTATAAATTATCACCATTAACCTCCTGGCAAAAACCTACTTAGTGACAGATATGACTGACTAATAGAATTTTCGATCATTTGTCGACGTACAGCAGTAGTAATCACGTCTATCGCAAAATAGGTTTTTGGCAGGAAGTTAATGGTAAGCAGTTACAGCAGTTACTTTATTTATTAAATAATTATTTTAATGTTTATGATTTAAACCCAGATTGGTTGTGCTTGATATTAATTTTCTCAAAAAGTTTGTTATTTAATCCTATTATTAATGTGATATGTCTTTACCCATAGAAAAATATGCTGTCAAATGACATAATAAAAACTATAGTATAATATTAGAAAATATATATACCAATAAATGTCATAACTTTGAAAAATATGACAAACACATTTTGACATGTCAAAAGATAAATTTCATATTTTATGAAACACGTCTTCGAATTTTTTCAGAAACTAACTTCAAATTATATAATATTGTGCGTACCTTTATCACAACTTGTATAAGAAAACTTACAAGCAGCAGCGACGGGTGAAATTTAGATAGACCATATCCCAGTCTTGAAACGTAGGACCCTTGTCATACTTTATGCCATGACTGCCAAGATCAAATAAAGCAGTTCAAGTTAAAGTAGGTGACTGGACAAATAAACGGAAGTAGGGTGGGCGTATAAAAAAGTGTGCTTTTAGGGGTGAAACGTGGTTTTTACGATTTCCGGCAAACCTAGACAAGCTATCGAAAAAAAATAAATGTAAAAGCTGTAGATAATTGAAAGATCTACAACTTTTATTGTTATATTCTTTCTCTTATTTTTCAACATAACCTCAAAACTATGGAGAGAAACGTCAAAAACCAATTTTTTTTATTTCTTATTTCTATGTCCCACAGAAATGATTCGATTTTAATTAAATTTTGTGAAAATGGACATTGTTATGTCTAAAATAAGCCGTAATTTTTTTGAAGTGAAATATTTATTTTTTCGATTTTATGCGAATTTAATTTGAAGAGAAGGCCTAATTTTCAATCAAATAAGTTGATTTTTGAAAATTTCAGGTTGGAATTTTTTTCGTTGAAACCTTTACTTTAAGATATAAGAGGTAAGAGGTGTAAAAAATCATACTGTTACTGTGGAAAAACATGATCAAAAATGGGAAAACTAAAACATAGATTTTTTCAAGATCGATTTTTCCGTAATTGTCGCAAATTCTTCATTGTTTATTGAAATGAATTGTTGAGAGTGATGCCAAATGGTAATTTCAATTTAATAACAAATAAAGGAACTTTGATTAGCCGTTAAAAGGTTCGGGCTGTTGAGACACAAATTAGAACAAGAAAAAATTTTTTCTTGAACAAAAACTGTCATTTCTAGCAGTTTTTTATGTACAACTATTAGTTAAACAATTAAAGCACACCTTTTTCCATCCCCGCCCTACTTCCGGTTATTTATTGGGGTGAAATCGATTTTTCCCCATTTATATACCATTAATACTAAATTTTCCGACCATCCATATACTGTTAAGAATTTTTTTGGACAAAAATTATTAACACTGGACTAATGACCAAATAAACTAGTTTTGCGGAAAAAAATTGCGACCAAAATTTGAGAAAAATATTGTCAATAAGTAATCTTCGCCAAGTGTTCTGCGAAAATACTAGCAAATTATTATTTTTCAGAATAACGTAGAAAATTTATCAACAGGTTTCAAACATCACAATTTTATTTTTATAAATCAAAAACCAATTTAAAATAAAATTTTAAAAGTTATTAGGGAAACTTGAAAAAATGTCAATAGTTAATAAATTTTCCTGTGAAAAAAAAAATTTTGTATTTAAATATAAGTATTTTCGAAAACGTTTTTCGTAAAACTTTTTTTTTGTCCAGCAAAACTGCTTTATTTGCTCCCAGTAGTTATGTCATAAAGTATGGCTCATATCCCATGCCTCAACACTGAGTTATGGCCAATCTAAATTTCATCATTCGCCATTGATCACTTAGTTCATCTATAGATTATAAGATCCTTGGTACTGATCTAGGTTATGTCGCTACGTTATATTTGGCAACAGCGTAGAATCTCACCTTATAATATATTTATGCATATTCATCATTTTATACATTGAAGGATCTCAACTAGTGCATTTTTATCACCGTATCTCATGTTACTTAACTTTTATAAAAAAAAAATTTAAATCATAATTTCTTTCCCCTCTGCGGCAGTAAAACTAAGTATACCTGTTCCCAGCTTATTTACGAAATACATCTCCGAAATTTGCAATTTTGAAGGTGAATCTCAGGTTGTCCAAGTTGTCCTGAAGAATGTCAGTGATGTTATGGGGCTACATGAACTTGAAATACAAAGGAAAATAAAGAATTTGACGGCACAGTTTTTCAGAGAGAAAAAGAAGATAAAAGATTACAATAAATCTGGAGCTGCGGCTTGCACCATCGTTCGACGTCAATTTGTCAACTAAATAGTCTCAGTAGAGATAGCTAGTTGTCAATTGAAATGTTCCTCAAGCTATTGACGATTTATTGTAATTCGGTGTGGTGGACAAAGCGGAAACAATAGCTGATGACCTTCTGAAGAATTGCAAACAGTTGCATACACAGAAATTGCCAACTTTTTCGGTGGAGGCTTATCTTAAGTAGCACAAGTAGAACCAGAACGGCAGTAATTTTGTTAGTTTATGCAACCAGTTAAATCACTTCATTATGGTATTAGATATATAGATAGATAAATAGAGAAGCTGGTCATTTAGCCTTTACGACCGCGACCTCTTTAAGTCTATTGTGGTGCTCCTAGAATACATTCCTTATAGAATCTCACCCAGCTTTGCCCTAGACTCCACAGCTTTGATAAAGGCCCTTTTGTATAGCTGTCCGCCTTTGGTTTTCTTCTCCGAGTACTTGGAATCTCAGTCTCGCCAGGTCTTCACAGTGGCACAATACGTGAACTGAGATTTTCTCTTCCTCTTGACAGAACCTGCATGTTGCATCCTCTGCCAGGCCCATTAGACTCATGTGTCTGTTGAGCCGGCAGTGCTCAGTTAGAAGGCCTACTATTACTCTGATGGCCTTCCTTCTGGCTTAGTAGATCTTCCGTGAATTTGGCCAAACGTTCTTTAATGAACTCTTTGGCCTGTCTCTGTTTTGGGAGATTCCTCCACTATTCCAAAGGATTATTTTGCACCCATTCCTTAGTGGCTGCTCGTATGCATGGCTTTGCCACGCCACAAAAGGGCTCAGGTCCTATTGGGACTTTGGATGCGCCTTCCTTGGCCAGTTTATCAGCCTTTTCGTTTCTTCTGTGTCCTTCGTGTCCTGGTGTCCTAGTACCCATGCTGTTCTGACTTCCTACTTCTATAAGAACCGTCAAGCAGTCCCAGACCAATCTTGAGTTGATTTGCATGGAACTGATTGCTTTTATTGCCGCTTGGCTATCAGAGAAAATGGTAACCAACTGGTTAGAGGTACCTTGTCCTATTATCTCCCTTGCGCAACAGTGTATGGCGATCACTTCAGCCTGAAACACCGTTGCGTATTTCCCTAGACTTATAGGGATACTGGCTTTTGACCTTGTCCCGTAAATCCCGGTTCCGACTCCTTGTTCTGTCTTAGAGCCGTCAGTGTCCTCTGTCTGGTATTACAGTCTGAAAGTTCTTATTGAAGTTATACCTTGGGACCATTACGTCCGTGGACATGTCTAGGATGTGATCTGCCCTCATCTCCGAGTATAACTTCAGGTACTCCGTCCAGTGTTGCTGGCTAATTAGCGTTTGGCCTTGCATTAACCTGTGCACCACTGACCGAGCTTCGCCTGGCAGGTCCAAGAGAACCTCAAGTGCAGTCGTATTAGATATATAAGAGAAAACCGAATATTCCATCAAGCTCTCACCACGCACCCGAATGAGGAATAAAACTAAAACGAGAAAAGACTTTCCTGTCTCTGTTAGTTTCTCGGTTGTGATTCACGATGTGATCATCACTATGTGTGGATTGTCTTTACCGTGGGCCGCCTACATCTACATACTCCAGTCGATGTCTACAGCAAAAATAATTGAAATTGCATTAATCTCTGGGCGCATTTTTTTGTCGTTGGGAAGCTAATTTCGGAATTGAATTAACGTGCTAGTTTCGTTTTTATTAAATAACTTACAAATTGTTATTTGTGAATTATTGTTTTAATAAAGAAAGTATGAACAAAATTAAATAACTCGGCTACCCCAACTTTAGATTGAAAATGGTAATAACTGTGGGTACCTACTTACTTATAGAAAATTTAATTCTCTATATCTTGGTTATTTCACTTATATAAAAAAAAACTTCTACAGCTAGAAAGAGAAATATAGTCTGCTTGTAATTTGCTCTCTCTTTCTTCGTTCCAACCCCGGTCTACGATTACAAGGCACGCCATTGTGCACGCAATCAAGATCCTTATTTTGACATGCAATAGAATTCTCATATTAATTCCGAACGTAGTTAATAATATCCACGGCTTCCCTCGTTTATATTCGTTCACGTGACTAAGCGTCAGTTGGTCGCTTTTAAACTAAATCAATTCGAATGTAATTCACTTTAATTATCAGATTTTACAAAGTTTTCCAATAATGCAGTATTATTTAGAACGTGTATAATTCAAGTCGTATATTTACTATTTAATAAATTCTTTTACACTATAATTACCAACCTACAAACAATATGGAAAACACTCGCACGGAAAAAGTAACAGCTAATAAATTGAGTGAAGATCTAGAAAACTGGATGACTAACTTACCTCAAAAGCTTAGATCAACTCCCATAATTTATCTAGCAATACCAGGTATCTATTTTTTTTTACATAATAATACGTTCATTGTTGTATTAATTAAGTGACAGATGTCAGTACATATAGCTATTGAAATAAGTATTAGACATAGATTAGTGGGTAAATCTGATATGCATACATACTACCAATTTTATCGTCAATAGAATAGTTTAATAATATTCTGTTAGTTATAATTAGGTATACTTTTAGTATATTCATTTATGTTTTTTACAGATATTTATAATTTAATTTGTATTTATAAAGTTGAAGTAATAATTAATGACATTGGAAAAGGTTCTACGCATGCATAATAAAGTAGATATTATGTACTTTCTTTGTTTATATGTATATGGATTCGTAAAGCATTCATTTTTTAAATTAATTGTTTTTAACAACCCAAAGTAGCATGAAGTATAATAAATGTTTAAAAGTTTTTTTTATTAAGAACCTCTGCTAAAAACGAAATTCAAATATTAGTGGTTTCGTATCGGCTTAAAAATGGAAAATTCTTGGAACCCGGCTTCACTAAACGGATATTTGTCAGAACTTTTGTAATGCCATCTGTACTATATTTAACAATATTCCACTTATTATTTTGGGGTGGCTCCCACCCCTTCTGAAGAGTGAATAATAAAGAAAAAACTAACCACTGAATCTCATAGACAATCAAATTTTGAGACAAAAAGGTAGCCATACAATTTTCTATGGAAATTGACATTTTGCGTTACAACGATTTGAAGATTGCGATTTTAGCATCGAAAAAACCTCGTATTCTCGTAAATAACTTAAGGAGTACCTACTTTTAATAAAAAAGTGGTACAAAAGAAAAACTTATGAACTGACAAATATTTTGTTTGTTATTCTTTCTGTATGATGTGAGTAATTTTAAAGATATGGTAGTTTATTTTTTTAATTTCGCCTTAATTAGATTACCGTCCTAGCGGAGTTTAGCATTAGCTATTTCATCACTTAACCAGGACACATGAACGCAGATAATTACACAACAATCATTCCCATGCCATCTGCTGCAGCTGAGACTTGAACTCAGGAGTAGCACAGCGACTAGCCCTGTTGTCTCTCAGACAACCTCGTACACTGCTTACCATCTTTTGACTTGAAAAATAAGAAATGTGAGTTGTCTGATTAGGATTGTTCTCTCATTTTCACTTGTTCAGTGGGCCAACTTTTATTTACAGTTCAGTTTTGCAATTTCGGCCAGTCGGCGTCAGGGCCGTATTTAGGACCTGTACAATCTGTGGTGCGGGCTCTACCGGAGCTTCAAACATTTGTTCGTTCCACAAAATTTAGAATGCGGCAATAAAAACAATGATGCTCGATTTTTTTTGTTTACAATAGGCGCAAATGCACGCGTGCGCTGCAAAGATGTTGGTCATTTTAGGAAATTTAAAAAGCTCAAAATAACTGCGTTAGCTTTTTTTATGATTATAAGAGGGCCCGTGCCACAGTATTAAAACAAAACTTCTTTTCATTTTATTCTATTAAAAATTAAAGTATTTGAACAGATTTTTTTTGTAGTGCGTACCCCTTTGTGGTGCAGGCACATAGGATGCAGCCTAGATAGCCTGCGTGTAAATATGGTCCTGGTCGATGTATTGTTTATTTAAACAATTAATTTTTTTAAATCGTGTTTTCCATCGCCTTTCTTAAAATATCTTGAGATCTAATAAGTCGTACGAGGCAAACTGAAAAAATGAAAAATGTCCGTTATGAGTTGTACAAAATATATATATATATATATATATATATATGTTAAAATTTTAAAAATTTAAACTTGGGTATGCAGTCGTGTGGCACAAAAAATTAAAGAAAACTCTTTATTTCTGTTCTAGCTTTCGAGGCTTTATTGTCTCTTCATCAGGAACGGATATTTTGAGGTTATATAGAAGTTGCACATGTGAAACAATTTTTCAAAAATATGGACCAACACTTAACACTAATAGTAGTTAACAAACTAACAAGTTAAAAATTATTAAAAACAAAGTTGGATGTCAATTGATAAAATAGAATTGTTAAAAACATTAAATTTAAAAAAGCATGGTATCCTGAAGGGATCCATCTTGTATACAATACAAGATGGATCCCTTCAGGATACCATGCTTTTTTAAATTTAATGTTTTTAACAATTCTATTTTATCAATTGACATCCAACTTTGTTTTTAATAATTTTTAACTTGTTAGTTTGTTAACTACTATTAGTGTTAAGTGTTGGTCCATATTTTTGAAAAATTGTTTCACATGTGCAACTTCTATATAACCTCAAAATATCCGTTCCTGATGAAGAGACAATAAAGCCTCGAAAGCTAGAACAGAAATAAAGAGTTTTCTTTAATTTTTTGTGCCACACGACTGCATACCCAAGTTTAAATTTTTAAAATTTTAACCTTAAATAGCCAGTCGAGCTAATTTTACCTTAAAAATATATATATATATATATATATATATATATATATATATATAAACAACATATATATATATATATATATATATATATACATATATACAAGGTGGTCTAAAATTGTCTAACGATATTTCTGCGGCTGATATTACATCCAAGAATAATGATAGTCTTCCGAAAATGAATAATAATAAGGGAGATATATACCGGGTGACAACGAGATTAGTCCCGCTCCAATTTCTAGGTTGATTTTTTACTTCCGATCTGAACCGGAATTAGCAACAACTTTTGATTTTCAAATAACAACCTATTATATAAATTGACAACTGCAAGACTGTGTTCTCAAAAAATTTACCCAGTAGGCCTTGAATCTGATGTATGACCTTAATTTTTATTGTCGCATTTCAATAAAAGTTTATTTTGTGCCAAAATCACTATTTTGAATTCAAAAACAAATTTTCGAAAAACATGAAAAAACATAAAAAGCAAAATAGGTTTTATTCAATTTTTTTTAAATGGTAACCTATTTTTTACTCGCACCAATAAAGCCCAAAACGTTAACCTTTCATTTGACGTCAATGCGTCTAGTTTCGGTGCTAATTTACTTTGAAATTACTGGATTTTTGTAGATGCTGCATTTACCAATTGGTATTGTTAAAAAAATACACAGAGATTAAATAAAATGTACAGAATTTATTAATAATTATTTATAAGATAGGGGAAAACAAAATTGTAGCAATTGTTCAAAATGCATTCTTTCAACTTCAGCACATTTTTGAGCCCTACTGATGGTTTCTCTTACCACCCGTTCTAACATTTGCGCAGCTATTGTTGCAAAAGCTTGGCGAATTTTGGTTTCCAACTACTCTAGGTTTCTTGAAGATGATGAATAAACTCGTTCTTTGACGTACCCCCGCAGGAAAAAATCCATAGGTTAGGCCAGATGATCTGAAGGGCCATCTTGTGCGCCCATATGTCGAAATGACTATTTAGAAATCTATTTTCTAAATTATTAGAGACATCTCGAAGGTTATGTAGCGGAGCCCCATCTTGTTGGTAATAAATGCTTCTTCTCAAATTCATAGGTAATTCTCCTAAAAAGCCCTCAATTTCATTTTCCAAAAATGTTTTAAAGTCCCCTGAAATAAAATAGGACCTATGATCCTAGTATTCATAAGGTCTTTACTCCAAACACTTGGTGGTTTCCTTCTCTAAATTCATGTAAATTTCCTGAGACCAGTAACGCAAATTATTTCGATTAAACATACCATTGTTAGTGAACCGACTTTCATCTGTGAACAGAACTGTGGGAATAATGTTTCTATTTTCTAGTAACCAATTGCAATAATAAACTCTCCTACCTGTATCTGCTTCATATGATGAAGTTGATGTGTATACGATTTATACCCCTGTTTTCTCAATATTCTTCTAACAGATTCTCGGTTAATATCAAGAGCACTTCCAATCTCACGTGTACCCTGCATTTTTATTAATTTCCACGGATGCTAAAACATTAATCTCTGTAGCCTCGTATTTTGTTCGTTTTCATTTGGTTGGGCCCTAATTTTTTTTCTAAAATCTTAAAATATTTTTTATAAGAGTAGTGCCTTCCAGGATATCGCTCTGCATATAACCTTTCAGCTTGATATGCATTTCTTTTATATTCCCCATAAATAACACGTCCACCTTTCATTTTGGGTAAATACCACCATTTTGTGTTTTTTTAAAACTTTTAAATAGTTATATTAGCAAGTAAATCACAAGCAAATTAAAAAAGCACTATATAAATTTTATCAAATAATAACTTGAAATGTTTGAAAAGAAATATCATTTTGTCATGGCACATTTGTAAAATTGAATACATACATTAGTACATACGGTTTCATTAAATAACTGAAGAATAGTATCTACAGAAATTAAATAAAAGGTTAATGTTTTGGCCTTTGTTGGTGCAAGCAAAAAAACATTTAAAAAAATTAAATAAAATTGATTTGCTTTTATGCTTTTTCAAAAAATTGTCTTTCAATTCAAAATAGTGGTTTTGCATGAAATACACTTTTATTGAAATACAACAATAAAAATGAAGGTGAAACATCAGATTGAAGGCCTATTGGTGAATTTTTTGAAAACACAGTCTTGCAGTTGCCAACTTAACTTTTTCGCTTTTTCGAATGTATGAGGCCATTTTGAAAACAATTACCTACTTGTGATATATATATATATATATATATATATATATATATATATATATATATATATATATATATCCGGGTGCTCACCCGCATCGATGGTCGACTCCGCCAAAAGTCACGGTTGTCTAAACGACGTTTCGGCAGAATCTCATCTGCCATCTTCATGTTCTCCCTCAAAGCTGCTTACTGCTGCTCCTCGTTGCTCGAACTGAACTGACGTTCTCCGCATTGTGCGGCTTCTTATATATGCTGTCGTCTAGGGTGCGACTGGCTACGTGTCACTGGTCCCCTACTACTTGTGGGAGGCGTAACAGGCGCCTGAGCCAACCCGACAAGTGGCCTCATTGAAGCGTCACGCTCCACATAACTTCTCGTTGGCATCCTCGTGTCCAATCGTTGCCGTAGAATGCCGTGGTTCTCTTTGATTGGTCAGCACTCGGCTCTGACTCCCGCGATAGGTCCATTTCGAGCAGGTTGCTGTGTTTCTTCATTTCTTCACTACATGTCAATACTTGAACGTACCTCCTCGTGATTGGTTCATCCACGATGGATCGTCGTGTGTTTTCTGTTACGTATCTTCCTACAAGAGTGGACTTCCAAGAACTGGGTAATCTCTGCGTATTATCTCGTTTATTAAGATTTTGTGGTCTTTTTTCGATCTCTATGGCTTCTCTGGTATCCTTGACCTATAATGCTCAATATTACCTACTGTTCTGGTGTTGTCAAAGCCTATTTTGTGTCCTGTCGATTTTACATGCTGTGCTAGAGACGATGTTTTCTCCTCTTTTCCTACTGCATTCATATGTTCTTCCTTTCTTACTCTGATACGTCCATTGGCCTACCCTATGTATGATTTATTGCATGGCACGGGATTTCGTATACTCCTTGGTTTTCTAGGGTAGTTCTGATTTTGGATTACGGAGGACTGCATTGATTTTTCGGTCTGTTTTAAATATTGTTTCTGTGTTATGTTTACGTAGAAGTTCGCCAATTGTATCTGTCGTCCCTTTTACGTAAGGTAGATATGCTTTTGCCACTGGTTTCTCGGATTCCTCTTGGGTTTTTTGTCTGTATGGTCCCTGCGACTTCTGTATTGTGTACCTCGAAAATCCATTTTTCATTAGTGGTTTCTGAAGTGACGACATCTCTTCGTTGATATGGTCGACGTCTGCCAACCTCTGAGAACGTGTCACTAGAGTATTTACTACTGAATTTAATTGTGCTGGATGGTAATGTGATGTCGCATTTAGATATCTATCCGTGTAAATGGGTTTTCTGTATACTGTGCAACCAAGTCTTGTTTCTTTTTCACTAATACGTCTAAAAATGGAAGCTTTCTTTCTGTTTCTACCTCCATGGTGAATTTGATCTTATCGTTAATGCTATTCAGGTGGTCTAAGAAACTATTTAGTTGTTCTCTTCCATGGGTCCAGATTACGAATGTGTCATCCACATATCACAACCAAAATTTTGCTTTGAGTGGTGCCGTTTGTATTACACGAACTTCGATACTTCGGCCGAAAAGTCGAGGCAGTAACGCAAAAAATAAGTGGCACTCTCGTCAAAGGATAGTAGCTCTTATTTGATACTAAAGCGACACCCAGTTCTACCATATAATACCATTGAATCGCGAGAAATATATTAAGTTGTATTCGCCTACGTGAAATGGAAACCACGACTACAACAAACAATTTTAATGACCTAATCGACCGCATAGAGTAAATGATTTAAAGTGCCGCCTTTATACCTAATAATTTGCTCGACTAACTATTCAGTCGTAAACCAACTTGGTAAGAAATAAATAAATCGTATATCCCGGGCACTCAGTGGCGCCACATATGTATTTATGTAGGTATATATAAAATAATAATATTTCATAAAATAAAAAGTAAATATAATTAAATTTGTTTTCACGCTCAACTCAGCCAAAAGAACTGGAGTTCTTTTAAGAAAATTTTTAATGGCAGGCATAATTTTATTAGGAGTGGAATATTTACGTAATCCGACATTAAAACTGTAGAATGGTTGATGTTTATAAAAATTTTAACCATGCCAGTTGTTCTTATTGCCCAGCAAGGACCAACGAGGAGGCGTGAGCATATTCCTTGCCGGGAAAGGATGATGATAGGATTGTTAAGTAGGGAGTAACAGATTAAAAAAGAAAATAAATAAATAGACTTACAACTTAAAAATAAATAACTGTTCTATCAACATAAATAAACTTTCTTGTTAAAATAAAATAATTAAAAACAAGACATACCAAAGTTAAAAATAAATAACTGCTCTATAACAACAGAAATAAACGTTATTGTTAAAATAATATAATAAAAAAACAAAAATTATCAACAATAATTTTCCACAATAAATAATTCATAATATCACAATCACTACATGACACTATCACAGATTATCACTCACTCACCACTGCCACTATCACTACATGACACTATCACAAATTATCACTCACGCATCACTGTCACTGTCACTATCACTATCACTGCTGGCTCCTACATTTATTATTATTGGCTCAATCACTGCATTAATCCGAATATCCGTATTCCACATTTTTTCTTCAACTTGTTTAACGTGCCCTATGCATTTTTGCCAATAATCAGCTCTTTTTAATGCACTGGATAGAAGGCCTTTTACATGTTCTAATTTAAAAGTTCTCTTTTCTCTTGCAACATTCCCCTTTACTTCAGCCCAAATAAGCTCAATGGGATTGAATTCACAGTGGCAAGGCGGCAGCCGTAATACCTCAATACCTCTAGCTTTAGCCATTTCATCCACAATATATTTCTTATATATCAGCGGATGCTGTTTCGCTAGGGTTAGCAATTCGGCTTTCAGCGAAGCACGATCGAATAAAATACCTTTACCATCCAACCATTCTTGAATTTGCGCTTTTCGCCACGCACTGGTTGGTAATTTTTCCAGTATTCGACTGTGGTACGGGGCGTTGTACATAATAACGACAGAAAATTTTTGCAAACCATTCCTCGAAAACATCCGCATTCCTGTCCTCATGATAATCGCCACTTTCTTTCGACTCGAACGATAGAAACCCATCTTCCACGAATCCTGAATCACTTCTTATGTGCGTTATTATTAAGCGTTTTCCTTTTCCTGTAGGCATTTTTAATCCTGTTGACCAATCTTCCATATGACCTTGACGAACACTTTTTACATTTCTATCTTGCCAAAATTGCGTTACAGTATGCCCTTCATTTAACCACGTCTCATCTAAATAATAGCATTTTCTTCCTCTTTCACAGGCAGCTCTAATTGTCCGAATAATTCCTTCGCCAACAAATAATATCATTTCTCTCAAGTAGGAAGCTATTTCTCTTTTCTTTTGCAAATACAAAGTTCATATCATGCAAACATTTTTTTAACGCCGATTTGATCATTTTGGGTATATGTTCATCATCATTCAGGAGAAGAATTTATGAACTTTACATCGAATTCCATTTTATGGAATTTGTCTAATATAATTTTTTTTTCCAGACTTTGCTTTAGGTTTCTGAACATCCCCTTCATTTTTTTCTTCTCTTAAAATTCTGTAAATGGTCCGCTCACTCACGCCGGTATACCTTGAAGTCATGTTAACTAAACCTGTTGATCCTGATTTCATATATACATTCAAAATAATTTTCTTGTCCTTGAAGCTTAATGGAGACTTTCTAGGGATATGAACTTTTACCACTTCTTTTGAACAACCGGGAACCGCTTCCATTTTTGCAAATTTAAAAATATTACGATATCCCACAATTACACTTATTTTCACTAAAGCACTAACAAAATAAAACTTTAAGGTACTGTGATACCACAAGTACGTAATTTATAAACAAAAATTAATGCCGCCTAATTCATAAACAATTCACACTATAAATATTTCACACGAAATAAAATTTTAAGGCACTATGATTACAAATACGTAATTTATAAACAAATTAATACCGCCCAACTTATAAACGACCGCACGCTATGTGTACACTGACTTTAAACTGAGTTATAACGGTTTAACGCATCAAACAGCGTTGAATGCCTGGAGAATGTTGACAGATTTAAGCATAATATTTTAAATTTGAGATATGGTAGTTCATGCATAGTTAACTCAATCCGAGTACTTTTATTCCTCAAAGTTCTCCAAACTTAAGGAAAATAAATAGGTAACAGCGTAAACATATTATATTAGGGAATTTACAAAACTTGTAAAAATCCGCACGCCCCTGGCTCTACTAACTAGAGATTTCGGCCGAAGTATAGGTCCTCCATGAAGAGATTAGTGATAACTGGAGATAACGGTGAACCCATCAGTACTCCTTCCGTTTGCTTGTAGCTACCCGAAATGGACCTGTCACGAGGAGTCAGAGGCGGGCGCTGACTAATCAAAGAGAACCACGACATTCTACGGCAACGATTGGAGAATGCCCAACCACCAACGAGAAGTCATGTGGAGCGTGACGTTTCAGCCACTTGTCGTGTTGGCTCAGGCGCCCGGTACGCCTTCCACAAGTAGTAGGGGAACAGTGACACGTAGCCAGTCGCGCAGGCGCGCCCTAGATCACAGCATATACAATGAGCCGCACAACGCGGAGAACATCAGTTAAGTTCGAGCAACGATAAGCAGCAGTAGACAGCTTTCAGTGAGAACCTGAAGATGGCAGATGAGATTCTGCCGAAACATCATTTAGACAACCGTGACTCCTGGAGGAGTCGACCATCGACGCGGGAGAGCACCCGGAAGTACAATAATACTTCATTTAACACCAGCGAAAACCTAAGAAACAACACACACACACACACACATATATATATATATATATATATATATATATATATACATATACATATGAAGTGTTGTTGTACTTCCGGGTGCTCTCCCGCGTCGATGACGCGATATTTTAGTTTTTCCGACTCCCTTAAAATATCAAATCCATATTTTAAACTTAGTCATAGACCATCCGAACACTAGTTTACATGGTATGAGTTAAACTTTCTCTTCTGCTTTAGGAGTAATTTTTGGGGGGTGACTGTCAGTATTTTCCCTATAACTTTTTAATTTTTTCATTTTCCTTAAAAATTATTATAAAAAAAACTAATTTTCATATCATCAGAAATAGAAAAGGTATTCTTATTGCATTTCGATAAACCAAGCCGTTCTTAAGTAATTTATGTTTAAAAAACAAGGTGCATTTACAACACTTTATTACTAAATATCGAATATAGAATGCTTTGAAATATTAATTTTGGCAGTTATTTATCAGATATTGATTTTTTTAAATAATTCCAGTTTAATATTATTTAAACATGGGTAATTATACTTTCTCTGAATTAACAAACGTAGTTTTGACTCTGGGAATATGTTTTGGTAATGCTGCTGCAGCTATAAAGTGTTATAAAGATAAATTCCGGAACGGAAATATTCCTGATGCCAAAACTGCTCTAAGTACAGAACGTCTACTTACTGAAACAGGAAGTCCTCAAGTACGAAACAGGGACGCTGGTCGTCCAACAAACGCAAGAACTGTTGATGTTGTAAAAAAGATATTAGATATGCCAATAATAATAATTGATTTTTGTGAATTGTGGCTTGAACGAACGGAAAATGCTCCAAATTTTTTAAATAAAATACTTTTACTGACGAGGCTTCATTCAAACGACAAGGCAAGGCCTTGTCAGTAAAAGTATTTTATTTAAAAAATCTGGAGCATTTTCCGTTCGTTCAAGCCACAATTCACAAAAATCAATTATTATTATTGGCATATCTAATATCCTTGCCTTGTTTAATTCTTGGAACATGCATTTCTGGGCTGAAGAAAATGCTAATGCAACAATACAAACATTTCAACATACCTTCAAAGTAAATGTATGGGCAGCAACTCTAGGGAATCAGTTGGTTTGATATCATATATTTCCTGGAAATTTAAATGGCGATATATATATATATATATATATATATATATATATATATTTTTAAGGTAAAATTAGCTCGACTGGCTATTTAAGGTTAAAATTTTAAAAATTTAAACTTGGGTATGCAGTCGTGTGGCACAAAAAATTAAAGAAAACTCTTTATTTCTGTTCTAGCTTTCGAGGCTTTATTGTCTCTTCATCAGGAACGGATATTTTGAGGTTATATAGAAGTTGCACATGTGAAACAATTTTTCAAAAATATGGACCAACACTTAACACTAATAGTAGTTAACAAACTTACAAGTTAAAAATTATTTAAAACATAGTTGGATGTCAATTGATAAAATAGAATTGTTAAAAACATTAAATTTAAAAAAGCATGGTATCCTGAAGGGATGAAGGGATCCCTTCAGGATACCATGCTTTTTTAAATTTAATGTTTTATCATTTTGTTAATAAACAAATCAACCTTATTGACTTGAAATTTGTCCAGGTTGTTTACAAATGTCTATATTTTCATTTTTGTAAGAAAAACTATTGAAAAACTATTAGAAGTTAAAAAAAAGAGGCTCGCAAGAAAATACGCGACCCGACCGAAACCACTTCATGCCAGATATACAGAATGTCAGGAAATTCCTATTTCTAACTTTGGGCAAAGATAGTACTTGTCAAAATATAAAAAAGTTTCTACAGACGTGTCCGAAAATGTTTCCTAAGGGATCTCTCTATTGCCTTTTGAAGGTGTTGCCCTAGAGTAGATTTTAGTGTCATATTTCAGGAACCTTTTGTGTTACAGCAATGAGATTTGGTGCGTTATTTAAAATCAGCATTATTATTTCATGGTACCATAATAAACAAAAAAATGAGACAAGTCTTATAACGTATTTTTGCTAAAATTTAGTTGTGTGCATCCAACTTTAATTTTTGTGGTATTGTCAGTTACTTATCAAAATTTATTACAAGTGTGCAAAAACTAATATGGCTCTTATAAGTGATTTAGTTAAGGTATGTCTACAAGACAGATTGTAAGTTATAAATAAAAAAGATATACTAACCAAATATTAATAGTTAGTTTTTAAAGTATTTTTTATAATATTTCTTATAAATTAAACTGTTTATTCTACACTTTTCAAAACGTTAAACATCGAATTTTTGTTAATGTTAAAAAGTAGTGTAATTTGTATTACTAACTATCCATCCATCTTCTGCTTTAGCAACAAATCCAGCCTTACCATATCGGCTTTACAATAAAAAAATATAATAATGCTATAACTGTTTTATTACGTCTACTCATTATATACTCTAATAAAGATAGATTTTCATTAGAAAAAAATAGCTGTCCCACTTTTTTGTTCACGACAGTGACAGTACTAACCAAAACGAGGTTCAACCAGAACCGTAATGAAGAAGGAGGTCCATGCTTTTTAATTCAAAATATTTTTGTTCCATTCCTTACAAAATTTGGTACTGAAGTATCGTTCTCTAATAAAAAAGGCCCTCTTTATTAAATAACGTACGACCAACTGTTTTTTATAAGAATGAATTTAAAATAGCTGTTGCAGGGCCACAAAATAAATCCGCAATAAATAGAACGTTATGGCTTTTATAATTGTAAACTTCATGAATTTTCAAAATCTTTTTCCAACACACAGTATTCCAAATGTAGGTAGGTCTCTTGTAGCCTCTCTTGTTGACGTTACATGGTGATCTCGCAAGTAGTTTGAAACTAAATGTAAGGAATCATTATATTTTTACCGATTCTTTGATATCATTTTTGAATATTCTCTAAGGTGCTCTTTATTTTAGTTATAACAATTGTCATATTTGTAATTTTACTAATCTCTGGAGGTGTCAGATTGATTGGCGAAACGCTTGCTTTTTTTACATTTATTTAACGTCGGCCTATTTGCGCTACTGAGGCCTAACACCAACATCTGTAGACGAACTACCCCCAACCAGGAATTTTGCCGAACCTCTTTCGAAGAGTAGAGATCTTTTACTTGCCTAACATTTAATAGACAAGGAACCGTCGGTGTTACATCCCCTCCGAAGGATGGTATATCACCTACACAACCCTCGCCTAAGGTTGCATAGCTTCCGTTCATACAGTGATATACAAGCCGCTGGAGATGTGAGGCGAGAGCGTGGTCTTCCTTGTGAACACGAATTATACCCTAGAGATGGAAAAATAAAAAGGATTCAGACGGAGAGCTCGAGTAGAGACCCTAGAGGGCGTTCGCGCACTTATTAATTTAGTGAAGAGTGTTGGTTTATGTTTCAGAAAAATTGAATATTTTTTGCATAAGGGCCAAGGCTTCACCCTGTATATGCAATCGAAGCACTTATTTTTAGTCAAAAGTTCGAAAAAGTATTTACTTTTTGTTAGCTTGGGCAGGGTGTTTTTCACCACCTTGTATATTATTACTATACACTAATTTAAAACGAAATTAAAATATTTATTTAGGTATCACTGCACAGAGTTTAAAATACTTAAAATTAACTTAAATTAGATTTCAAAATGATAACTTTTCAACAGCGAAAGTTTTGTCTTGAGAAAGAAAAATTAACTCGATATGTAGATTTGTAGATTTTAAAAATTCACTTTTGGGTGAAGGTGCCGGTTAATAGTGTTCGTGCCCCATCGAGTCAGGCACGATCGTTGTTTTGTTGTCTGGATAATTTACCCAGCCAGTCAGTGCAAGCACTAACTACGTAATAACTGAAGTTGATTGAAATTTATTGAAAATTATGCTGTTGTGTAGGGCTTGAAATTATAAATCTTTTGCTTTTTGAATGAAATCTGTATCTGCTGTGCTTTTATTTGATAAACTGTCTGAATTTATTTTATTAATTTTCGACTCACCCTCGTAACAGTGTTCCTCGGGTGAGCGCTTATAAAGTTGCTGCGGTCATGCTAAGTGCCGCGGTTGGCGCGATCTGAACGGAAGTAAATTTTGATATAAGATAAATTATGGGTGCTGTGGAATGTAAATTTTATATAAAATATTTGTGCAGATACATACATACATTACAGCAGTTTTAATTTCATTTACGTTTACACCTTCCCCTCCCCCCTAATCAATTTAGCGACTTGAAATTTGGACACAGTACTTAGGTCCTGAGTGTCTATCGGGAGAAGAAAGTGGCCAAGTTACTTCTTTCTCCGAAAAAACCGCGAAAACGGCTCTCGGTACGTTCCCGCCGCAGCGAAAAATCGCAATATCACGGGAACCGCTGGACCGATTTCGACGAGTCAAAATTCGGTTTACGCGCATTCGCGAGCCCTTCATTTTATCCTTATACACATTTTCGATCTGAATCAAACTAAACGAGTTATGTCCGAAAAACCAATTTTGCCTATCTTTACATATAAATTTCCACCCGCCCCCCCTCCTCGAGAAAAGTCCGACTGGGAAATTTTCCGGATCATAGCATTACAAAAAAAAAGCGAATCCGTTTCAAGCCATCTTTAATGTCAAATCGACCCCATTATAACATTATACAGGCACAGTATTCAAAAAATGATCAAGTCTACTTTTAAACGAATTCAATAAATCAATTAAGGATCGCCATCGTACTTATTATTATAATCAGATTCCCCTTCTGTAGTGACGGAATCGCTATCGTCAGATTTGTCCTCGTCGTCAGCGTCTTCATCGTCGGAAGAGTTTGTGTCTATTTGTTCTTCATCCTCATGAGGATTATCTTCTGGACCTGCAGAAATTGAACTAAAATGTACTATTGGATATATATTATATATGCAGTACTCACCAGTAATATCTTTAACACTCCTAAAGAATTAACACTTCTACAGTAAAGCACAACACTAATATTTTTTCCACAATGTTTACAATAACTAATAATGCAAACTATCGGCAAAGCCACTTGAATCTATGTAATGGCTCTGACTAGAGACTAGCTCATGGTGGCTATACGTATGCATAGTAGAGTCACATTTTACTCAGCCTGCCCCGAAATGCGCCGGCTTATTCCAAAATACGTACTTCTTTAAAATATTTCTCAGTGGACATAGCTATTTTTTGATTGAGTCCACGAAAGTACTTTATTATTAAATGAGAAATAGTATGTTGAATGATATCGGGGAACCTTTATTGTAAATTTTATACCGACTTAATTAATTTTTTAATACTTTTTCCACATTTTCTTCAATGTTGAGTTCCAGTAATATGCATGCCATTTTTTATTTGAGCTTAAATCAATATTATTTTGCAAAATTCAAAAAGGCATGCAAAATTAATTCACAAAAATTTTTCTTTTTTTGCAACTTTTCTTATTATTTATGATGTGATGGGCTTCTTCGACATGCATGTCATTTAAATTTTAAGGGCATTTTATACTATAAAATGTACATTTAACTTAATTTGCTTTTGTTTAAGATCACGTCAAATCGTTTGAAATTTTCGCAAGACTTTTCGTAAATTTTCCATTTTTGAGCCAACAAGGGCCGCATGCCAGTTTTTTAACAAGGGTCTTACGACACAAAGTTTAGTTCTTTTCATTGGCATGCAGCACGAAAACGCGGAAAATTAGATTTTTTTTATTACAAGTTTACGTGACCGTTCGAGTCCTTTGGGATCATGCGAATCGCATGGCTAGAATTACATTAAATTTGTTTTAACTTTCTTTTAATAAAAGGGCAAGCGTTTTAATATCAGAGAAAAATACTAAAATCTCGTTTTAGTGGAAATGCAATTTTTCGTGTAACCGGAAAGCGTTCAGCGGACTAGTACCCGCTTTTCTTTGTTGGCACAAGGTACACTTACTTACTCCTCCAAAAGGCATGCTGTAAGAAATCGGAGACAATCAACTGTCACCGTCTCCCGGTCTAATAGTTCTTTGTGCCACTTTTTTCGTTAAAAATGTGTTATTATTTGCATATAGCACATTTTTCAATTTAATTAATTTTATTTTGTAGTAGTTTTCTTTCTGGAACTTCAGCTTCGTGCAAAAACGGTCCCTATAAATAAACAACATATTCACTTTTCCATTACAGTAAACATTTTTAATTACCACCATTACTATTTAATGGTAATTGCTATGTAACAGCTGCAATATATAAATAAACCCTATAAGATAAGTTGTTGATAATTTTTTTCTCCAAGTTATAATTTTTTTATATGTTCAGTCACAACTTTTAACGAGGTTAAGAAGTCACAATATTGTAAGTATTAGAAACAAGGAACTGAATTACAGCCTATCCTTAATTGTATATCAAATAAACATAGAGACGAAAAAATTTACAAGCAAAACATTCACAAGAAATTGATGTGCTGGATGAGATGACCCAAAAATAAATTAAACTTACTAAGGAAATGCATACAATTTTTATGGGCAAATTTAGTCCTTTCAGAATATATGTCCTGTCAAAGGGACTTAGGTATTCCTGAAGTACATATCTATTTTATTTTTGTAGATTTAATGCTGTACAAAAGTATGTACCATTTGAAAAAAATGAGGAAACTCCATTGACGTAAAACTTTTTGAATTAAATTCATTTTTCGGCACTTTGTATATTTTTAGGAAGTGAAAATGATTTAAAACATCACACAGATATCTCGTAACTGGTATTTAAATATTTTTTTTCTTAAAACTCATAATTGTGACTGTAGTGATTCTTGCAATGTGTATATCATCTGTAGATTGTATTATTTCAATAAAAAATCATTACATCGAAGTACTTGGGTGATAGTCAATAATAATACGGGAATAAAAGAAGTTTGAACAGAGGCTTCGAAAAATGTACTGATACACATAGCATTTCCAATTTGGTCTGATCGATTTAGGTTTTCTTTGAACACTTTTGTCATAATGGATGAATTTTCATGAAACTTTTTGCAACTTATTTGTTTTGTTGTCTCAATCAAAAGGCATGGCTATTGATCAGAAATAATTATAACAATGATTTTGCTGATCATTTGTTAACTCGTTATTAAATTCAAGTTAAAATTAAATGAAAAAAGATTTTTATAGGCTGCGTCTGTTTTAAAATGAAGACAGCCGAACATTTTCTTCATGTTTTAAAATTCGGATTTGAGTTTTGGCACAATTGTAGTCCTTTATAAGACGTACATTTCGAGGTAACCAAATTAAATTAATAAACTGAGACAACCGTGGTCCTTCAAATGGGGCCCATTTCCGATATTTTGCTTCGCGCTGAAGATATCGAAAAAGTTGTTCAGAATCTAATTTTGAACTCCAATACCAAATTTTATTAAGAAATTCGTATCTCGAAAAATACGAATCTTTTTAAAAAATTTCACAACTACTGTAAATTGTTGTTATTTTTTGATAAAATAAGTATATTTTTTAAAAATTCCAAAAAGTTTCATGAAAATTCATTCATGACAAATTTCATAAAGTAAACGACTTTTGCCTCTAAATCGATCGTACTAATTAAATAAAATATATTTTAAAAAACTTTTAAAAACTACGCTTTTACAAATGTACTAAAAAGAAGATAACAATTTTCTTGTGATCTTATAATTTTGTTTAAATTTATATAGATTATTAACACTAACTGTATATTGTTACATTTTTGGATTCTGGATGTGTTTTTGAATATGTGTGGTGATTTTTATAAATTTCTGACCAGTTCTTATTTTTTTATAGCAGTTATAAATTTTGATCTAAACTGCTATGAAATAAAAAAATACGTACTCTTCGCGATATATTCATTTAAATATTCCAAAAACTCCATTGCTTCAGTTACTCCAGCTAATGGTGAACAACGTAAACAATTGAAAATATTTTTATCTTGTTTATTTAAATTTTCTATAATAGTTAATTACTTTATTTATTGCAACTTATAACTAACAGGTACTTTAAGATTTTTATTTGCTATCTTATTGTCATCTCTCTAATGAGTATTCAACTTTTTTTGATAAATATCACAAATATTAACATAATTATATCTTTTATCAATTTCTTTTAAGATAAATTTTAATTTTAACTTAGATACATGAAGAGGACAAGTATTAAATGGAAGTTAGTAAAATTAGCTCCTTTCCTTAAAACCACTATTATAAATAAAATGTAATCTTATTAATTATTGCTTTTACACCTTTCATTGAGTGAATGTACTTGCTCTTATTTTTCTGGAAATCGAAATTTATATTCGAAAATGAAAGTTCTGTCAAAACAACTTTAGATATTCTGACTTAATGTAAACTATTTTTACAACGCTTTTTTAGCTCACTTTCTTTGTCTGAGACAAATTTTGCAATCAAAATTTCGACTAGTAGTACAATAAAATTAATCTATCGTTTGGATTTCATTTCTCAGAGGATAATTATATAATCAATCGATGTGGAAAAATGTCAGGAACAACACACTGAAATGTTTAAGACTTGGATATTGTAGCAATTTTGTAAATAAATAGAAAGTATCAACAAATTGGCCTTGCTCACTTTAACGCAGTACGACGGCCATAAAATACTTCTAATAATTAAAAAATATATATCACGTTGTAGAGAAACAAATTCTCTACAATTTTGATACGGAAAATACCCTTCTACGATGCTTAATTTTTTTTTTATTCAATTTTTCAAGATCTTTTTGCCAAGTTGTTTTTGTTTGGTCAGCTGACCTTTGCCACGACCCTTTGCTGTATTTCCCGAGTATTTCAGCGTTTCTGGATGCGGGCGCAGCACGCGCCGTTCCGCTATGTCGCAAAGGGGCGTGATGATAACAGCTGACCAAGCGAAAACTACTTGGCAAGAAAATCTGAAAAAATTGATCTAAAAAAAAAATAAGCATCGTAGAGGGGTATTTCCCGTATCAAAATTGTAGAGAATTTCTTTCTCTACGTGATATATATTTTTTAATTATTAGAAGTATTTTATGGCCGTCGTACCGTGTTAAAGTCGAGAAAGGTGAATTTGTTGTTAATATTTTTTATTTATTTACAAAATTGCTACAATATCCAGGTCTTAGACATTTCAGTATGTTGTTCCTGACATTTTTCCACGTCGATTGATCATAAAATTATCCCCTGAGAAATAAAATCCAAAATATGTGAAAAATTGGTCTAGAATTATTGTACTATGATTCTAATTAAGCTAGAACTTTGAAATTTTGCACACATGTATAAGTTCAGTGACAACGCAATATAGTACAGGAAATGAATGCAAAAAAGGGTATAAGTTCTTAATCGTTACTACTTCAATGTAAAGACTTGAAACCTTTTGCATTATGTTAAATTTTTGCAACATATAAAATGTATACCTTTGAAAATTAGTGCACTCACCCCGGGGGCGTTGCAGCCCCCATTTTACACCCCCAATTCAATAACTCGCAAAGTTTTTAACGAAATCGGCTAAAAATATCATGGAGGTTTTTGAAGTCACTGATTACGAATCAAGCGAAAATTGGAAAATTAAAAATGCGGACTTTAAGAATGAATTCCTGATTTAAGCCGTTTCTATTGATTTCACTGAAAAATATGTAGAGTAAAAAAGTGTTTAGAATGCCATTTTGCATAAGAATACACTATTTTGGTAACCACATTATCTAACACTTTCGCTTCTCTCCCGTGGAAAACCTTCTACGCCTGACCCTCTCCTTTGCAAAAATTGCGATAAAAACTTTTTTTTTAAATTTTTTTATTATAGTTTGACAATATTGGACCAACAAAGTTGAAGTAATCAAAAAAATTAACCCTAATCGTTTCAACCCTTTATGGGGTGAACATAGAGTGAAATCTTTTTTGAATATGTGTGACGATCTTTATAAATTTCTGACATTAAACATAATATTTTTAGTCGCAAACTCCTCTATAAATCCTTATTTTACTATAAGGAAAGTAACCAGACTGCAACCAAAGTTACAAATCTGGCGCGTTAAGTGTAATAATTGCATATTACCATCAAAACGCTAATGCTTCGATTGCAACAAACACCAGCCGAAAGACTGATCCTACTTAAAGGGGCTCCCTTGCCAGTCGTCACACACCACTTGCAGACTGCAGTTTCGAGCTGTTGGCTCTCATCAGTGCAAGGTAGGTATGCGACGACCGACATGAGAATCCTTTGACTATAGTACATCCCAGTATTTTCACAATAGCGACGTGTAAAACAGCCAGCAGGCGCCATCTAGCGGTCCAGTGGCTATTGCAATCGAAAAATAAATAGCCTGACTTGGCTTAGCATAGTTCAAATGTGCTTTTAGAGGGCGGAATATTAAATTGCAATCGAAGCATTAGCGTTTTGATGGTAATATGCAATTATTACACTTAACGCGCCAGATTTGTAACTTTGGTTGCAGTTTGGTTACTTTCCTTATAGTAAAATAAGGATTTATAGAGGAGTTTGCGACTAAAAATATTATGTTTAATATTCCGCCCTCTAAAAGCACATTTGAAATTTTTGACATGTTATTATTTTAACCTCTCCCCAATAAAATTGTGAGAGGTTACTAAAATTGGTTCAAAAACAAAAATTGAGATAACATCAAATCTTTACGCTTTGAGGTCCTAGGAACCCAAAAAAGTGGTTTTTGAAAAATGTCTGTGTGTGTGTATGTGTGTTTGTGTGTATGTGTGTTAGCACGATAGCGCCGAAACTACTGAATGGATTTGAATGAAACTTTGCATGTGCGTTTCTTTAGTGCCCCAGAAGAACAGAAAAGGTTTTGGTTGAGATCGGATTACGTTTAGTGCCATTTTGACGCAACAAGTTGTTTATTTTATAATTACTTTCAATTTGCAATGGAACAATTGAAAAGCAGTTAAAATTCTGATTTCAACGATTTGGTTTCCGTGAAAAAAATTAAAACAAAGCAAATATGAAGCATAGATCGCATTTCGCATGACATGATCGATGCGCGTAGCCGTTACTTCGTGAAACTCGTCACATCACGTGTCAATTCACGTGTGAGGGTTTCTTCACTGCTCTAAAACTAGAGCGGATTACGTTTAGTGCCGTTTTTAAATGTATATACAGACAAATCGAAGAATTGAACTACAAATATTCCTCTAAAATCTAGTAAAATTACTGAAATGCTAATGTTTCATTTAACAAAGACAGCCGCGAGAGATCGGATTGCAATGAGCAAATTTTGACGATTGTCATTGTCCATCGTTTGTCATCCGATAACATTGGTGTCATGTCATGTTAATAAGATTTCGGCATATTTGTAACTTTTAGTGGATTGTCACAAACTTTAAAGGCAGATGTAACAATATCAATATCATATGCTTTCTGTACCTTCGTTGGTAAATTTATTATAGATTATCACTTTACCAATTTTCAGTTTGTTGCTTTACAAATCTGTAGTATTTAGGATAACTAGACTTTCTTAGTCGTTCAAGTGATGTTAAAGTTATATTATTCAACGAGCGATAATGTAGGTAATAACTCGCATAGATGATTGTAAATTCATTAAGTTGAGGGTTTTTTAGTGCCCCAGAAGATCTGAAAAGGTTTTGGATGAGATCGGATTACATTTGGTGCCGTTTTGTCACAAAATTTAATGCTCTTTTCGGCTTCAAAAATCCACCGAGTGGGGAGGTTCCAGCCGCTTCCAGTAGCTGCCGATTTTTTTTATAGCAATTATAGTTCTGCCTTAATTGAACTAGACGAAATTTTGATTGCAAGACTTGTCCCGGACGTATATACATAATATGCAGACGCATAAGGAATAGCCAAAATGATTCGGTAGTGTTAGGAAACAATCGTCACCGGCTTATGTCTCGCTGCTTATTGGTAAAGTAGCGACAGACATTAACATAGATGAAATAAAACATAAATGGGCAGATCATTAAAATTTAATTACTTTAATCTTTAAAGAGACCCTGAATCTTTTGGACAAGCCATAATAGGATATGTAGACAATTTTGGCAAGTATGCCAAGTCGGATCAGTCTTTGACATTAGGCTTGCATTCTGCTTTTAAATATACAGGAATTTTTTCTAAAAATAAAAAGCAGGTAGTGGTACGAAAAGGAAAAAATATTCGTTCAGCCAACATTAGTATCAAGGCGTAAAGTTGAAATGGCAGGTAGGATAGGGCGAAAGGCAGGAAAATCTAACCTAAAAAAGCAATAAATAGCACCTCACAAATTACAACATTGTGTAAAGGAAAACATTGGCCTAGGTGACAATAAGTTTTGAAAATAGAGATGTTTTGGGTTTCTAATAACTAATTTAGATCAATGCCGTTTTTATAAATTTAATAATGTGTTATTTAAAAAACATAATGTTCATAGCGAAATCATATTTTGGACGTAGGTACCTAGTTATGCAGAAAGGAACCATTAGACAAAAAGTACATTTATATGATTCTTTTGTGCATAACAAAATATAAGCTTTTTTATGTCTATTTGACCGAAATCTCAGTTTTCCTTATTTTGTTCCTTAGTTTCTTTCTGCATAATTACGTTCAATACCTGTCTATGCAGTATTTTTATTTAAATTATGCATATATTTTTCTTAAATTAAAACAATTGTAATCTCACTTTTATGTTTTTCAGTGTTCTTCATAATTTTTATTTACCTTTTTTTTTATCAATAAAGTTTAATTTTCATTACAATTAAGTGAGTCTTTTGTACCGTGCGTTCATTTGTTTATATCTGTTGATGTTTTACTTTCAAAGATAAAATTATGAATTAAAATACGTTTTTCATAAAATATTGCCCAGTTTTCTGTGACTTTAACAAAAATATCATACGTCAAATGTTTGAAATCTTCGACCTAGCTTGTTTACATAAAATGTTCAAGGTGTCAATAACGGTGGGGAAAGGATGGTAGAATTCAATGCAAGTTTGCCACATCACTCCATTAATCATATTATTATATATACCAAAGATACCAACACTCGCTAGGATAATATGTTTTTAAAACTGCCGTAATATAATTATTACTAATTATGTATTAGCCTTTTGTCTTCAAAATGATTTAGATAAGCTTATCTATTAAATATATTTTTTTTAACATATTTTTATATGTATCTGCAAATATTATTAAGTGTTGGCAACTCTGCAATAATGAGGACATACTGCGAAATATTGGTCGTCGCGCCATATCTAATTTTACTTAATTTGTGCCCTTCTCTTGTATATTCGAGGTATTTACAGTTAATTTCAGAATAAAATGAGTGTTCATTATGGTGAATAAATGCGTATGCAAAGAATATTGGGATAAAGGATGTGATCGGTCATTTCACAGGTACGTACGTCATAGGCGTGGAAAAGGGACAGTAAATAATTCGAAGCCATTCCTTAAATGTAATTTTTCTTATAGGTTTTCCTAAAGATTCTCATGCGAGAAAAATATGGTTAGATGCATTGAATTTGAAAGAGGAAGACTTGCTAGTATTGAAAATGGCAACTGTTTGTTCTGATCATTGTTAATCAGAAGATTTGTTAACAAGTGCGATGGGGGCAACTCTGTTAAAATTTGGTGCTGTACCTGCAATGTAAGTATCTTGTAGGGCCTCTGCTTGAATATACACAAAAATATGCATTTTTTAGCATTCCGCAGTCATCTGATAATACTCCTATTCTTTATGAAACCGAGGATGAAACTAACAAAGAGAATAGACCTAATAATAATAATAGCATTAGCTACTGGAGAATCTTTATCGTAAGTATATTATACCTGCTAATTTGTATTTATAATATGTGTGTATACTTGGTGTAGATCATTATTTAATTGAAGCATTTCCAACACCTGGCGCGTAAGAATTAAAAATAAATTTATATAAAACTTTTCATGCAAAATATTTTCTAAATAATTTGTATCAATACAAAAAATTTTAAAAAAGGGAGGAATACACATTCGCTGCCGCTTAAACAATACACGTGCGGCCCCAGATCCCATGGTAATAGTTTTATTTAATTTGAGAAAATTTATCACGGCCAGTTCTTTGCAAGTGTGCCCGTTTTGGCTGCGACGGCCCTGCTTCATCTTGTGAACTGATTATTTGTATGTAATAATGGTCTAAAGTAAACTAAAATACTGCACTATAACTATAAAACCGTATAAAACAAACGCTCCCTAAATGTGACCAGTTTCTTTTTAAAAGAAGTGCGTTAACTGGCTACGTAAGTGGTCGGTGGCACAGACGGATAAGGCTGCACATCCCCGTAAGTGGGCGGCGGCAGCGAATGTGTTAAAATTCCAATTATTCATTGATTAAACCATGTTATGTTTTATATTTCAGATATTCACTTGAAGATGAGCTTGATAAAATTAATTCTTCAGCGACTCTTGCGGCTTCAAGTAAACCATCTCATACTGAATCTGAGTCGAACACAAACATAGACTCGGTTAAAGATGTTCTCCCACCTCCGCTCAAGAAGTAAGTGTTTATTGAATAAGTAAATTATCAAACTTGCAACAAAACAACAGACGTTTAAGGTCAAAGGTTGTTTGTTTGAAATCACTTCTTGCGTATTTAAGGAAAAACCATTACATTTCTGAAACAGCCGAATCGGTCATCGAAGTAAATGTAAAGTGATTATTACATTATTTACTCTTAACGACAGAAATTATCGATATTACAAAAGTTCGTATGTAACTGTACCATAAATTTGTAATTTATGGTTTTATATCATAGCCATATGTGCTATTTTATTTAAATAAATAAATCTTTTGAAAACGATTAAGTTTAGAAATGGGCAAAATGCGGTACTTACATAAGAATATTATTAGTAATTTTGTAGTTTTGTTTTTTTTTAATTATTGCAAATTACAGTGTTTCGCACTTCTTAAGACTAACACTCTCTTTTCCATTTTTATTTTAATTTGAACCAAATTATTCTTAAAGATAGAACACATTGGGAAATGCTTCCGGTCAAAAAACATTCTCCCCATACAAATACAAAGCTATCTGTGATACCAAAATGAAGTATAAAACCAAAAAAACAGAATTTTTTTTGTATTAATGAAAGTTGTTCAGAATTGCTGGAAAAAGCTTATATCCAAATTTTGGTCGAATATAAAAATATTGAAATTTTGTTTAAGCAACCTCCCAAGACTAAAAATATTTTAATAGGTTTCTGCAAATTGCAGTATTTCAGCTTATTTTGATATTGCACCAGGCTTTATATTTCTGTAAGAGCGAATGTTTTGTGGTCATAAGTAGATCCTAATGCGTTTTGCTTTTGAGGAAAATTTTCTTCAAATCAGAGAAAACTTATAACAGAAGTTTATGTTTACTTTTTCATATATTCACTTGCAACAAGGTTAGAAATGTGAATCTATCTTGGAAACTATGTAACCATGCAAATAGATATATCAATTTAATCTTTTTTCAGGCTTCTTTACCATGTGACGCAGCCCAAATATTGAAACGGGTTCTTAAAGGACCAAAGCACGAGAAGTATATCCGATTTTAAGAGCTTTTGCACTAACCCTGCAATTCTATTCCCCCAAGGCATATGATTTCGTAAGAGAAAAATTTAACAACAGTATGCCACATCCAAGTACAATAGCTAAGTAGTATAGAACGGTAAATGGTACACCTGGGTTTACGGAAGATGCTATTCGAGCAATTAATGTTAAATGTGCTGAATCTACAAGAGAAAACGTATTTGGCAATTTAGTATTTGACGAAATCCATATCATGCAGCGTGTGGAATGGACTTGAGAAAAATTTTGTGGGTATGTTGATATTGGTGCTAATATCGATTCAGACGAAATTCATGAAGCTATAGTTTTCATGGTCGTTGCCTTAAATGGTACTTGGAAAATAACTGTTGGCTATTTCTTTGTAAATGATTTATCTGGGGCGAAAAAGGCAAATTTGATCACTTAATGCTTGAAATTTTTATGCCAAACTCCAATAAAATTAACGTCCGTTACTTTTGATGGTACAACAGCAATCTTATGCATGGCAACGCATTTAGGAACACATTTTGATGATATTTCTTCATTACAAACACATTTTAAGCCTTGAGAAAATGTTTATGTGTTCTTAGACCCCAATCACATGTTAAAATTAATAAGGAATTTTTTTGGAAGCCAAGGATCAAAAAAGATAACGGATCAAAGTCAGCAGAAAATTGACTGGCAATATTTTGAAAAATTGGTAGCTCTGCAAGGTGGAAAAGGTTTGCAAGCAGCGACAAAATTAAAAAATAGGCATATGCGATGGGTTCGGGAAAAAATGAAGGTAAAACTAGCAGCTCAAACTTTACCTAAAAGTGTCGCCGATGCCTTAGTATTTTTAGAAAAAGATATGAATCTTGAAGATTTTAAGGGAGCTGAAGCGACTTCAAAGCTTCTACTCGTTTTTAACAACATATTTGATATACTGAACTCTCGAAATTTGTTTGCAAAATATTCTTTCAAGCGGGCATTATCGATAATAAAGAAGTTATATTCAAATACATTGAGTCTGCTAAATATTATGTAAATGGATTAAAAGTAAATGATAAGCCAGTAGTAACATGTGGCAGAAAGACAATTTTTTTTTGTTACTATTATTAAAATTAATAAGATAATAAATATGCCATAAATCATTTTTTTACGTGAGTTAGGTATTTCAGCAATGATTTTTTTTTTCTGGGAAAACCCTATTAATAGTGAAATGTCAAAATCTCTACTACTAGAAAGAAAATCATATGGAACATTAAAAAAAGTATCTGTATTCGTTACAATCTTGTGCCAAACAGCAGAAAAATATGTAAGAGTTTTAATCAACAAGACACATATATTTAAAACAGATTTTGATAATATAAAAGAGCAGAATGCAGGTTTTCACGGCCGTTGTCTAATGAAGTAGATTCTTCCGGGTCTTGCCGTGGTCGTCAAGTACGACGACCACGGCAAGACCCGGAAGAATCTACTTCAATATAAAAGAGCGTTTAATAATTTCATCTCTTGAAAATTTACCAAGTAATATTTTTGATTGTTTTTCTGATCACATATTTGATTATCATCATCTTAACAATCATGCTTACAATCATGCTTTGATGGTCTCAAAGCTTATATTAGAAAAATATATTAATGTAAGAATACATCATGAAGCTATGAAAAAGAATTGTACAAATAGGGTTCGAAGTTTATTGACAAAGACGATTCTTTTCAAAAATCAGTGAAAATTATAATTTTTTTCGTTTTAATTTTTTCCTAATTATATGATATAATTGTGTAAACATTTATATATCTCGTATCAGGTAACTTGCCTAAATAGAGGGGTTATTGTTATGATTTGCCTATAATTATTGAAAAAATATTTGTGCAATGGTATGTTTGTGCATACGTTTAAATCGGAGTATATACTATACCAGTTGAAAGAGGGGATTTGTTACAACTACAGTATAATTTTAACTCTGTTAAGACCAATACTGAAGTGCATTAACATACCACAAATAAAATAAATATATTATACTGAACTGAGTTTGTGGTTGGTTCCTTGTGAAACATCTTAAAAATAATTGTTTTTAAGTAAACACTGCTTTTAGATGTATCAAATTACTTTGTATAAAATTCTCTAAAATGTTACTTTTAAAAATCCGAAGCTGTGACCTATTCCTTATGCGTCTACAGATTACGTATATGCGTTCCGGACAGAGAAAGTGAGGTAATATAAAAGCTTTGTCCGCCATATTGGATTTAGAACGATATTAGATATACTATACAACTTACTTATACTATTGGAACTTCAAATGCGATTACTTATGCATATAATGTGTTTTTATCTAAGTAGAAAAGTAGCTATATTTATTGAATTCCTACTTAACAATTGTAAATTCCGAAATACAATTTTGAATTCCGAGATACAGTTGGGAATTCTGACTTAATTGTGAATTCCAACGCGCAATCCTCATCTTTGTTGGCATGTAGGAGCTTTTTTCTACGAGCGACTTTCTGAAGTTCAATTAATGCGCAAAACCAGTTTTTACAAAAAAATTTAATCACTTTAAGTTATTAAAAATTTTGAAAAAAAATTTCATAAAGGCGTATTAATTGAACCTCGTTACATAATATCAGTATTGAAGTCGGTTAAAATACGTTTGGTTTCGTTATTTGTTCAACTTTCCACCGACTACAATGTTGATATTATGTATTGGAATCCATTTAACCTAATTATTGCACTTTATTTCATAATTTTTAGGGATATTTTTAAGGGTGTGGAGGCGGTACAACTTGGTGCAGAAAGATATTTCTGTGGTCCCTATTTTAACTTTTGCAAGCAAAAGGAAATGTTGTGAGTATTGACTTGCCAGACTCCCAAGACTGCCAGACTTTGATTTGTGGAACCCAGCGCCTTCGTCAAATTTTCGAATGTAAATAGATAATAAGTAAAATTAATCAGCGTTTAAATTTTCCTGCGTGGACAAACACCCTCAGATTGTCAATATTCTTTTACCATATTCTTAGGTAACATTGAAAATGATTTTATAGTTTAAAAATTCTAGAAAATTTTCTTTAATTATTGCTTAAAAAATTGGTAAAAAATTATTAGTACCCGAAGGGAATGTAAAGCGCCGATCCTTTCAAAGTTTCTCAACCAATTGCAGTTGAATGCCGCAGGGAAATCAACCAACAGATTAATACAGTAACCACAAGATTTAATAAAATTAGCAGCCCCGTCCAATTATTGCTAAAAGAGTATTGGCAACAACAAACTATTGACAACTTAAGGAACTTTATTCACGTAGGGAAAGTTATATTTTTTCCTCTCATTTGCAACTAAAAACTGCAGGAAAATCTAGCAGCAAATTATTGTAGGAGATGCGAGACTTCTTATTTACAAAATCGAAGAGATTCGACCGAGATTAAATATTACTGTAGCAACATAATCGAGTTTGCTCACCCTTCTAATCAAGACAAACCGCGCAACTTTTCCAACGATTTATGAATTCTCGAAAATATCCTCCAATTGTTGCTTCAAAAATTGCTAAAAATTATTGACAGTCCGAGGGCTTAAGTGGCTGATCGTCTCTTAGTTTTCTCGCTAAATACCAGCTGAAATTCACTGGAAAGTCGAGCAGTAGAAGCTTTAAGATTGAAAAGAAAAACTTTTGTTTAAAAACTCGAAGATCATCGGACGAGCGCAGAAAGTCGTTGTGAAAATATAATCCAGTTTGCTTACCCCCCAAAAGTAAGGGATCGAGAAGGTATGCAATTTATTACATTCTAAAAAGTCACGTGCTTGCCTGAAGTATCGATTACTTTTTAGTTTGCTCATTCATTTTAGACCCACACAACACCTACTACTTGTTACAAATACCATGCCGAATATATGAAATTATGCGTGAACATACTCAAAAAATAATAGTTGAATATAGAACATCCTCCTTTCCGTTCTATACTGTCTAACCCGACCATCGCACTGGTTCAACCAATCCAGCTTAGAACTAAAGCTTTTAGCAAGATTGAAATCAAAGTAGACCTAAAAAGAACGGATATGATTACTACATTTTTAACACCGGCATTTAGCTGATCTGGAAGTTTTTGTAAGCAAGCAAGTGGTTGATTTGAATTATGTATAATACAATTGATTCACTGCATGGACGCCACATTTTTTCGATAACTAAAATTAAAAACGAAAATCAAAATGACTGAGCTTTGTTCGATTAGTTTCCAAAATACCCATATACGTGTTAAAATTCTTAGAAAATTGTAAGTACAATTCTTATTTCAACAGTAGACAAATTTGCTGGGTAATCGCTTAACTATAAAATTTTATTACAGCTATTTGAGCAACCTGCTGGGTTTATGGTCAGTGCAGTGATAGCAGATAAATGACTACTTCAATATATCTATGAAAAAACATAAATAGTCCAAACAAGTTTAAATTGTTGCCGTTTACGTAACCAATGTACTGCTACTGCTATTATTACTAATACTACTGTTTAATGCCTTAAATACTGAAGATAGCATTCTATAAATTAATATTCCTCGTTTAAATTAATAGACACTGTTAATTAAGAATATACTTACTGAGACTAAATTAATTGATACTATTCTTGCTACTCTAACATCATATTGACTACTAAAAATAGAGGGTGTTTACAGCTTTCATCCCACTACCTTTATTGTAGTAATAACTAACTAATGTAACTCGCATTTCAAGTTGTACGAACATCGATTGCACCGTTACTGAGATATTGAACTTTTAAATAAATCTATACAAATATAAAGAAGAAGGTTCTTTCTAAACAAAATATTATCATCAAAACTTCTGGACTGATGGTGAATGGAACATTCACTGTTCAATTTTAAGCTTCGAGAGTGTCATAGACTGTGTTAAGGGGAGCTTAGCAGTGATTAAAGATATAATGTAGATATTAACTCGCAGCTCGCGATACGCAGCGGAACTGTGCCAACGCCGACTGTGTAACTTGGTGAGAAGGCGGAAGAGATACTAATCTCTAAAAAAACTCATCTTCAGATAAACTGTACTCAGTTAAACAGCTGAAAGTTCACACAGTTGTAGATTACACCCTCAAATCAACCGTAAGTCCTTAAAATCTTAAATAGGAAGTGAAATATAGAGGCAAAAATGGGGTCCAGGCAACGTTGTTTTTTAATTGAAAACAAACGAGTTTAAGCGCAATATCACGTGATCAAGTGAGGTGGAGAAAATTGAATTTATTTATAACAAATGAAAATTCAAAATAGATTACTTGTATTACAAGATGAGTTTTCATAATGGAATTTCTTAAGGTACATTAATGACTGTAAAACATGTTCTGTTACCGTAGTCGCTAAAATATCTTACTGGAAATATAAAATAAATGCAAATATTAAACGGTATATGGTGGTAGGTACACAAGTTTCTCTAAATATACAAAGTGAATAGTTGTTAAATATCGCAATGTGGGGTAACAGTTCTAGCTTTTGATAATATTAATTAAGGAGAAGAAAGTCAAATAACTTAATCTGCAATCGATTGCAAGTGAATAAATAAACAAATTTGACCGAAACTTACATTATTGTTTAAATTTCAATAGGATACACTGTATATCTACCACCACAGATAATAAACACCACAGAAATTAGACAACCCCCAATTCCAGAAGCCAGAAACTTGTGCGGAAGGCGGTTACACATTGAAAAAACGCGGACAACAGTGTCAGTGCCGGAACCAGGATTCGAACCAGGTGGTGGTGATACTCGTGTGATTAATCCCGATTGCCACCTCACCGTAAATAACTGTTATTAATAATAATAATAAAAGTTATTTACATTTTAAAATACAGATATTTACATTTTAAAATTTCTGTCGGGGACAACATGAAGAAAAATATAGGTAACAGTACTTACCAATAATGTTCTGAGAATAAGATTTTTCACAATTGTATGTATAAATATAGTTTTATATGTAAACCGTAAAAATTGGGAAAAAATATTTTAATATAATTTCATAATAATTGTAAAAAAAATATACAATGAAAATAAATAAATACCTTAGCCTTAGACGTTCATTGCAGAGCGCTGCGGACTGTGGAAATTACAGAGGTATAGCTCTCCTGGCTGTTGGAGGGAAGATACTCACTAAAGCGATGGCAAATAGGCTAACACCTGTTATGGAAAAGTTACTTCCTGAAACACAGAGTGGCTTTAGACCAAACCGAGGCACATCGGATCTAATCTTCACACTTAAACAGCTTCAAGAAAAAGCACTCGAACATCAAGGAGAAATTCACATGGCCTTCATTGATTTAACCAAGGCGTTTGACTCGGTGGACAGGGAAGTGCTCTGGAAAATTATGCTCCGCTTAGGTATCCCTAGAAAATTTGTGGTAGTATGTCGCAGTCTACATACAAACAACAACGCCCAGGTATGTGTAATAATGAGGCAACCGAACCTTTCCAAACCCTCACTGGAGTTAGGCAGGGATGTGTCCTGGCACCCCTACTTTTTAATTTGTTTACCACTGCTCTAACAATTATTGTTGACAGCAAACTGACAGTCAGAGGAATAGGTCTCAGATACCGTTCTGATGGCGGTCTCTTTAACATAGGGCGCTTTAGAGCTTTCACGAAGACACGCACATGATTCATTTGTGATCTCCAGTATGCGGATGACTGTGTACTTTTAGCCTCTACGCCGGAAGAGCTTCAAGAACTTTTAGATGTGTATGCCCAGAGCTATGATTCCTTGGGACTTAAAATCAACATTGGAAAGACTAAGATTATGTCAACTCCTCATCAAGTGAACCAAATAGACATTACACTTAACGGAAATTCTCTTGAAGTGGTGGATCAGTTCAATTACTTAGGCAACGTTGTTAATGACAAAGCAAACATGGACAGCGAGATTCGCAATAGAATTAACGCTGCATCTAGAGCACTCTGGGGACTTAGAGAGAAAGTATTTGACAACCACGACCTTGCTTTGTCAACGAAAATGGCTGTCTACAGAGCAGTTGTCATTCCTACACTGCTATATAGATGTGAAAGCTGGGTCACTTACCGTCGTCATCATGTGAAAGAATTAGAACGTTTTCAGCAAAGACACCTCAGAAGTATGATGAAAATCCGTTGGTTCCATCACATATCAAACGTGGAAGTACTCAGGAGAGCAAACAGCCTTCCAATTGAGGTGCTTATTTCAAGAGCACGCCTAAGATGGGTAGGTCACGTTCATCGTATGCATGATAACCGCCTTTCTAAATGTACACTTTATGGTGAATTGCTAAGCGGTAGAAGAAGGCGTGGCGGTCAACGAAAGAGGTTCAAAGACGTTCTCCATGAAAATCTAAAATCCTGCGGTATTCCAGACGAGCAATGGTAACAACTTGCAGCGGGCAGAACCGAATGGCGAGGGGTTGTGGCCAGCTATCAAGGAAATGTTGCTGTAAGAAGGCCTAATCCAAGACCTAACCAGGTCTATGTTTGTCCTGACTGCGGTCGACATGTGCTCTCCCGAATTGGCCTCTATAGCCATAGTCGTGTGCACCGTAGATGAATGGGAATTACAATAGACTACACCTTTTACTTGTTTTTTATTACGCACAATCTATCGACTGTAAAAAAAATTTATACTCGGACTCGAGTAAAGGCTAATAATAATAATAATAATAAATAATGAACTGAGGGATGAGCTTCTGCATTGTTGTGAAAGCAGTGAGCCCGCGCCGAGGGGGTACATGGCGCGGATGCATGCTCTGTGGTGTGAGAGGCTTCCAGAGCATAGCGCCTTCACGCCACAAAATCTGCGTGACTATGTATCCCACCTTCGTAGTAGGGGCTATGTGAGGGCTGCTCCTGGGCCAGTGAATGAGGTGGCCGAAGAGCCGCCACATTCACCGGTTGAGGATGTGGCTCTCCTCGTTCCTCCAATACCAGGGGGCCTCAGTACCAGAAGGGGGTTACACCATCTGAAAACCCCCAGGCCACAAGACCTGGCCAGAGTGGACGCTGAACTTCGTACAGCGCTACCAGAAGAGGCTGACATCTGGCACATAAATTGTGCCGTGTATGCCGCTGCTCAACGCTCGTCTCAGGTGGAGAGGCGAAATACCTCTTCCCCACAGGAGAGAGCGCAGCGGCGCATACAAAAGATGGAAGCCAAGATCCGATCGGCGAGGCAACACGCATCCCGTATCCAATGTGTGATGGACTATATGGCGGCCAACAGGCCGTTCACGCCTAAAGTGCGTCGATTAGCCGCCAACTTAAGACGCGTCCATCACACACTCAATGAGGCAGTGCTGCGAACCACCAAACAGCACTGTCTCGACAGGATACGGATGCTAGTGACTTGCAAAAAGTCACTAGTGAGGCGAGCGAGGGGGTTTGCGGAAAATAAACTGTTCCGCGAGAAGCCCTCGCGCCTTTTCCAACCGCCTCCGCGTGTTGTAGACAATCCGCCAACTGCAGATCAGGTGGAGAACTTCTGGAAGCCGCTGTACGAGGAGAGGCTTCCACTCAACCGAGATTCTCCTGCCCTTGCACACTTTGAAGCCTTTTGTCAAAGGCTTCAGCAACCACAGGAACTGTGCGAACCAATAACCCCAGAAGAGGTTCGTAGGGCTCATGAGGGCTCTAAGAACTTTGCTGCTCCAGGTCCCGATGGGATAAATAACTTTTGATGGAAAAGTTATCGAGCACCCACCACCATTTGACCAGAATTTTTAATTCCTGGTTAAATGGGGAGCAGCAAATCCCTTCTTGGGTTGTTGAGGGGCGGACAGTGCTGATCCCCAAAAACGGAGATTTGTCCAACCCAAAGAATTACAGACCGATAACCTGTCTAAACGCATGTTACAAGGTGTTTACACGCATTTTGCACATGCGGGTGCTCCACGCAGTTGAACCGGTTTACGAACGGATATATGAGCAACGAGGGTCGAAGAGAGGTGTCGCTGGCTACAAGGAGAACCTGTTGATCGACAGATGTGTCACGCAGGACTCCATGCAGTATAAGCGGAACCTCTCTATGGCCTGGATCGACTACCGCAAGGCATTTGACATGACATCGCATGAGCTCATTGTTCACTTGCTCCGATGTCTTGTGGTACCCGGTCCCGTAGTGAGATGTATTGAAGAACTGATGCCGCTCTGGAGGACTCGCTTTACCATAACATCGGATAACGATAGAGTCCAAACAGAGTTGGTAACATTCAGAAGAGGAGTATTTCAGGGAGATTCCCTCAGCCCCCTTCTGTTTTGCATCTCACTACTGCCATTATCCGTCTCGCTCCGGAAAACCCGTGGCTACAACTGCGGTACCTCCGGCGATACGAGGCATAAGGTCACCCATCTATTTTATATGGATGACCTTAAACTTTATGCCTTTGGAGAGAGAGATCTCCAACATTCCCTTAGGGTGGTACAGGAGTACACGCAGGCTGTCGGTATGCAGTTTGGGTTGGACAAATGCGCCCTGATCCATCTCAAGAGAGGACGATGTGGTGACTATGGAGAGGACGCGCAGCTCGTGGACGGAAGCATCTTAGACCATCTAGATGCCGGAGAGTCGTACACTTACTTGGGTGTCGAGCAACGCTCCTCTCAAGAAGTGAGTATAGTGAAAAATGCTCTCCGCGGCAAGTATCAGCATCTACTCCGACAGATCTGTTCTTCAGAACTGTCGGGGAAGAACAAGGTGTCTGCTACAAATATGCTTGCCGTTCCGATCCTTCTCTACTCTTTCGGAGTAGTGAAGTGGACTAGAGAAGAGCTGCGTCAACTCGATGTAGTAACCCGCAAGAAGATGCATCTCAATAGGAGCTTGCATCTTAAATCGTCCGTTCCACGGTTATATCTCCCACGACATCGTGGAGGCCATGGTCTCTTGAGCTTGGAGAGTCTCCATAGCAGGATGGTTCTGGATGGAGCATGTAAGGTCATCAGGAATTCGGATCCCCTCCTCTGCATGGTCCGAGACCATGAAAATGCAGAGGTAGGAGCTTTTCTCTTTAAGGCAGCACGGAGAGCAGCCGATGAACTTGGTCTCATCTTCGACGTCGAGTGGGTAAATCCCGACTCTGTCACCGAGTTGGAACCCGTTCGACTAAAAGCCCACATTAGAGCTGCAGAACAGAACATCCTTCTGCAGCTCCATAAGGATAAGCCATTGCACGGGGTCTTCTACAAAAATATAGAAGACCTCGGCTTATCCGAAAGGCTGACCTTCGCCTTCTTAAGGTCAGCTGGGCTGAAGTCTGAGACCGAGGGATTCATAATGGCTTGCCAGGATGGTGTATTTAACACCCTCGTCTATCGACGTCGTGTCATGGGTATGGAGGTCCCTGATGTCAGCTGCAGGGCCTGCCGCAGGGCGCCGGAGACTGTAATGCACTTACTGTCGGCTTGCCCGACATACGTAGTCTCGACCTATATTCACAGACACGACGCAGCATTACGAGTGCTTTACTATCATCTAAGGCACTCGTATGGGATAGACGAAACACCAGTGCTGCCTTACGCTCCGGGGGATATTGAGTCCGTTGTGGGGAATGAGAAGTGTCTAATTTATTGGAACTACTCGTTTCCCACCGTGAGGCAAATACAAGCCAACAAGCCTGACATAGTACTCCTCGACCACCAACTCAAGACAATGTATGTCGCAGAATTCTCAGCTCCCGCTGAGAGCAACATTGTCTTGAAAGAGAAGGAAAAACGGACAAAATATCGAGATTTGCTCTTCGAGCTCCGCAGGCTTTATCCAGGCCATTCTGTTAAAATAGTGGTACTGATTATAGGAGCCCTCGGTGGAATGAGACAGACGCTGCTTTCAGAACTAAAGATCATACCGGCATGCCGAGATTCGGCAGAGATCTTAGCCGGCAGAATGCAGAGGGCTGTCATCCTCGGTTCATTGCGTCTACTCAGGGCACACGATTCGCGGACCCGGTAGTCACTCACCCCAAAGGCGTGGGGAGTGGCTATTGGTATTACCAGCTCCCCTCTGTGAGGGTCGGAGCCACAGAGTAGGGTGACTGGTTTTTTGTAAAAAAAAAACATTGCAGAGAAAATATTTATATGTACTGTAAAGTACGGAATTGTTTTATTTGAATATGACCTAAAATGTCAACATAAATTTATTTTAAAATTCAATAATAGTTATTTAAGTGTGTCTTACAACGTTTTATCTTCGATCATTCCAATTATTGTAAGAAATGGGCAATTTTTCATGAAGGCTGTAGACTGACTGAAGACTGTATCAACTTCTTGTGAATGTCACTTTGACGGTTAGTGTTTTTTTTTATACATTTATTTCCGCTACTGAGGCCTAACACCGAAGCCTGTAGACGAGCTACCCCCAACCAGGAATTTTGCCGAACCTCTTCCCTTAAGAAGAGTAGGGATCTTTTACTTGCCTAACATTTAATAGATAAGGGACCGACGACTTTACATCCCCTCCGAAGGATGTTATATCCCCTATACAACCCTCGCCTAAGGTTGTATAGCTTCCGCGCATGACGGTTAGTATTATTCGAGTTGTAGTTGAAGTCTCCATTCTAATTATGTTACTTCATGGTCGTGACTGAAAATCTGTGATGATAGTAACTAAGGTAATTATATTATAAATAAACTGGCGTAGTTTTTAATTTTTTAGAAATCGTGCAATAAAAGCGAGCAATAAATTTTTTTATTGCACAGTTTCGTATAAAATACCAGTATTTACACTGGAAATGATGTAAAAAACTATTACTTTTTACACGATCGTAGATAAAGTAAATTATACTCATAACTTAGACATGTACACCTATTAGTTCGGTAGCCAGCAGTTTTTTTATGCGAGAGATGAGCACGCACGACTTTTTTTTAATACATTTCCGCTACTGAGGCCTAACACCGACGCCTGTAGACGAGCTACCCTCAACCAGGAATTTTGCCGAACCTCTTCCCTTAAGAAGAGTAGGGATTTAATAGACAAAGGACCGACGGCTTTACATCCCCTCCGAAGGATGATATATCTCCTATACAACCCTCGCCTAAGGTTGTATAGCTTCCGCGTATACACTGATATACAAGCCGCTGGAAGGCACGACATTTAGTGAGATTACTTAACAATAAGTATGAATCATTGGCACCAGTCCGGGAGTCGCGTGCGGGTGCGTTTTTGCACGATATCGTTATCAACATGTAGAAATACCGGTTCAAATGCGAAAAATGAGCATCTATGAAACATAATTAACAAAGAAAAGCCATTTCTTACACCTGGCAGGTGGTGCAAAATGGTTCTTACACTCTGCTGATTAGGTAAAATTTTCCGGAAAATTGCGAAATCCGAACACCAATAAAATCGACGTTTCTTTAAAGTGTAGAAGGTATACCAACAGAAAAATGATTTCTTACGGCTGGACCGTGGTGCAAAGTACTTCTTACGCATGGTCGAAACTAGAAATCATGTTCGCGTCGCCCCGCGTTTTGACCGCATCAGCGCTCATTTTTTCGTTTGTTAAAGTCAATAAAAATAATCTTGTCATAAATATGTTGAGGCGGATAATATCTTGCAAACAATATCATGTAAATTGTTTTGTAAAAAATATATATATGAATAATATAAGCAATCCCGACGCTAATAAAATATACAATCATCTCACAGATCTCAGAGATTTCAGTATATATTTTAAGAAGCAAAACACATACGATTTTCAAGTTATGTAATTTCAATGAATGTCGAATAAAAATTCGTCAGAAGTATCGGACTCGCTACTGTAGGAGATACTGTGCTCCGAGTTCTCTGCATTGTTAAAAAACGTGTACTTTAAAGAAGCGCTGATACGATTTTTAATTGACGACTGGAAGTCTGATGACATGATACCTTTCATCGGTGATAAAACGATTAATGCAAATTTCGATAAATGTTACAAGTACCAAGTATTGAATTGTAAAATTTGTGTAAACATTGATGAGGAGCTATCGTGCCCCAAACATGAAGAGGCATACACGAAAATGATTTTTCACGCATGCAAAATACCTGCTAGCAACGACGTTACCATAAGATGTTCACATACTGACGTTATGATCATTTTACTCGGCAACATGTGCCATGTACAAGACGGGGTTAATATTCACATGCTCGTTGGGATAGGAAGTCACCAACGCCTCGTTAGTATTAATAAAGCGTGTGCAGCTGTTGGAAGCAACGTTTGCTTGACGCTTCCATTTTTCCATGCCCTGACGGGCTGTGACAGTAACCCCGCCTTCTTCCGAAATGGTAAAAAGAGGCCTTTAGCGATTTTAAGGAAGAAAATCCCGAAATTTTAAAAAGTTTTGCTAATATCACAGTCACGCATGCGCTCAATATTGTAGAAGAATATATTTGTTAAATGTACAGTTTTAATAACATAAACGAAATTAACGTGGCAAAATCGGCAGCGTTCAATAACATTTATCCGGTTAATGATAACAACAATTTTTTGCAAATGAAAATGAAAAACTTTGATGGGGCCGTTGTTACACCTTGTAAGAACGAGCTGAAAAGCTGATCTTGCGTGCAATATACATTGCAGCCATATGGAGGAATGCACATAAGGCCAAAGCTCCAAATATCTTTTGGAAATCTTTCGGTTGGGTACTGCAGGACAATCAATGCTGCTTCCGGTGGTTTACAGGAAATCAATTACCTATCACCGTTGACGAAATCACCGTGGAGGCATTAATGAGGGTACACACTCGGGTTTCGAAGAGGACAGTATCTCCTACAATAGCGAATCCGATACTTCTGACGAATTTTTATTCGACATTGATTGAAATTACATAACTTGAAAATCATATGTGTTTTGCTCCTTAAAATATTTACTAAGATCTCTGAGATCTGTGAGATAATTGTGTATTTTATTAGTGTCGGGATAGCTTATATTATTCATAAATATAATTTGTACAAAACAAATTACATGATATTATTTGCAAAATATCTGCCTCAACTTATTTATGACATAAGATTATTTTTATTGACACCTTCTACACTTTAAAGAAACATCGATTTTATTGGTGCTCAGATTTCACAATTTTCTGGGAAATTTTACCTAATCAGCAGCGTGTAAGAACCATTTTGCACCACCTGCCAGGTGTAAGAAATGGTTTTTCTTTGTTAATTATTCATAAACTGCATACTCTCAAAGTTTCATAGGTGCTCATTTTTCGCATTTGAACCGGAATTTCTACATGTTCATAACGATATCGTGCAAAAACGCACACGCGCGACTCCCGGACCGGTGCCATTGTGAACGATCCATCTTTACAAATCTGAAGGACTTTTATTATACTTTCCAAAATGGATATTAAACGTTCACAAAGAAGGGTTCAAAGCGACTGTTTCAGACAGAGAATAATACAAAATCTATACTTACTGTTGCGTTTTTGCTTAACTGCTTCACTGTTGGTTGGTAAGTGGACGTCGTAACACTATAAATCTAACACAGTAAATACTAACACTTTCTTAAATTTAAATCTGAAAAGGAATTTTGAAAACACAAGAAAAAGACAATATAAAATTCAAAAATATATATTACATTTTTTTTTAAATTATGTTTTACAAAAACGTTCAAGAAAAATGTATTGACAAACTATAGTCTGGCCCGTGTACACATAGTGAGAAACGGAACGACTCATAATGTAACCAACTACCATCCAATGTGCGGTTTATAGCTAACAATTACACAAAATGATTCAGTAAAAAGTACAATGTTCATAATTTTGGTGGGTTTTTACTTGCCTGTTTATTGGCGTATTTTCAATTAAATATCAATTTTGATCGCTCCTCGGAGCTTAAAAGTGCTTGAATCGCAACGACTTTGAATTATATTCTGCAATTATAGATTCATACGTTCAGGCAAGCCGGTCCCATGCACATCTGAGTACATGGTAACTATATAGGGCACCCTCGACGCTAAGGGCTATTTTTGCTAAAACTCTCAAAATACTTTGACTAAAGACTGGATAACTTGTCTTCATATTTAACACAACGCATGAGTTGCAGTGCTGCACAACGTGGATTCGTAAAAGGGTTTTTATTTTTAAATTTCCGAAGATATAGTCGGTTTTCGTATACTTTCTAAATTTTGTGGTCTGGGCGACATTACGTCCCCGTGCAGCGACATTTAGTATACTTTCTAAAATTACACTCCTTAATGAGTTTCCAAGATTTTGACATAAAAAATGCTTCCAGAGAGAAAAATGTGGATTTTTATATAAAAACCTCTTCCGACGGCATTTTTACGTGAAGCACGCTTTTCATGTGAAAAAAGTCGGATTTTGTTACAGTTTCAAAAAGTTCATCGAAGGTTTTGGCGTGTTCTTTAACACCATTACTTCATACTTATTGTTAATAGCTAATCTCACTACATGTCGTGCGTGCTCATTTCTTACATAATTTTGACTGCGGGCTCCCGGACTATATCAGTCAACAATGGTCACTGTTTTAATTATTCAAACAAAATAATATTAAAATATAAACGAAACAAGAAGTAAAGATAACGTTGTAATATTTGACAGTACAAGATAATCTATGGAAACGTGGCCCACTACTTTTTAACAATTATCCCATATCTGTATATACAAGCACACAGCAACATTCGGTAGGCCTACAGCTGCACAGCAGACCATCTACATCTCTCTCAGATATATTTAGCGAGTGATGGTAATATACCCAGACAATATTTTGACTGTGTTTTCACTATTTAAAACAGGAAAACTACTATCTTAAAATCATAAAAATTGCGTCAATTTATTGTGAAAACGTATTTTTTTTGATTTTTCGTGAAAAGCATATGCTCATATATATCAAAAAAATTGTTTCTACACGGAGTCTACTTCTTTCAAGGCTCTTCTATAAATAAATGCTAGGTGGGATAACGAGAAATTTTTTTAATAAAAATTATAAAGATTTATATTAACTCAATTTTCATTAACTTTGGAGTAATATTATCTTTTATTTTGTACATTTATAAAAGACAGCCTAAATTTAATTTTTAAGATATAACGACTCAAAGCATTTTAAATAATATGTTTGAAGCTTATATTATTAATAAAACGCACCTTTAAAGTTTTAATAGCATATTTTAAACTGAAGTAATAGATCGTTGAATTTAGTCATAAAAATTAAAATCATATATCTTTTTGCTTATACTTTGGGAGTAAACTGTAAAAGTTTCAAATTTTTATATGTTAAAAATTTTAGAAATGGCATAGCTTTAACGGATTTTGTAGAAAAATTCATTATGGTTAAATTTCATATACATACCATACATATTGATACAATGTTTTTCAAGTTTAAATATAAGAATCAACAACTAAAATCTCTACTTTCATTTAAATTTTGGATTGTACAATTCCATGAATTAGTTAAAAAGTTATAGCAAATTTAATATAGTGGGCCTGAGCCCGCGCGCTTCTCGCGCGCTGCACTTGTATGCCTCCGTGGCATATGTTCGGACGTTAAAAAAAAAAGTTCTACAGCCTACAGTGTTGATTTTACAATAATACTCTCGATAATGATATCGACATAAAAATGATTTTATGTAAAACTTTCCGTTCTTTCGAATGGCGATAATAGCTTTTTTTTATAAAAATTTGTATTTTAAGAATTTTTTAATTTTAAAAAATTGGTATTTTGCAATTAATTTATGAAATAAAAAATTAAGCAGGCACTCTTGTGTTGATAACTTTTTATATGTCGTTCATAACATACTCACGAATGTACAGTAAAAAGTTATCGCTTCCCGGAATTTTTCCGAAGTGAAAACCTACTTTGACTCCATTATTAGTAATAATAAAATTAATAAAACAATGAAGTTAACTAATTTTTATTTTACGCATTTCAAAGAAGTAAACAATTATTTAAAAAGGCAAACAGAAAAGATTCAATGTTCAAAATTATTCTCATCGTTCTGAACACACATATTATATCTCTTTAAGAGTTCAGTTCTACAAATTTTAATAACATCTCTATTAATCGCTGTCATGGAAGCATAAAGTTTGTCATAAAGATAAGCCATGCCATGTGTTACAGTTCAATTTAACATTTATGCGTTATTAAAAAAAATCTCTAAATCATTGCTTTATCTCTTACATTTAATGTCTAACGAATTCGTGTTATCCGTCGTCACGCGTAATATTTATTATTTAGTTGTCTATATGAATCCGCATTTCTAAGGAATCTGTTGCAGGTGTAGACATGACATTATACATTTTGTTGTGTAGCGTGTTGCATATACTTAGGCTCTCTATTTCTGTAATTCTTAAGCTAGGCAACCAATAACTTTTAATTAGTTTATAGGTAGATTCCTATAACCTACTGACGATCGGTAACACAGATTTATTTCTTCACAATAGTTTTTGGCTTCCGGTAGTCTGTCACTTTTCACGTGTAATTCGCTCGAACGCTTGGCAATTTATTAGGTGGTATTTTTACGTGCTCGTTGCGATTTTTGAAACAAGTAATTTTACCATTTTGGGATATATTCGCAACGTTATATTTTTCGGTTATCCATTTATGTTTGGACGAGTGCATATTTTTATGGTATTGGAAATCGATTGTCTTCATTGGAAGGATCTATACGTAAAAGCCATTTTTGCCAAATTTACACGAGGCCAAGGACATCCAAAGTCAACAACATTTCTTTAGGAAAACCCTCCGAAACGAGGGTTCTTTTTTTTCACCTACGGTTTCGCCTAGGATTTCGTAGTTTTTCTACGTTTTTTTGTCTCCCCTGAAACAAACAACTTTTTTTTTCCACTGGTCTACACGTACTTATGTTACTTCTCCTTGCTGGATTGGAATTTCTTTTTTGTGGAGGAGCCATCCATTTTCTGGGTTAATTGATAGGCTATAAGTAGCCCATTCCTGAAATTTGAGCCGAAGTTGAAGCCCTGCTGCCTGCAAGTTGTATCCTTCTTGTGCCATATATATATATATATATATATATATATATATTGATTTTTTTTTTAATATATTGTATATTTTGCTTTAAAAAAAATTTCGCCGCTGTACCTATATATATATATATATATATTTATATATTTTTTTAAAATTTTGCTAAACATTTTATGAAAATATTCTGTCAACTAATTATAACATCTATGATATTTGTTGGGGGTTAAGCACTTACGTAAGACGCGTATACCCAGTTAGATATATTTTTTTTGTGTGAATTTGTCTACCATACCCTACGTTATTGTACTTTTGAATGTTATAAAGTTAACGTACTTCATTTATTGTTATTAAAAGATAAAACTGAATTTGAATTTTTCATTATCGTCTCGCTAAGTAATTTATTTAGTAAATTTGAGGTTACATTGTACTTGTGCTGGTATTTGGAGAGAAAATTAAAAAAAAATTACTTGGCGCCCTGATACATCAAGAAGTTTAGAACCCCGACCATCTCCACTGTCAGTCGGCCGGCAAATACCGTTATGTCAACAGACAACGACCAACTAGTTACGTCAGATTGTAGTTTTAAAATTTGACGTGGCACATGTCTTCATGGGTTTTTCGTAAACAGTACCTACTTTTCAGATAACTTCACAAAAAAAACTAATGGAGTTAGGCGAGGTGACCAAGCTGGCCACCTGACAACACTATTAGTACCAATCCATCTTTCTCGAAATGTACAATGCAAATAGTTTGCAACAATTTCAGCATTATGCGGTGGCGCGTCATCTTATTGTTAGGTAACTCAATTGGAACGTTATTTAATAAATGATGCAAATCATTTTCTAAAAATTCTATTTAACAGATTGTCCTCCTTAACATAACAGTACATTGCGATAACAATCCATTATCCGTTGCTGATTACCTGGTTTTAAGCGACGTACTTTGTAAGCAATATTTATTTTGTTTTAATATTCTCTGGCAAGAAGTTTTAGAAATATTACATCGAATTTCTAATTGCCTTAAGGGAAATACGGGGATTAGTATTGACCGTTTGTAGTACCAACGCTGTATTTTCATCAGTTCTTACATTTTTCCTTCGGGTGCGTTCTGGCTTTTAAAACTGCCGTACTTTTTCAAGTTTTTCCTTAAACTTACAAAAGTCTTGGGGTTGGGTTGGGTCTTTCTGGGAAATATTTTACGTAAGTATTCGTGGCCTCTTCTGCATTTTTATGGCATTCACCATAAATTATTATCATATTATATTTAACTTCATTAGTGTGAATGACCATTTTAATAAGGATTGAAATAATAAACGAATTTACGGTATCAAATTCAGTCGAAAATATAACATAGTCTCATGATATGCCTTTTTACAATAAACCAAAATCCTAGTGTTAAAATATTTCATTTCGAAACAACAGTGCTGGAAAGCCACCTTTGTTTTGATTGAAATGAATTAGTTAATTTCCTGTCACGCCATTAGTTTAAATAAATTTGTTTCATTACTAACTAAATCAGACTATTTTATTCCGAAGAATGTCTTGTAGGACATATTGTCTAAAATTTGATTTGAAAAGGTTATGGCAACATTTGTTATTAAAAGAAATATACAGAAATTGAAATATCTCGAAAACTATTATTTTTCGAAAATTGTCCATATAAAAAATTGTTAGAATTGAGTGCCTTTTCACATGCCATACCATTTTGAAATTATCATCACATTGACACCCTCAACTTTAGAGAAAAATACGCAACGCACTCTACGCAGTCTTTTACTGTTTACAAGGAACTAATTGATAATCCCTTATTTTGTCCCTCAAACTGTTAAATATTGGAGGCTGCTCTGTAGGTATTAAAATCATTTCCATATTTTCTTTAACTTTTCATTTTTTAGAGAATTAAATAAATAAATTAATTAGATAATATGAAATAAATGAACCAAGCTTTCACTCTAACTTTAGCAAACAAATTCGCAGTGTAATACTATCAAATCGGAATATAGAAACAAGTAATACCGTACTTTAAAAAAATATTCTGGGTTCATTCAAAGGTCCATTAGAAATAACAGGAATGAACACCGTAGACGTGGCTGAAGTTCCATTTAGATTTAGAATTTAGGTTTTTACAGCGGACCAAATAAATATTGCATATACTTTAAGAAGAGATATTAATGGTAGTTAAATCCAAAATACGTATGTTTTGGAGTCTTACAATCAGAATAACGATCGCGGAAGGGAGGAGTACCGCCGCACGAGCCGGGAGAAGGGGTGAAATAATAACTAGATGCCCTAATATTTGATATACATTGTCGTTATAATACTGAAACATTATATAGGGAATACCAAGGGGAATACGAAAATAACACGAATTGTTCGATTCACTAAATATAACTGAGGGTGGGACAGCTCATCCCCTGTTCAAATAGTAAAAAGATCATAGAAAAATAACGCTCTCGTTGTACATTATTTTGCGATATGAAACATAGAGATTATCTTTTCTAAGGATTGAACTGAATGAATCTGATTTCTCTTACAAAAATGTGAGAGTGCGAAACATCCCTAAACTTCAAATAAGAAATAGGTATATCTGTCGTAGAAGATAACCCCGGCGTTGTAGAATATTGTGCGTCATGAAATAATCATAAACTGTATTCTACGAAAGCAGCCGAACTGGTCCTAATAATTAAATAAGAGTCTAAGGGTGAAAGACACCACTAATAATGAAAATGTATGTTAAAAAAATAACCCCGCCATAGTCGACTTAAATCCGTCTGGAAACTGTCAAGTAGAATATCCTAGAAAAGCGACTGAATGGGTCTAATTAACTACAGAAGCTGAGGGTGAGAAACATCCCTATATTTCAAATATTAGGAACGTATTTTAAAAAATAACCCCGACGTTGTCGATTTAAATCCGTCTCAAAACTGACAAATAGGAAATCCTATAAAAGCAACTGAATAGGTTTAGTTCCTTAAATAAGAGGCTGAGGGTGAGAATCAGAATCAGCCCTATATTTGAAATAATAAAATCGTATTTTAAAAAATAACCCCGACGTTGTCTATTTAAATCCGTCTCGAAACTGGCAATAGAATTTCCCAAAAAAATACTGGATAGGTTTAACTCCTTAGATAAGAGGCTGAGGGTGAAAAACACACATATATTTGAAATAATAAAAATGTATTTTAAAAAATAACCCCGACGTTGTCGATTTAAATCCGCCTCGAGACTCTAGGATAGAGGATGAACGTAGAGAGGCAATCAAGTTTTGGAGAAAGAAAGTGCGGTATTTGCCAATAACACAGACATCCTCACGAAAACCGATATAGTATAGCATCGGATAGACACTGGTGATTCAGCCGCAATCCGCCAACAACCTAAGAGGTTGCCACTAGCTAAATAGAGACCGCAACCGCCGAAACAGGAGCCGAAGCAGCAGCAAGGTGATGAAAGGCTGACAAAAGGAAGTCATTGTTATAACTGCGGCAAATTGGGACATGTCAACAGGTACTGTCACCAGAGGCAACCTAAGGACGTAACTGCCGAGGATGTAAAAAGACAGCATCAGGATGTAGCGAAAGTAAACACAGTTAGCATAGAGATTCCGAAGGACTCGACAAAGGAAGTTGTAAAGAAGGAACAATTGAGCGACGATGGAATTGGACCTATACTGAAGACAAAAGAAAAAAGCACGCGACAAGAATGGAAGGATGTTTCGGATAAAAGTGTCGAGCTGAAGGCTTTATAGGCGCAATGGGATTCCCTAAGGCTTGAAAATGGACTATTAGGAGAGCACGGGAGAGCCCGGATGGGAAGGAAGTTACCATGCGTCTAGTGATACCCAGGTAACGGGTATCAAAAGTACTTCGGGAAGCGCACGAGGGAATATCCGTAGAGCATTTTGGCAAAAATAAGACCCTGGCTAGAGTACGGGAATGATTCTACTGGATAAACAGCCGTCAGCCGCTTAGTGTCGCAGTTGCAAGGTTTATCCGGTTCTGGAAGGAGATTCGAGTACGTTCGAAGTGTATACATAAAGAGGTGAATCCGGCGCATGCGGACAGGTGAGTTCAGTTCAGTATACAGTACAGTTCTAATATACAGAGTTTTATATGAGATTAGTAAGTGATCAGATAAAAATAGGGAACAAGTTTTAGTGAATGTATGTTGCTACGTCAAATTTTAAAACTACAATCTGACGTAACTAGTTGGTCGTCGTCTGTTGACTAACGGTATTTGCCGGCCGACTGACAGTGGAGATGGTCGGGGTTCTAAATTTCTTTGATGTATCAGGGCGCCAAGTAAATTTTTTTTTCTCTCCAAATACCAGCTCAAGTACAATGTAACCTTAAATTTACTAAATAAATTACTTAGCGAGACGATAATGAAAAATTCAAATTCAGTTTTATCTTTTAATAACAATAAACGAAGTAGGTTAACTTTATAACATTCAACAGCACAATAACGTAGGGTATGGTATGACAGACAAATTCAACACTAAAAAAATATGTATCTAACTGGGTATACGCGTCTTACGTAAGTGCTTAACCCCCAACAATTATCATAGATGTTTTAATTAATTGACAGAATATTTTCATATGATGTTTAGGAAAATTTAAAATATGTATATATATAGGTACAGCGGTGAAATTTTTTTAAAGCAAAATATACAAGATATTTAAAAAAAAATCAATATATATTTGGTACAAAAAAGATACAACTTGCAGGCAGCAGGGCTTCAGCTTCGGCTCAAACTTCAGGAATGGGCAACTTCCAGCCTATCAATTAACCCAGAAAATGGATGGCTCCTCCACAAAAAAGAAATTCCAGTCCAACAAAGAGAAGTAACATAAGTACGTGTAGACCAGTGGAAAAAAGTTATTCGTATCAGGGGAGACAAAAAAAACGTAGGAAAAACTACAAAATACTAGGCGAAACCGTAGGTGGAAAAAAAGACCCTCGTTTCGGAGGGTTTTCTTAGAAAAATGTTGTTGACCTTGGATGTCCTTGGCCTCGTGTAAATTTGGCAAAAATGGCTTTTACGTATAGATCCTTCCAATGAAGACAATCGATTTCCAATACCATAAAAATATGCACTCGTCCAAACATAAATGGAAAATCGAAAAATGTAACGTTGCGAATATATTCCAAAATGGTGAAATTACTTGTTTCAAAAATCGCAACGAGCACATAAAAATACCACTTAATAAATTGCCAAGCGTTCGAGCGAACTACACGTGAAAAGTGACAGACTACCGGAAGCCAACAACTATTGTGAAGAAATAAATCTGTGTTACCGATCGCCAATACAGTTATAGGAATCTACCTATAAACTAATTAAAAGTTATTGGTTGCCTAGCTTAAGAATTACAGAAATAGAGAGCCTAAGTATATGTAACACACTACACAACAAAATGTATAATGTCATGCCTACACTTAATTGCAACAGATTCCTTACAATTGCCGATTCATATAGACAACTAAATAATAAATATTACGCGTGACGACGGATAACACGAATTCGTTAGACATTAAATGTAAGAGATAAAGTAATGATTTAGAGATTATTTTTAATAACGTATAAATGTTAAATTGAACTGTAACAATGTTAAATTAAACTTATAATTAGTTGTATTATTTTTAAGGATTAATTATTGTAATTTAAGTGATTAATAAAATAGTGACTATTGAAAGTTCTAATTGCAATTTATTGAACCTTTGTACAGGGTGTTTACTGGAGGATGTAAATACGTTATATTATTATATGTCAGTATATTATCGGTTTAGATCTTCTAGAATCTATTATTGTTGAATCCTGCGAAATGAACCTGAGGTGCATAGACGTAACGTTCGATTGTGAATGAAGAAAAATAGAGAACGTCGTTTAATTTAATTTCTCCAATTGGATATTGTACACAGTAGCAATTTTTGTGCAATTTCGCTTATAGTCCAATACCTATGCATTATTCTATAGAGGGGACCCAAGACTCGAATAAAAAGTTGATAAATCGCATTTTGTGTTGTATGGAACGATAAAATAAACATTAATCCAAGTTTGTAAAAACCGGAAGTTTGGCTTTGCAAAAAATATCTATTTAAAAAAAACAATAATGTTTAGAAAACCCTGGTCAACCGATTTTTTCGCATACATAATACCACTGAATATTGCAATGCATGTTTATTTCTAGGTTCTCATGATAGTTTTACAGCAAGTATAACTACAAATTCCGATATGGCACCAGATGCAGAGAGTATACTTCAAACATTAAAATTTCTCGGGCCTATACTGAAATATTTTATGGCAAGGTGGTCCCGAACACAATCATATATGGCTGCAGATCAATTAAAAAGTGGGATAAGATATTTCGATCTAAGAATAGCCACAAAAGAAAACACTGAAGATCTATTTTTTGTACACGGACTGTATTCAATTAATGTGCAAACAGTTTTTAACGATATTCTTTCATTCTTGGAGACACATCCTCAAGAAGTAAGTAGCCTATTTTTGTAAAACGTAGTAATAAAATATTTTTTCTATAACTGATGGGTGTGTTTCTGTCAGTAACGTACACCAAAATTATACGTATCAGATATAGATACGTATATTATGAAGTCTACCTTATTTTATAATAGAAGTTGCTAATCCGATTTCCTTTTTTCATGAATTGGTAAAGTAATGACCAATTATGAATAATCCGCTTGATGCAGAAAGCCATCGTCGCTCATGGTTGGTGTAGATGTCTATACTTTACCGCCCACTTATGTTGCAATTGGTGATTCTATATGTTATTCGTCTTCGCGATTACTGTAGTAAATGGATCTTAGAAACCTGTTACTATAGTATGCGGGGTTTGCTTTGACGGGATTAATTCCATCATTTTTTAGGGGCAGTGAAAATTAAAGTCTAAGAAAAAAAGATCTCACAATTTTCTATATTTCAATAGTTTCTAAAGTACCTATGATGAATTGAGAGTCGTAGGATATCGTAGTATAACGCCCATTATAAAAATTGATACTTTTAGTGTCTGAGAGCCACTCACATTTTTAGTGTAAGTGTAAGGGGCAAATTCATAAATTATACTCAAACCTCACTCTCACTCACCTTACACTTACCTTACCCTAATCATACCCTAACCATATTAAGGGCCAAATTCATAAATCATACTCAAACCTCACTCACACTCACCTTACACTTACCTTGCCCTAACCATACCCTAACCATATTCATAAACAATTTCTACTGAATGAGTCACTCAAATGCCACTAATAATGAGTAAAATATTAGTAGGAAACGAGTTACATATGAGGGTAGTTGGGACTTCACTCATGTTGTACTCTTTATTAAAAAAGTGGTTAAGGGCCAAATTCATAGACAACACTAAAGTTTCACTCACACTTATCTCAGATTCCACTCATTCCAAACTTAAGTTAGGGTGCGCTATTCTCTGAGTCGCTTTTGGTATTCAGAAACAGGCATGAATGAGTGATTAATTTGAGTGTGCATCAAACCACAAACTAGTAATAGGGGAACGGTTGGCAATGCAAATATTACCAAAAATATTCTGGTAGCATTGAAAAATATTTAAAATCTAATGTCATTGCATTAAGAATGTTTTAAAATCGTAAACAATTATTCAGTTAGAATTATTCTGTATTCAGTACAGTTCACAGATCAGATAGTTTGTTTTTGTGTGTGTGCAGTCTTGCAGTGGATTTATAAAGAATGACGACCAAAAGAGTAAATATAAGTAGAGAAGAGAAGGCCTTTTTAAAAGAACTCATTCGCGAAAACTCGAGCATAGTGGAATGTAAAAAAACTGATGCCATATCTGTGTCGAAGAAGAAAAGAGCATGGTCGGATATAACAGCGACATTTAATTCAGAACATCCTAATGTAAGTAAAATTAATATTGATTTCTTGTTATAATATTAGTAGGTATGTATATTTATATATTATATGTGAATTTTTATATTTTTAGAGAACAATCGAACAGCTTCGAAAATGCTGGGAAAACATGAAAAGTAGAAGGAGGAAAGAACTGTCCACTGAAAAAATCTCACGTATGGCCACAGGTGGCGGTCCATATGAATGCCCAACTGATGAAAATATAGATGAATTTATTGACTCCAACATAGACATTGAGTTAAACGATACAATACATAGACTGCGACACTATCACAATTTTAAGTAGACCTGGCACGAGCCATGAACATAATTATAACATGAGCGATGAGGGTATATTAATGCCTAATGAAAGTGTCATTAGTCCAGAGCCCGAAGAAGGTAGATATAGTTCAATATTTCAGTAATTAATTACTTAAGTATATGTCGCACTTGATTTTAATAAGTTGTATTTGCGTTTCAGATAATTTTGAACCAAACCCAGGTCCGAGCCAAGTGGCAGAACCACCTTGTGAAACACCATGCTCAAAAAAACGTAGTTACATGTCGAGAGGAACGGCAATTGAGCGGGAATTGGAAACGAGATTAGAAAGAACTGTTGCCTTAAGACGCTACGATGAGGAGCTGCAAATGTTACGAGTCCAAGAACAAAAATTAAAAATTGAGGAGCAAGAGATTAGGGTAGCTGTTGCCAAAGAAATTTTACTTCAGGAAAAAATAAAAACTGAAAAATTAATTAAGGATATGCAAAGTGAAGAGAATGATTATGATTATTAGTCAGGGGTTCAACGCTCCTTTTTTTTAAACTGATTACTAACGGACTGAATTACCAATTTTTTATAATGTAATATACATACTCGAGTGTAAAATAAAACAAGTTGTATTTTTCAATATTTTTTACTTTAAAACATGAACAGTAAATATATTATAATTTATAAAAAAATATAGATATCGATAACACAAATGAAAAAATCTTACCTACTTTCCTATTTCATACAAAATACAATAATTATTTATGCAATATATATCTTATTAGATACAAAAAGATTATAATAATTTTCTGACAAAGGCAATAACGAAATATAATTTTATAAATTCACATTATCGTAGAATAATGGCGAATACACACCAAATGACAAACTTTAATGTGCAAAGTATCTTTCAATAAAAGCTGCTCTAATTGCATTTCCTCTCATATTTACCGGTTGAGGTGGAGGAGGCAGATCATTTTCATCCATAATATTTTCTTCAGGAAATTGTTGTCTGCGCTGTATAGCAATGTTATGCAGCACGGCTGTAGCTGCAATAACACGAGTAATATTTCTTAATCGAAGCTGCAAACCTCTGGCCAAACAACGAAATCTTCCTTTCCATATACCAATTGTTCGCTCAACCACATTTCTTGTGCCAATTTGAGCCCTATTGTATCGTTGTTGAGCCCTGGTTACTGGATTCAGGGATGGCGTAAACACATGTCTTGTTTGTGCATAAGCACTATCAGCCATAAAAACTCCTGGCAAATCACCACGCTCTAAACGCATATGAACAGAACTACTGTTAAATATTCTACTATCATGAGCAGAACCTGGCCAACGAATTACGATATCTTGAATTTCACAACATGGGCCGCCACTATCTGTACATTTAATGACATCCAGCCTTTTCTATTTCAATAAATCTCTGCAATTGGGCCACCTGGGCTCTTTATTTCAATATGCGTACCATCAACACAACCAATAACTCCTGGAAAGCCTGCGATGTCATAAAATAATCTTTTAATGTCACGAAATTCATTTCCATTTTGAGGAAATTTCACGTATCTCGGTAAATTTCTTGCCAATCGTTCACTGACTTCAGTACAGATTCTACAAACCGATGATTGGCTAATGGACACTATATCTCCACCTACTCTCTGAAAGAACACAAATTAAAGTTAATATACAACCGTTACAAAAATAATTCATATATACCTGCTAGCACCCTGACGCAAAAAACCGTAACGCTACATATATTTTTATTATAGGAGGAACAGGAAGTCCACGGTTATCACCTATAATATTTGGATAAATCATTGGTAATATTATGTTAGTTATAATTTCTCTAGAAAAACGAACCCGTTCTAAAAGTTCGTTATTGGTATACCTTTCAAGTGGATTTAAATTGTCTCTTAATATCTGTCTGAAAATGAATAATAATGGCAATTAAATTATGCCATTTAATTGTAATAAAAAGTTACCTAGGTACAGGTAAAAAAACATCATCTTCAACATAATTTACAAATTCCCAAAAGTCATCATCCATCGTCAAGAAAGGTTATGTACACAGAACAAATCACTGTATAGTCTTTGTATACAATTATTATATTTTTTAAGTTCAAAAATGTTTATATATCTCAATATAATTATTAATGTATAAATATTTTACACAATTTAGTCTTTCGATCCAAATAAAGATTTCAATTTGATGCCATTCTCAGATATACCTTTTGTGTATTTCTCACTGTGCCCGCTCCCTCTCATTTTCGTTCAAACAATTGACCATAACTCTGCTTTGGCCGTCTAATCATTACTTATAAAAATTATGTTTGAATAATATTTAGGGCATCGAATGGCATTTGACGCAAGAATGACCTTAATACATTCGCCCCGCTAGAAAAGCTATTTCTTAATTCATTTAGGGTTAAGAAATAAGAGAAATATATAATAGGTACTTAACATTATAAATTCTTTGTGGTAGCGGTGTGAGCATTATTTTTGGTCATTACCGTTTTTTTGGCTAAATGTAATATTTTATTACTTATTCGCCGATAAGCGTTTGGAGGTGTTCCTTCCTTGTAAGTACAACTGTAATTTCTAGGTCGCTTTACTTAGCTATTTACTTCCAAGAAAAATTGTATTAGACTTTTCCTCGGAATTTGAATTTCTGTCGATTTCAATGATTATTATTTTTTTGGTGCGGCACCGCTGAAGATGCAGCGGAACTCGCCCCTAGTTGAACGACCAAGTCAAGGCACTGGAATAGTTCTAGTTTGGATAGTAAAGTGATCAGATCAAGAGAGAGAACAAAGTGATCAGATAGTAGAAAGTACAGTGACAAGTAATGAGCTATAGTAGTTAAAAATAGTAATTTGTGTTGTAATTATAAGGACTAATTAGACTAATTTATTGTAACTTAGTTAATTGTTAAATAAATCAGCAGTTAGTGTTATTCCTACTGCAATTATTGAATCCACGTTTAGGGTGTTTACTAAAGGATGTAAACACGTAACAATATTTCAGTTTCTACTTCGACGCAATATCTTAATATGTTTTCTGCTTTTCTTAATACTACTCACCTCAGATAATTGCCTCCTCTTGACCAGTCTTTCTGTGAGAACCCTGTCAAGACAATTTTCATCCACTGACTGCCATTGCAAAATAATTTTAGGTAGGTGATAGTATATTTCGTGCATTTCGAAATCAACTACAACGCAAGTTACAGTCACTAACGCAAATAAAAAACTATAAAAGCAATTCGAAACACAGAAGAATCATAAAAAGTACCTTTAGACTAACGGCTATGGTTACAAAACCACAAAGTCTATACTGTCAGTTCGTGTGCTAGCAGATGTGATAATTTCAACAAAAGAAACAAATTTGACCAGCGACATTTTACATTAGTCATGGTGTTCGAAATGAAAAGCGCAGCACCCATATTCAACCACAAAAGAGTTGTCAAAAAAAACATTTCAAAAATATTTTATTAGCCATAGAGTAAATGAAATAATTATTTTAGTATTTTAAAAATACTTTACAAAACATTTTGAAATCTTTTAAGAAAAATTGTAAAACAGTTTTTTGGAAAATGTGTTTTGGATTATTTTTACAACATTAAAATATACAAAACGAAAGATCGTAAATGTATGTAAATAATACAATATTTATCAGGATGGATTCATTTGTTATTTACAGGTTGTGATATTAGATTGTCAACATTTCTACGATTTTACACAGACTGACCATGAGCGACTCATGCAAATGTTTGGCAAAACATTTGGAGCTAGACTCTTACCTTACTCAGATCACATGGACTATATCACTTTAGAATACATGACAACACAATACAGGTATCAGGTAATTTAGTTATTTATTTTTAAGAAAGGTGTTTTCATGCAATAATTTTCAGATCATAGCAATTTATAGATCAGATGCTGCCCGCTTCGGTCAACCGTTGTTATGGCCTTCAAAAAGTTTTCCGAGTCCTTGGCCCGATACTGTTTCTATCCCTGACCTATTGACAGCATTGGATGATGGACTTGAAAAAAGATCATTAACTGTTGGATATGTATCTCAGTGTGTTTTAACACCAAACGCTGGATTCATTATTCAGAATTTATGTTGTAAGTTTATAGCATTAAATGTGATAAGCGTATGATAATTTAAGGTTTTCTGTTCCAAAAGCTACACTAAAAGAAAAATGTGCAGTGAATTTGGAGAGACCAAAACTGGAGTGGATAAATGAGCAAAAATCTGGAGAGGGTGGAATGAATATAGTAATTTCAGATTACATTGATTTATCCGATTGTCAATTTGTTAGAAGTGTAATTGAGTTAAATAAACAGTTATTAGTCACGTCAAAATCACCATCAAAATCATATGACTGTGTCACCATTATTAATGAAAAGAAATGATCGATTTGACGGTAAGATATTAGAGACAGCTACAATTTTTCATAGTTTCTCAGCATTTAATAAAAATGATTTATTGAAATAGTTAATTTAGTTAATTATATACACATACATAATTTTTACTAAGAAAGTATTGAAACCTCCATTATAGTCAATATAACTAAAATCGATTGCACCGAAGTGAATAGTGGAGAACTAAAAGTATTTTTCATTGTAGATGTGAGGTGCTGCAAGTAGCAGTTATGGGTAAATGACCATCGCCTAGGAGAAGCTTCACCTCCAGAAAGATATATCCATGAATCAGCTCAAAAGTAAAAATGACCTCATGGTTTATGTATAACCATTAGATACCTACCAAACATGTAATTTACTAGGAGTTTAGGTGTAATTCTCAAATGAATATATTATAAAAGTAAACATTATTGTAACAGGCAATAAATATATTAGCATCAATTGATAAAAGTTAATATTTCATAATATATTACACTAGAGTCAAATTAGGATTTTAATGTGAATTGTTTGTTTAGAATCCAAGTTTTAGGCCTCCAAAACCCTTCAAATTTTTGTGTGGCCGATAAACCACGAATTTTTGGCATTTTTTTCAGTTTGTTGCCTATAACTTAAGAATAATGCAATCCAATCGAAAACTCATCTATTATCAAAATTAAAGAGCATTAAATTTCGCTTCGAATGAGTACCTCAAAGTTGAAATTTTATCAAGAGGTATGGGCGTAATTGGCAGACGAATAACAACAATCCTTTCCTACTTGTAAAAAATTCACTGGGTATCTTTTTAAACGTCTTCAGACTGAAACATCTAATCTAAATGAAGAAATCCATAGAATAAAAGCTTTAAAGCATGTAATTTCAAGTTCATATATTACCTGGTTTTCTAATTTCGATCAATATTAAACAAAATACAGTCAAAATCCAAAAAATCCAAAATGTTGCCCATTAAATTCTATACAAAAACTGTTATAGCAACACCTTAGCTATTCCTTATTCAATTCTCGCAAATAGCGTTCAAAGTTAGGGGCAGCATTCGTAAGGTAGTCAAAATATGTAGAATTAAGTTTTAATGGCAATTACAAGTTGTAAAATTATCTAGGTCAAATTTTAAAATTTTGCTAAAATATTTATAGAGCACTATAACAGAGCATTTTATAATTTGAGCTCGTTTCCATACCACCCATGAGGTAAAGTTCTTGGTGCGTTTTTTTAAAGTGATGTCTCCAGTAGGCCTAGTCCACTGACGTTTCAATATTTATCCGTTTATTGGGTCCTGTTCATTTAGCATTTCCTCAGCTGGGGAATTTAGGCAATCATATCCATGGCAGTTGGAGCACATAGTTGAACAACGCCAACGTAATCCAACTCTAACACATCCACATCACTTACGGCAACTCTTTTTACAGTTGCACGATATAACTTTTAAAATAGAAACTGAAGCAGGCGCCTCTGTAGTAAAAACTGGTGATAAAATATTGCTAATTTTTTTCCAACCACATTGCGTTGGCTGCATATGTTTTCCAAGTCTAGATTAAATTTGGTGAAATACCCGGTAATAGTGTTGTTTTAATGCTGCAGATGTTGGTGATAGTTTAGATAAAATTACAGCATGATTGGATTGACCAACCAGCTTACTAAAAGAAGTAAATCTGTAACTATTAAAAGAGTTTCCGTTCGTTCAGTTTTATATAACACAAGTGTAAATTTCTCACCAGCACTTTTAATCTGATCTTTCGTAGATTCGGAGTTGAAAATATGAATAACATCTTCCAAATCCTTTATCTTGTTCAATATGCCTATTATTTGAGATTTCTATTGCCTGAGTAATGTATAACTGTATAAGTTCGTAAGATCGCTAGACTTATACAATTTTACATATAAAGAGCTTGCTAAAAACTATCCTTAACTGTCAACGCTATTTGCGAGAATTCAGTAAGGAATAGCTAAAATGTTGATAAAACATTTTTTGTGTAGCGTTTAATTTAATAGAATTTAAAGGGCAACATTTTTAGTCCTATACGTTTTTTACGTATGAACATCGGTTTACGAGACAATTAAGAAAAATCGCCAGAATGTACCACCGGGGGGAGATTTTTACCAAAATAAGGAATGTTGCGGACATTGGTTAGATAGAAACTTTTTGGACCATTTTAGGGCCTTGATACACAAATAACTATTTACTTCATTTCATTTTTTTTTGCACTTTGTACCTACATATTTGTTTAATTTTTTTTTACACTTTGTTATATTATTAAGGTACTGTACGAACTTGATGACTCCACAACTTTCATTCTATGGATTTATTCATTTAGATTAGCCGTTTCAGAGCTGAAGACGTTAAAAAAAGTTACCCAGTGTGAATTTTTACAAGCTGGTAAATATTGGTGTTATTCGACTGCCCATTATGCCCATACCTCTTGATGAAATTTCAACTATGAAGTACTCATTCGAAACAAAATTTATTGCTCTTTACTTTTGATAATAGATGGCTTTTCGATTGGATGCATTGTTTTTAAGTTCACCACAGGTCTAAAACTTAGATTCTACACACTCTCTACAATTTATACAAGATGATAAAAAAGTTACTACCTCATTTATTGTAACTATAAAATACCCCGTTATTAAACTAATAGATATGAAAGCATTATAAAGTTTGAAATTTAAAAAACTTCATAGTTAGGTACTTGTGTATAATTTCCGTAACGTAACTGACACGGCTTTGTTTATTTAAATAATAACTGTTAGCTATAATTTTTGTGAGTCGAATTGATTCTAATTTATATATTAATTACAAAAATGAGTCTTGCTACTGACAGGGGCGGATACAGCCTATTCCAAATGGGGGGGCGATATGCAAAAAATTAATTTTATTCTCTAGGGTTGAGGTTTGCAAACCAAATATAATATAAACAATTTTTCAAACATTAGACTAAAATATTAAAATCATAAATTATAAAATTATGTAAGAAAATTAATTTTTGTAATTTATTTTTTAGAACACTAATAAAATATATAAAATACAAAAAACATAAAATAAAAAATAATGAAACAAAACATTTTCTTTCTTTTTTCAAACGAAATATAAAAATCACAAAATAAAAGATTACAAAACAAAATCAAGTTTTCTTTTTTGAGACGCAAAACTATTTATTACGTTATCTTCGTTGATAATAATATTTCTATGGATATGCATAAGAGCTAAACCCGTAAGACGCTCCTGGTCCATCCGACTTCTCAACCATGTTTTTAACCTCTTCAAAGAGGAAGAACTTCTTTCAGCATGTTTTCATTTTCTTAGAAGAAATATTGTGATATGTAATTGTAGCGTACTTTCCCGCAATTAAGAATGTAAACATAATTTATAAATCTTAGAGCCTAGAGCAGACAGACAGTAAATACTGTAAGAAACAAGTACAATAGGCGACCCTAATTAAAAGGAAAGTTCGTTTATTACCTACCCCAACCTTGGGTACCGTACACAGGTCTGACCCAAAACTGGGCAGTTATATTTCTCATCCCAAATAATTCACTTCGTAATTTGTAAACCTTTATATGTTAAGCTCAGCTCTGGTTAAGTAGTGTTAAATAAATACTTCCTTCTAAAGAACAATTTTATTGGTTTCACAACGCAACAGTAATTAAATTTAAAAAAAATAAGATCTGCTTTAAAAGGGGGGGGGGGATCGCCCCATCGCCCCTCCCCTGTATCCGCCCCTGGCTACTGAAAACAATTACTTTAGAAAATTGTTTTGAAGAGATTTTAAATGCCGCTCGAGATGCAACTTCGAGCTTACTTGCTTTAAAATCCAAGGAAAAATACGAGAAGGTATATGGAATATTATAACAATATTTCCAATATTTAAGTAAACAATTTTCTGTCAAACTGTTTTTATTAACACTGACATTACTATACAGGGTGGACCATTAATAATAGGGCATAGTTCAGAGGTAGATTCTTTGGGCCAAAATATGAGGATATAATCAAATATGCTTTAGTAAAATGTTGCTGTGGAAAAAGATATAGGATGTCAAAGTTCAAATTATTTTTTCGTTTTTTTGCAATAACTCAACAGTCTCTTGACTGATCTTCGCCAAATTTGTTAGAGGAACTTTTTTATTCTAAGAAAAAATAATTTATGTATTAAATCACGTTAGATCATAGAGAGTGCCGCAGGACCTGTGTCTAATGCTGATATTTTTTTTCATATTTTTTTTACGAAACGTTGTGGTACTTCTGATCAGGAAATCTGATGAGGGCGTCATTTCCACGTATAAAAGGTACACTTGATAGAGCTTGATAACTCCAACCGTTTTCGAGGAAAGTGCCGTTAAACATTTCAATAATTTTTTGAAAGACAAATTCAAATTTAATGAAACAAGGTATATCTATTGAAAAAGTACAAAACGTAAAACAAAATCGTAATAACAGCGTAAACTGTTTCTCACTTTTTTATGAACTAATGGATTATTTGCATGGTATTGAGATAAATACATAAATCAAAAGATTGTCTAAAATAAGGATCTAATCTCATTAGAAGACCAAAAAATAACGTAAAAGTTGACTTAATGACTATATACTTTCCCCCCATGTAAAACCCCATTGCTGCAACTTAGAGTAAAATGTTCGATATGGTCTCCGCCTACTTCTATGCCTTTTCTAATTCTATTCATGAAAGATTTTCTTACATTGAAAAATACATTTTCCTGTCCTCTAATAAAATTCGCTGCGTTTTATATTTTGTCTCACAGTTCATCTCTTTAGTTGATAGTATTTACATAGACTAAAGATTTCATATGTCCCCACACATAATAATCCAAAGAATTATAATCAGGACTCCTTTTTGGCCAAGCAAACTCACTTCCTCGACCTATCCATCTGTGTGGGAAAATCTCATCAAGACAATTCCTGACTTCAATGGAGAAATAAGGAGGAGCTCGATCTTGCATGAACCACATTCTGTTCCGTATGTCTAGCATGAAAGCATGTAATATATCAGCAAGAGTATTTTGAAGAAAAAACAGATAAGACTGTCCATTTAAATTTGAAGGAAGGACAAATGGTCCCAATAATTGATCGCCGATGATACTTAAAATCTTGCTGAAAATGCTTTTCTTTAATAGTGTAAGCAAGTTAGTTCGAAAAACAAGGAATAGAAGAAAAAATTTATAAAGTTTTTAAATTTTGGTTATGAACTCTCAGTAGGGACCCAAATACAGATCCGAAGAGTTCCCACCTCTCCGGTGGGGGCTTCATCCCCTTTTGCCCAAAAAACCACCCCCAATCGTGACTTCGCGATCTTTTTCGGCGTTTTGATCGTAAACCGCAACTTCTACGAAAAAATGTTATAGAACTTTTTATATTCTCCATGAAATTCTCTATAAGAATGTATCTTACTGTTTTTTGCTTATCTCTCACCCAACGCTCGTAAATGACCTTGGAAAATAAGCATAGTTCTCAGTGCGAAGAGAAAAATGAGCCCAGCGCCGTTTTTTGAGACGATTATTTTGAAAAGTGTTAGTCTGAGCAAAAAAATGTATAGAATCGAAATTAAAGAACAGTTTTTTCTCTACAAGTGCATATAAAATAAGATATTTATGAACAAGTGTTAGTGTTCATATGATGATTTATTTTATATTTTTGCATTCTGTACTTTGAGCCCATTTCCACACCACCTTTGAGGTAGAGCTCTCGGCGCGTTATTTTTTACGTGGTTTTCCCCTTAGGCCTATTCCACTAATAAAATATATCTATCAATAATTTTCCTCTGCAAAGTCGCCCTCCTCGTCCGAATTGAAACAACTTTGCCCATGACAACTAGAGCACATTGGGGAGCAGCGCAAACCAACTTTTACACAGCTACATCGCTTTCCACACCCCTTTTTACAGCCGCAGGATATAAGCTGAAGAAATGAAGTTAAAGCTGGCGCTTCAGTCATAACCACTAGCATTAGAATTTTTTAGTTTTTCTCCAGCCCCATTCAGTTGTAGTTAAAGTTTTTCCGCGCCACGTATGAATTTGATGAAAAACCCGATATGAATGTTGTGCTAATGCAGCAGATGTAGGTGGTAGTCTGGGCAAAATTACTGCGTGACTGGATTGGCCAACTAACATATTAAATTCAAAGATGTCTCATTTCGGGGTGCCTTATATAAGGCAAGCGTAAATTTCTCACCAGCCCTTGCTATGTCACCTTTCGCTGATGAAGAATTATTGAACATTTCAACCGCTTCTTGTAAATCCTTTCTTGAATTTATTAAGTTTATAGTCTGCGATTTTCCTTTCCCAAAAAAGGCAGAAGTGGTGTCGCAGCCACTAAACGCATGGGCAAATAAAATATTATCTTTGCAACCCTTTAAAACTTCCGAAATCTGTAAGTCATGGGAACTATACGCAGCAAACAATTATGAAAAACCTGTTGTTGTTGGGCAAGACATTAATTTGCTAACACTCCTCATCGCTCTTTTTCCATCGGACAAAAACATTCGCTTTTTGAGATATGCTCAAGGAAATATTACGAAAAGGGCGTATAGTTCCCATGACTTACAAATTTCGGAAGTTTTAAAGGGTTGCAAAGATAATATTTTATTTGCCCATGCGTTTAGTGGCTGCGACACCACTTCTGCCTTTTTTGGGAAAGGAAAATCGCAGACTATAAACTTAATAAATTTAAGAAAGGATTTACAAGGAGTGGTTGAAATATTCAATAATCCTTCATCGGCGAAAGATGACATAGCAAGAGCTGGTGAGAAATTTACGCTTGCCTTATACAAGGCACCCCGAAATGAGACATCTTTGAATTTAATAAGTTAGTTGGCCAATCCAGTCACGCAGTAATTTTGCCTAGACTACCACCTACATCTGCTGCATTAGCACAACATTCATATCGGGTTTTTCATCAAATTCATACGTGGCGAGGAAAAACTTTAATTACAACTGAATGGGGCTGGAGAAAATCTAAAAACATTCTAATGCTAGTGGTTATGACTGAAGCGCCAGCTCCAACTTCAATTCTTCAGCTTATATCCTGCGGCTGTAAAAAGGGGTGTGGAAAGCGATGTGGCTGTGTAAAAGTTGGTTTGCGCTGCTCCCCAATGTGCTCTAGTTGTCATGGGCAAAGTTGTTTCAATTCGGACGAGGAGGGCGACTTTGCAGAGGAAAATTAATGATAGATATATTTTATTAGTGGAATAGGCCTAAGGGGGAAACCACGTAAAGAAAACGCGCCGAGAGCTCTAACTCAAAGGTGGCGTGGAAATGGGCTCAAAGTACAAAATGCACAAATATAAAATAAATCATCATATGAACACTAACACTTGTTCATAAATATCTTATTTTATATGCACCTTGTAGAGAAAAAACTGCTCTTGAATTTCGATTCTATAAATTTTTTTGCTCAGACTAACACTTTTCAAAATAATCGCCTCAAAAAACGGCGCTGGGCTCATTTTTCTCTTCGCGCTGAGAACTATGCTTATTTTCCAAGGTCATGTACGAGCGTTGGGTGGGAGATATGCAAAAAACAGTAAGGAACATTTTTATAGAGAATTTCATGGAGAATATAAAAAGTCCTATAACATTTTTTCGTAGAAGTTGCGGTTTACGATCGAAACGCCGAAAAAGATCGCGAGGTCACGATTGGGGGTGGTTTTTTGGGCAAAAGGGGATGAAGCTCCCACCGGAGAGGTGGGAGCTCTTCGGATCTGTATTTGGGTTCCTACTGAGAGTTCATAACCAAAATTTAAAAACTTTATAAATTTTTTCTTCTAAAAAAGCTAATTTTCTTACACTATAACGGCATGAGGATTTTCTACTTTCCAATAATGGGTATTTCTTCAATTAAAAACGCCTCGGCGAGTAAAAGCTGCTTCGTCCGTAAATAAAGTGTTCTTAACAAAATTTCGATTTTTGTTGTGTTTATTTAGAACAAATTGACAAAATTTTAGCCTTTGTGGAAGATCCCTTCAAAGTAAGTTACTCTTAGGACAGATTGTTTACTCGCCCCTGTTGCCGCTGCTAAACGACTTGAGCTGACTTGAGGATCTTCATCCACACGAACTAAAATTTCTAGTTCTTGATCTGGAGTAAGTATTTCGTTTCGGTCGTCCTACATCGTTTTCATGGCGAAATGAACCTGTTTCTCCCAAACGACGAAACATATCTTTGAAAATCTTATGGTCTAGCTGAATTCCATTTGGATATTGCGTCCGCTAAAATTATTTTGTGCGTAAACACATATCATATCCCTCATTTCCCTATTTGAAAAATTATTATGTCTAGACATTGTTTACTTTCTTTATTTATAAAGAAATTAAAGAACAAAAATAAAATGATTAAATGACGTAAATGACAGAACTAAAACGTAACGAAAGCACACTTTTCAATAAATAAACTTTGTTTCATTAAATTTGAATTTGTCTTTAAAAAATTATTGAAATGTTTAACGGCACTTTCCTCGAAAACGGTTGGAGTTATAAAGTTCTATCAAGTGTACCTTTTATACATGGAAATGAGGCCCTCATCAGCTTTTCTATTCAGAAGTACTACAGTGTTTCGTCAAAAAAAAATGTGAAAAAAATTCATCATCAGATATAGGTCCTACTATATAAATTATTGTTTCTTAGAATATAAAAAATTCCTCTAGCAAATTTGGCGAATATTAGTCAAGAGGCTGTTGACTTATTGCAAAAAAAAAACGAAAAAATAATTTGAATTTTGACACCCTGTATCTTTTCTACAGCAACATTTTACTAAAGCATATTTGGTTATATCCTCATATTTTGGTCCAAAGAATCTACCCCTGAACTATGGCCTATTATTAAAGGCCCACCCTGTATAGTAAAATGATACTCTAATGTGGTAAAGTGCCACTTTATTAAACGATTTTAATTTTAGTAGAATATCTTATTATCAGTCAAAATGAGAAAAAATAAATTATTATTCTTTTCAACAAAATGGGTAAATTCCAATGAACTTGTAGGTCTTACAAAGTACAATTTTCAATTAAAATTTCAAACCAGAATGAGCACTGAAACAGCTGAAAACTGTAATTCTTGCTATAACTTTACAGCCTCGTGAAATCTTGTCATAAAAACCGAGAAATATGCGTGATCTCAAACTGTAGCATTTTTAAGAGTACTTTAAGAAATTGAACAAAAATTGTTTATTTCAATTTTTTACCGTTATTTGCATTTCAAACAAATTGGTTATATACAAGTTAAATTTTGGTAAAGAGACTTCAAATATAAAATATTCTTATACTATTTAAAAGTATATGAGAAATAATAATAAAGCTCAAATGTGCTTTTAGAGGGCGGAATATTAAAACAATATCTTTAGTCGCAAACTCCTCTATGAAATCCTTATTTTACTATAAGGAACGTAACCAGACTGCAACCAACAGCTACTCTCCGGGCTATGTGCCCCGCCGAGCGCTGAATTACAAGTTACAAGTCTGGCGCGTTAAGTGTAATAATTGCATATTACCAACAAAACGCTAATGCTTCGATTGCAACAAACACCAGCCGAAAGACTGATCCTACTTAAAATAAGGATTTCATAGAGGAGTTTGCGACTAAAAATATTGTTTTAATATTCCGCTATTTATTTTTCGATTGCAACAGACACTGGATCGCTAGATGGCGCCTGCTGACTATTTTACATGTCGCTATTGTAAAAATACAGGGATGTACCAAATAGTCAAAGGATCCTCGTGCCGGTCGTCGCATGCCTACCTTGCACTGACGAGAGCCGACAGCTCGAAACTGCAGTCTGCAAGTGATGTGTGACGGCTGGAAAGAGAGGCCCTTTAAGTAGGATCAGTCTTTCGGCTGGTGTTTGTTGCAATCGAAGCATTAGCGTTTTGTTGGTAATATGCAATTATTACACTTAACGCGCCAGACTTGTAACTTGTAATTCAACGCTCGGCGGGGCACATAGCCCAGAGAGTAGCTGTTGGTTGCAGTCTGGTTACGTTCCTTATAGTAAAATAAGGATTTCATAGAGGAGTTTGCGACTAAAAATAATATTTTAATAATAAAGAGTTGTTTCTATGATGCATATTTGTCAAGATATTTTAACTTTTTCATTATACCATTTTGCTAATAAATATTAACCTTTTGACTTGAAATTTGCCATGGTTGTTTACCAATGTCTGCATTTTTATTGTTGTAAGAGAAAAGTATTAAAATATTGCCAGAAGTTAAAAAAAATAATTATTAATAAAGAGACGTGCGGGAAATTGCAAGATCCAGCCGAAGTAAATTCATATGTGACATATGAAGTGTTTGAAAATTCATATCTCTAACTATGGACAAAGTTAGTACTTGTCAAAATATAAAAAAAGTTCCTATTGACATGTGCCAGGATATGCTTCCTAAGGGAGCTAGGTCCCTTTGGAAATGGTGCCCTAGAGTAGGTTTTGTCTAATATTTCAGGAACCCTTTGTGTTACAGCAATGCGATTGGTGCGTTAATTAGTATCAATAAGGATTATCATTTCATGGTACTAACCAAAATAAAATTCCACCTGCGGCGTGCATTGCTTTTTAATCCAAAATATGTTATTCCATATTTTCAAATTTTGCTACTAAAATACGGTTTCTCTAATCAAATTACAGAAAAAAAATCCTCTTGAATTTCATTTTGGTTAGTACCCTTAAATAATAACCTTTATTATAACACAATAGGTTCCTGATGTATTAAAAAAAACTTACCCTAGGGCATCACCTTCAAAGTATCCTAGCTCCCTTAAGAGAAATATCCGGACACATGTCCATAGGAACTTTTTTCATATTTTGACAAGTACTATCTTTACTCAAAGTTAGAGATGGGAATTTCCTAACACTTTGTACATCTCGTATGGATGACGTCGCTTGGATCGCGCAATCCCGCGCGCGACTCTATCTAATAATAATTTTGTTAATTTCTAGTAATATTTTAATAGCTTTGACTTTCAAAAATTAAAATATAATGGCTACTCTCGGGCGTGTAATATACCGTCGGCGTGCCTTCACATCGGTTAATATTCAATGGGTAAAAAAAGCATACAGCCAATGTTATTAGAATAATGCAAAGAAATGTTATTATTATTTATTAGTAAATTATAAAACTCCATGGCCTATATAATGGCTTTAAAGTAAATCACCACACCAAAAGAGCTTGATAATATCATGTAAACGTAGATATTATATACATATTATAAGTATTAAGGATTATTAATAAATAAGGTACATTTATACAAAATTTAAAACTTCGATTCAATAATACCATAGTGGTACGTTTACTTTTCATAAATGTTTATTTATATTTTTGGATAGCTTATTATGTATACTTTTTATTTTTCCTATTAAAGAGATAGACTGAATAGTTGTGCTTATAGCACGATTCTAGATAGTGCGTAAACATGCGCCGCAATATTTGTTAGGATGAAAAACAAAACATTTGTTATCATTTAAGATAAATTTGTTATTTGTAGGCGGTTTTAATTAATTCTGTTAATAAATGAGATTATAAAATGTAAAATTAACATCTCTGTAAACATGAAACTAATGTTAAAACGATTACTTAGTCATCAAAGAAATTAAATGCAGGAAAAGTTTTCTATATTAAGAAATTCTGTAAATACTTTCTGTTTAAGTTATGCTATGAAATATTTATAATTAACAATAAATATAAAACGTATAGTTCGTAATACTTATTTTATACAACCTAATCCACTATATTTAGTAACATTGTTGTCGAAAATAGTGGGTATCGTTACTTTTGAATAATTATGCAATTATGATGATCTAATAAAATACTTTTCACTTCGTTTTTATCGCTGGGTTTTTTTCAACTTAAGGTTGCCGCAACGCAGCATATTATTATTAAAAATTTCACATATAAGAGACAGTGTTAAGTACTCAAATAAATTTTATATACAAATAATAATAAAAACGATAAATAAAATTCGCCGAGAAGGGAATTTTACATATAAAATTAGATCATTATGGTGTACATACATTAAAGAGTGTGTAATCTGGAATTGGTTGGGATGGTGGTCAATAAAAATTATTAAACCACAGCACTTAGCCCCATTGGACCGCTTGAACATCCTTCCTGTAGACAGGCCCTCGCCTAGGCCTCCAACCAACCTAATCTTGCGAAATAGGTGGTGATGCTACCTAGGGGCATCTCCTTTACATCGGCCAAAGTAGGCCAACGTTCTCCCAAAATGGATTATCTGATTGATGAGACGGCAGAACAGTCACAGTGTATATGTCGAACCGTCTCATCTTCTTGTTCACAACCTCTACAGAGGTTTCGCTTAATCTAATTATGGAGATGTTTCCTTAACGACCAGTGTCCAGCCTGGATTCCCGTTATAAAAACGTATGTTCCTTCTGGACATTGCCAGGTAGTCCATTGCTGTACTCTTGTTGGGATATTTTAGTAGTTCGCTAGCGAGCTGACAGCTGTTTCTTTCATCCCACAGTTTCTTCAATTCATTGTGGGTGTTCTCTTTAATTATTTGTATTATCGCCGTGATCGGTAACAGACTGGCCGGGCCTGATCCAAAGCTACTTAGGCCCGCTGCCTTCTTAGCCAGTCTGTCGGCTACTTTGTTGCCACTACACTGTGCGTGTCCTTTTACCCAGCATACCAGTATGTTATTCATGCTGGAGGCACCCACAAGTGCTTGGTGACATTTCCATACTGCTCCTGTGGTAATTTTGTAACTTCTCAGGGCTAGTAATGATTGTCTACAATCTGTGTAGATCCTGACTGTTTTGCCCGTAATTTTTCTAGGGACAATCTCTTTTGCAGCTATGGTTATGTCCGCCAGTTCCGTTTGTACTACTCTGGCTCGCACATCCATAGCTCATTTATTTTGAATTTGCAGACTTCTGGAGTATATTTCACATCCTGCCCCATCCTTCTTTTTTGATCCGTCTATAAGGATGTTGATCATGCCTTCGCCAGCAGTCCCGTTCTCACTATTCGTCTGTATGTGTGTGTGTGTGTGTGTGTGTGTGTGTGTGTCATATGAAAATATACCCTGTATTTCTGAATCATAGGCCTCACTATTCTCAGCGGTTTCATATTACGTAGGTATCAGATAACGACTCCTCTCAGCATCCGCTCTCTCGAGAATTAGATTAGATTGTATTATTGCAAAAGTGCACAATTGCAGATCCTTTGTCTCAAGATATTATAAATGGGAGTAGTACGCATTCAGACAATAGTCTTATACTCACTTTCGGCCTTTACTTTTAAAACTGTATTTGTAACATTCATAGAGTCATCGATAATTCTACTCTGTAAATAAAATAATTGTTTTTAAAAAGTGCATCGTTTAAATCAAGATATAACATTGGCGCAGTCGTACGGATCTGAAAACACTCTGGAATCCAGAGGTGGCGGATTTCAATCCTTAAATTAGAAAAGAATCTACGAGACACAAGAAGAATATAGTTTTAAAAAGACAAACAACGTCTCACAAGCATCATTCATATACGAGAAACACATCGGAGAAACAATTAGCAAGTAAGGAACATTCCAGGTCCAACATGTAGTGATACCCCTGACGGTACATCTCAGTGTAGCAACGCTTACGAAGTCGCATTCGACCTTCCAACTGGACCCAGGCATGAAGATAGTAATGTAAGTAATTAAAGAATCATCTCGATTTATTTTCTATTTCAAAACTGCACTAGACAATTTATATTTTATCATTCGTACATTGCATACGCATTAGGTGCGTTAAACCTACGACAGTTCTGCAATCTAATTTAGTTGAATATGATATCTAGATAGGGAAAGTAATACGATATTTTATTTTATCTTTAACACATAAATATTTTCATTGCGACTTAATATAGGTCAAGTTTAATCTCTATCTTTCAACATTTTTAGTTCAATTTAATACTACAATCAATTAACCTTTATCTACACAGTTAATGCACTATAACACTGTAACTATAATATCTGAATAAGTGCAAATACTATCGCAGAAATCATTCGATACATACCTTATAAAGAAAGGAATACACTCTCATTTCCTTTTTATTTATTATTATTGTCAGTTGCTTACTCTTGCACCTTTTACAATTAATTTTTTTTTGTATCAAATTAATTTTTGTTTGTCTCTGAAATTCATATATAAATCCTAATAATACAGAATGCCGAGCCAACCAAATACTACAAGCAATAATGCAAATAATACGACTAATTCAAATAATGCGGATGAAACCCTTACCATCGAACCCTACAGGTTAAGTGAGATTTTCTCAATAGTTCCAGAGTTCGACGGGAACCCCATTTTTCTACAAACTTTTATTAGTGCATGTATTCATACAAATGGAATGTCTATAGAGGAACAGCGTATTTTACTTACTCTGCACATTAAAAATAAACTTCGGGGAAAAGCTGCCCAGTTAATAAACTCAAGAAACCCTGCCACTTGGGCCGAAATTAAAAGCCTACTTGAGGCCCATTTCGGTGATTCATGCGACTTTACAGCCCTTATACAGAATACGTTCACCAACTACCCAACGAAACTGCCCTGACACGTATCTCGTTTACAAACATAAATGCCAAAATGCACACTGCTGTGCAAAAGCAGACCATGTCTTTGGAGGAAAAGACGGCCCAATCGCCCTTAATTGAGACTATGACTTTGACAACGTTACTTACCGGACTGGAACCCAAACTAGGGCAAATAATCCGTGCCGGAAATCCTGCATGCTTGACGCAATTAATGGAATCAAACACGAACTGCAACTATCTTACTTCGAGTCACAAAAATTCCCAAAACAAACGATCAACAAAAACCCTATCCAGAATTAACAGAGGCGTCCATATCCTCAACAATTCTGTAATTTTGTAAATGGAACGGACACAACTTTAATGAGTGCCGTACAAGGTTACAATTCTCACAACAAAATCAGAACTTTAGACAAAACAATTTTGCCAGTCCCCCACAATTTTTTAGACCGAAACCAAATAAATAATAATAAATAACCAGAAATACCAAATAAATTTCATACCGCAGCAAAATTTCCAACAACCAAGTAATATTTAACAGAATAGGCCTTCTGTAATAAGACTTAATCCAAACTTACAGGGATCCCCAAATCAACAAAATTCAAATTTCAATTCTAACTTTAATAGACAAAACCCGTAGAAAACACACTAAGTTAATTTTGACAATCATTTCAACCCTCAAAATTACGATACTAACTTTTACCATGAAGCTGATAATTTCAGTAATCAACAATTTAACTACCAATAATTCCAAAATTTTGGAAACTATCAAACTAACTCTAGCCTTGATAATATGGCAAACATACCATACCGCAAATACATTACTCTCATTTTTCGCAAAATAATTACGATAATAACATGCAAAACCAAAATGAGAGATATACCGCTAATTCTCGGATGTCGCAGGATTATACTGCTAATTTTCAGGATTTTCCATTAGACCCGGAGTATTCCATGAATACTCCAACGCAGGAAATAAATTTCGAAGTGGACCAAATCTCCAATCAAATTCAAACATTAAACCTGTACGACAACTACAATCCCCTATTGAATTTCTCAGACCAGAACTTCATATAAATTGACCTATACACACACTATCGACTGTGAACTCTAGTAATCTTTACTACATAAAAGACATTTCGAAAAAATTTAGAATATTAATTGATACTGGCGCAGGTATTTGTCCAGAAAATGCGATAATACAAGGCAAAACCGATCAGAAAATTAAAATTCTAGACTTTTCTGAAATATTTTACCTGGAAGGAGACAATTTAACGTTCACTAACGAAATTAAACATTCAATCGACACTAATAATTCCAAATCGATATTTACGAAATCTTATCGCTACCCTCAATGCCATAAACAAGAAGTCAAAAAACAAGTTTCTAAAATGCTGGACCAATGCATAATTAGACCTTCAATTTCTCCCTGGTCATCTCCCGTTTGGGTTGTACCCAAAAAACTCGATGCCTCTGGCAAACAAAAATGGCGGTCGTAGTAGATTACAGAAAATTAAACTAATTGACTATCGACGATAAATATTCTCTCTCAAATATTTCTGACCATTTAGACCAACTTGGCAAATGCCAATATTTTACCACGCTAAACTTAGCTTCCTGATTCCACCAAATAGAAATTGACGCGAAAGACATTCAAAAGGCTGCTTTCACAGTCGAAAACGGCCATCAACGTTTCAAAGAGTGATGGATAACATTTTGCTAGGAATCCAGAATGAACGTTCCCTCGTTTACATGGACGATATTGTTATTTGCTCCCCTACTATTCACGAACATATTTTGCGACTGATAGAAGTACTCAAACACTTAAGGAAAGCTAACCTCAAAATTCAACCCGAAAAGTGCGAATTTCTACGCAAAGAAGTCGCTTATCCAGGACACCTTATAACTAAAGACGGTGTTAAGCCAAATCCCACTAAAGAAGTCATTTTAAACTATCCTCATTCCAAAAATCAAAAGGACATTAAATCTTTCTTAGATTTAGATATAGACACTTTATTCCAAATTTCTCTAAGATTTCGAAGCCCTTGACTAAGCTACTACAAAAAGACTTTCCCTTTAACTTAGACAATGACTGTATGAATTCATTAGAAAACCTAAAGCAAACATTGACGACGACTCCGATACTAATATATCCTAATTTTGATGAGCCTTTCATCCCTAACTACCGACGCGAGCGCATTCGTCATTGGATCGGTACTCTTGTGAACGATTCATCTTTTGGGGTCTGAAGGACTTTTAATATTTTTCAAAAAAATGAATGTTAACGTTCACAAAATAAGGGTTCAAAACGACTATTTCAGACGGAGAATAACATAAAACTAATACTCGCTGTTCGTTTTTGCTTAACTGCTGCTCTGATGGTATCTATTGGACGTCGTAACACTATAAACCTAACGCTGGAAGTAACTAACACTTTCTTAAAATTATACCTGAAAGGGAATTTTGTTAAAAAACACAATTAAAAGACAATATAAAGTTCAAAATATATATATTAAATCTCTTCAAAAATTTATGTTTTTACAACAACTTCAAGAAATATGTTTTACAAACAATAGTCTGGCCCGTGTACAACACATGGTGAGGAACGGAACGATTTATAATGTACCAACTACCATCCAATATGCAGTTTTTTGAGCTAACGATTACACAAAAAGATTCAAGAAAAGTTCAATGTTTCTAAAATTTGGTGGGCTTTTGCTTGCCTGCCTATTCACGTATTTTTATTTCAATATAAATTTTGGTCGCTCCTCGGAGCTTGAAAATGCTTGAATCGCAACGACTTTGAATTATATTTGGGCAATTACAATTTCAATACGTTCAGGCAAGGCGGTCCCATGCACATATGAGTACGTGGTAAATATATTTTTCTGACACCGAATCACTGAGGAACCGGTTTAGGGCAAATCCCGTTCAAACTCATCATTTCTCCGTCAAAATCGACTGCTAGGAAATGATGGGGGTCCCATGTCGCTAAGGGCTATTTTCGCTAAAACTCACGATATACTTTGAATGGAAGCTGGATTAACTTGTTCTCATATTTAATACCGCGCATGAGTTGCAGTGCTTAACAACGTGGATTCGTAAAAGGGTTTTTAATTTTGAAATTTCCGAAATTCAAAAAGTCAAATTTTGTTATACTTTCTAAATTTTAGTGGTCGGGGCGACATTACGTCCCTGTGCAGCGACATTTACTACACTTTCTAAAATGACGCTCCTTGATGAGTTATTGAAATTTTTGCATAAAAATCGCTCCGTAGAGCGAAAATATGATTAAGAATATTAAAAACCTCTTCCACGATATTTTTACGTGAAGCACGCTTTTCATGTGAAATATTTCCTAAGTCGGATGTTGTTACAACGTCGAAAAGTATATCGAGGGTTTTATCGTGTTCTTTAACACTTTCTCAGGGAAATATAGGCAAAGATCTACCAATTGCATACGCTGCCCGAAACTTATGCGGTGCAGAAACAAAGTATTCCACCATAGAAAGGGAATTACTTGCCATACTATTATCAGTAAAACATATTAGACTTTATTTATTCGGTAGAAAGTTCAATCTAGTCACCGACCACTTGCTTGGTTATTCTCAATAAAAGATCCTGGAAGTAGATTTGACTGTTGGCGACTCAAACTGGAGGAATACGATTACGAAATCGTTTACAAACCCGGAAAAATCAATAAAAATGCCGATGCCCTCTCTAGAATCAAAATAAACCACTTTTCCAAATGTTCTAAATTCCATTCCAAAATCTTGGCCGCGAATGAGAACACAGACGATGACGGAAATTCAGACAATGACGAAATCACCAACGAACAAATAATTCATGAATTTAACACTTTCAGCCGACTATACAAGACCAAATCTTTAATTGACTACTCTAAAATTCAAATCTCGAACAAACAACCCTTGGACCAAAAAAACAAACACATCATAACTTTCTTTCAACAAAATAACTTAAGAGATCTTCATCACTAAATTATTGACGATATTTTCTAGGAAAACCCCGAATTTTACGACGACAAAATAAATATCCTCTCCAGTAGATCAGTTAAACATAGGAAATACTATATCATTCCTCTACCATTTGACCCTGAATCCGTAATAGAATATTTGTTCTTAGCAATATACAACAATCAAAATGAATTAGATCTTCTAAAACTTACCATGTCGAAAATAACTTAGACCTCCCCATACTAATCATCTCATTTATCTTCGCAGAAAAGGACCTAAAACTAATTATCTGTAAGAACCTAGTACAAACACCTGATGAAGAACAAAGACCGATGATTCTTGACTAAAACCATACCGGCTAAAACAACTTACATCGCGGAATAAACGAAACGATGCGTAAGATCAAAAATAAATACAATTGGCAAGGACTAAGCAAAGATGTTGAAAATTTCATTAAAATTGCGAAATTTGTCAAAAAACAAAAGTTTGTCGTAAAAATCTTAACAACCTTCTAGTAATCCTTGACACTTCGAGAACACCTTTCTAAAGACTTAATATCGACTTATTCGAATTTCCTACACAAAATTTTGTTCTAACTATCCGCGACGAACTTATAAAATTCACACAAGCCTATGTATTACCGGATAAAAGCGTAAACTCTGTCGTAAACACCCGATTGTTATATTTTCAACATTGCGGTGCCCCACTCAGGATTCACTGTGATTACGGAGGTAAATTCGACAACAACTTATTAAAAGATCTTTGTACCCTCTACGACATAAAACGAACATATTCTAGCGTAGGACATCCCCAATCTAACTATAGAACGCTTTCATGCTACCTTAGCCGAGATGATCAGAATTCACAATACCGAAAACCCAAATGAACACCCACCATATTACCGTATGCAGTAATATGCTATAATAATTAAGTTAATAAAACGCACGGTTTCTCGCCATATGAACTGATTTTTGGACACAAAGCTAATAGACCACCCGAGACCCTGTAATAACTAAACATGTTAGGAATTTAAATAATAGGATATCTCACTATTACCAAATTGCACGCAGTCGGACTGAGCACAAAAACAAAAAGCTAAAGTCGGATTCGACAGAAATATCCGGGAAGATCGCCTCATGTATAACGTTGGAGACGAAGTATATGTAAAAGAATCCCAAATCAAAAGTGTTACAAAACAAATTCAACGATCCTTTCGAGATCAAAGAAATTTTCCAAAATTCTGCCACTTTGTTAAATCTCGAGACAAACCAAACAAGTAAAGTAAATTTCGATAGAATGAAACCATATACTGAAGATTAAAATTTATTTTCAGGTTTCTCCTGCTGTTCGGATCAGCATTTGCTCAATACAAAATAACATCAGTAAACAATACTATCGGTGTTTACTATAACAAAGACACGGACATTGTCATCTCACACAAGTAATAGACGTTACTCGTACATAAAAATATATCAACATTTAAGACAGCCCTTGACAGAAACGACAAAATTTTACAGACAAATCCTTACCACCTTTGACCTAGCATATCAAAACGTGAACAAGTTCGCGAGTGAGGTTAAAACGCATTTAAGCCTCCTAGAACAAATCTCAAAATCCATACAAACTAAATTTGACGAAATTCATCTCGACACGAAACGCTACAAACGCGGAATCATAAACGGAATTGGTACAATATTCAAAGCAATTACCGGAAATTTAGACGCTAAGGGCGGTAAATACAACTACTCTGACTGTATCAATAAACTAAACCAAGGCGAATATCAGATAGAAAACTTGATCAAAAATCAAATATCAGTTACAAATTCAGTCATTAAAAATTTCAACACGACAATCCAAAAAAATAGACGAGGAGACATTCAACAAAGACATAAAAGAAATCGAATACGCAATCTTTAGACATTACGTATAACGTACGAGCAGTTGAAACAAAATTAAAATTTTTGGAAATTTGCGAACAACTCATGGCTAGCTACTTATATATAGAGGACAACCTCAACGATATTTTAAATTCCATCACTTTCGCGAGACTCAAAGTAATTCACACGACTATCATTAACTCTCAAGATTTTGTAAACTCATTGCAGGAAATTTCACAGAACCTACAAAAGAACAATTTGCCACTCCCAATTAAACTATAAAAAATTGCACAGTATTTAGATATTATTGAAAGCTTTCCAAATGAACTCAGAATTAGTATTTGTATTAGATATACCCCTCATATTCCCTCAAATGTACTCTGTTTTCCAATTAAAACCCATTCCTATCTTAGATAGTAGAACCGGTCTGTATCATATTTTGTCAACTTCTCAAAAATATATCGCGAGAGATGATGATTCTTTGATGTACATACCCATCGCTGACCTCAGAGAATGCAAGCCACTCCATACCAATACTAAATTATTTCCAAATTTGTTTACATATCCAATTGACAACAACGCCATATGCGAAGCGCGCCTCTTTAAGAATCTAGAAATCCTGCCAGAAAACAGTCAGACGTCATCTATCATCGGCCAAGGGTACAACATCCAAAAACTGGATGAAAACGTGTGGATGGTCATCAGTACAGAACCACTACAAATGACTATCAATTGCCCGAAGAAGACCTCAAAAACCGACACCATCTTCAAAAACTCTATAATTAAATTACAACCAGATTGCTACGCCTTCATAGGCATCACGAGGATCCAATACAAATCCCATTCAAGTGTTGCAACCAGGTTCCGGACAAAGTTCGAGTGCCCAATCTGAAACCACTAAAACTAAATAATCTGAACACCGAAGACCTCGAAATCGCCAGACACCAATCAGACCAGTATTCAAAAGACTTAGACGACCTAATCAAGGGACCTTTCGTCACGAAACATATTTCATGGTTTACTTATCTTACCATTGTGCTAATTCTCTCTTATTCTTGTATCTATTCTGTAAGTGTAAAGCAAGAAGACGAAGACTAGTCATCGATGTTTCCACGACTCCTCCATCTCCACCGATGTCTAGTAAACCCCTCAGGACATTTACTAGCCTATTTCACCAACGAAGACGACCCCCACTAAGAAGAGAGGACGAAGAAGGTGAAGACATCGAACTTAACTAAAACCAGACTGTTTGTGCCTTTTACTGACTTTTTGTACCAAGACTCTTTAGTGAATTTTTACTTCATTTGTTTATTTGGTGTATTTTATTATTTCTTCTTTTGTTACCTTCAATTTACTAACATTTTAACACGCTTTTCGTAACACGATCAAGCTAATACGCTTGCATCTTGCGTCTAGCATTTTTACATTTTATGCTCTTACATTTTTACGCTTTTTATAGTTTTACATTTTATATTCTTATATTCTTACAATTTCACCATTTTTACAGGACTTTACATTTTTTAATTTTTGTTAAATCACAAACTTTGTTCAACTCAAAAGTTGCTGTATAAACAACAAGTTTTTTTATAAAGGGGAAGTTTTTATATGAAAATATACCCTATATCTCTGAGACGTAGGCCTCACCACTCTCAGCGGTATCATATTACATAGGTACCAGATAACGACTCCTCTCAGCATCCTCTCTCCCGAGAATTAGATAAGATTGTATTCTTGCAAAACTGCACAATTGCAGTTCCTTTGTCTCAAGATATTATAAATGGGAGTAGTACGCATTCAGACAGTAGCCATCACATTGTGTACCGAGTGGTGAAACTGAGCGGACGTGTACCCAGCATCGAGCAACGAGAGCACAGCGAAGTGGAAGCCCCACAGACAGCGACGAGTGTAACAGCGTAAAGAAGAGGAAATTCACACGTCTTTTTCAAGACGGTGAATTAAAAAGATAAATAAAGTCTCCCTCAATTGAAGACACTATTTCTTGTTTAATCATAACCTCTTTTCCATAACATTATAGGTATTCCTTCACAGATAAATAGCGACCGCCTTGCCGAGGAGGACGGTAGCATGGACTTCGACGAGGAGGAGAAGTCCCAAAGTAGAACTTCCCGTGAGAGTACCCCCGACAGAGATGACGAGAAGGACGAAATTATAAGAAGACTCTCAGAGGAAAACAGAGAGCTAAGAAACCAGACAGCCGATCTGCAGGAACAACTAGCCAAAATGCTGGATGTGCAACGCACACAGCATGAAGGGGTCATGAAAGCGATAAGTGGAGATTCGCAAACCAGGAAGCGAAAGGACTCGGCCGTCGTAATCATGGGCTCCGACGAAGAGGCCCCTAAGGCGGCAAAGAAGGTGGCTGAAAAGCCCCCAAGTGCCCCCCCGAGTCCGAGACACCTAAACAAAGCAGTCCAAAGTCCAAAGCCCCCCCAGTAAAAAGCCCGGAAAGAGGAGGCCGAGGCCCCTCAGACGACGAAAAACCAAAGGATACCCCCGGTAATCCTACGGAACAAAGAGCCGTGGACGACGGTCAGCCGGCGGCTAACAGAAAGCCGCATAAACTTCAAGAAGGCAACAGTGACAGGCGATGGCATCGCGATAGAGCCATCCACCCCGGATGACTATCGCAAAATGACCAGGCTGTTTTGCGCTAGACAAGAGGGAGTACCACACGTACGCCCTGCCCGAAGAGAGACAACTACGCGTGGTAATTCGAGGAATTCCCAGCGGAGTGACCAACAACGAGGTCAAAGAAGACCTGGTAGGACAAGGTTTTAACCCATCCTCCGTGCAGAGGATGACATCAAGGAGAGCCAAGCAGGAGATCCCTCTTTTGCTTATCCTAGTCCCCTAGGACCAGGAAAAAATCTTGCAAGTGACACGGTGCTGTTCACTTGTAGTCAAGACAGAGAGACAGCGGATGAAACTAGCGGCGTCTCAATGCCACCGCTGCCAGCGTTTCGGCTATGGGCAAACAAGGTGTACAGCCCAGCCGAAATGCGTCAAGTGCGGCGAGGTTCACCGGACGACGGAGTGCCGCAAGAAGAGCGACACGCCAGCCAAGTGTGCAAACTGCCAGGGGGCACACCCGGCTAGCTACAAGGGGTGCGCAAAGTACCCCAAAAACACAGCCAGCACAACCCAGAGGCCAGTACAGAGGGCGACGATGGCCTCAACACAAAAGGGCAGCGTAGCACCAGGGACAAGCTACGCAAGAGTAGCCCAGGGCAAGGCAGAGCAGAACACCGCCACTGCCGCAAAACAACAGGCATCGCCAGAGGCCAAAAACCTCACAGCGGTGCTCGCACAAATGCACCAAGTGTGGTCGGTGATGAGCGCATTTTTTGCACAAATGCCAAACCTCACTAATCTGTAATGTCTTTACAGATTAAACCGGAATTCCTGCGAATAGCGGCCTGGAATGTCAACTGCCTACGAGAGAGGAGACTTGAAGTCGAAGAGCTCCTGACCAGGTACGAAATAGACGGCATGGCACTGCAGGAAACCAAGATGACCCCGGTCAAGGAGATCAGCTTCCCAGGATACTACATATACAGGATGGACTGGGTAAACAACCCTCAGCGACCCGCGAGAGGAGTGACTCTACTAGTGAAGAGGACCATAGCCCACCATCCGACAGTACTGCCTGTGCTAGAAAACATGAATGCCACCGCCGTAGTAGTGTCCACAGCACGAAATGGCGACATACAAGTGGTCTCATGCTACCAGCCACCCATAGCACGCTTACCGAGGGAGATCTGGACGCAATCCTGCCCGCCAGGACACAGGTCGTCGCAATTGGCGACTTCAACGCTAAATCCCAGGAATGGAACAGCGGCATAATCAACACTCGAGGACGAGAGCTGCTGAGGTTCCTGGGACAGTACGCCGGCGAACTGCTGGTGGTAGGACCGGACCAGCCCACTTTCGACAACGGCAGAAACAGGCCAGACGTACTGGACATAGCCATCCTAAAGGAGATGACCCTCGAAGCAGAGATCTCCACCAGAACGGAGGGATCTACCGAGCACAACCCGATCTTCCTAAACCTAGGAGGACAGGCGGGTGAGGACAACGCCACTTTTACGAAGAGACGAACGGACTGGGAATCGTACCGGCAGCACCTGCAGCAGTACATCGCACAAATTCCCAGGCTAGAAACCGTGGAGGACGTTGAGAGGGCCATCATCACCCTAGAGGAGCAGATCCTGAAAGCAATAAGGGCCAGCACGACGGAAATAGAAGTAAGAAGACACCCAGCACCGACGGCGAACCTCCCAGAGGTCACCAGGTAGCTGATAAGGGACAGGCGGAGCGCCAAGAGACGGGCTCAGAGGACCAGGCTCCCCACCGACAGAAGGGAGTACAATGTCCTCAGCCGAAGAGTGAAAGCCACCCTCCAAGAACACCGCCAGGAGGAGTGGTAACGCCACCTAGAGTTACTGGATCCACAGGACAGAAGCATGTGGAACACCCAACGTGCTCTGCGAAACCGAAGGAAGCCCATACCCCCGATCCACGGAGAGCGAAGGATCATCTACACTAACCAGGAAAAAGTCGAGGCGTTCGCCGACAGCTTAGAACTGCAGTGCAGAGAGAACGAGCTCGATCACGAGGACGAGGACTGGGTGGAGGATGTCGAACGCAGAGTACGAAGGATTCGCCGCCTGCCAGATGACGATCACATCCGTCCGACTACCCCCGAGGAAGTCAAGGAAATCCTGAGGAGCCTAAAGCCGAGAAAAGCTCCAGGATGTGACAAGATAGGAAACATCACTCTCAAAAAGCTGCCCAGGAAAGGAGTAGCGGCGCTAGTCAACATCGTAAACGCGATGTTGAGGTTACGGCACTTTCCAGCCAGGTGGAAAACCTCATAATGATCCCAAAACCAGGGAAAGAACTAATTTTCCCGTCTTCTTACAGGCCCATCAGCCTCCTCCCGGCCATGAGCAAGGTTGCAGAATGGGTCATCTTGAAGAGGTTAACAGAAAAGACTGAAGAGCTGAACATCATCCCGGATGAACAGTTCGCGTACCGAACAGGACATTCCACGGAACTTCAAGTGCTTCGCCTCACCGAGGAGATCAACCAGCGCCAAGTCACCGCGGCGTTGTTCCTAGACGTCGCCAAAGCGTTTGACAGGGTCTGACACGACGGTCTCCTAGCTAAAATGATGAGTATGGGTTACCCCATCGGACTCGTCACGCTAGTGAGATCCTACCTACACTGCAGACAGCTAAGGGTAAAAATCTTGGACCAACTCTCCACCTACAGGACCGTGGAGGCGGGAGTTCCACAAGGATCGGTGCTGTTACCGAACTTGTTTGCCATCTACACCTCGGACCTCCCCCGGACCGACCACACAGCCCTAGCCCTGTACGCAGACGACACCGCCCTGATTGCCAGATCCTGGAAAGACAGGAACGCAACCAGAAAACTCCAGGAAACGGCCACACTTCTGGAAGAATGGTGCACGTAGTGGAAAGTCGCAGTCAACGCCGATAAGAGCAAGCCATCCTCTTCAGACGAGTGCGGAAAGAATCTCCCACAGGACACGTCTCCATGAACGGCGAGGACATCCAATGGCACGACACCGCCAAATACCTTGGCGTGGTCATGGACAGAAGCCTAACGTGGAGACAGAACACGGACGCCATCACAGCCAAGGCCCGACGAACGAGAGCCCTCATCTACCCAATGACGGGAAATGGGAGCCGACTCAACTTGAGGAACAAGCTCACGCTTATCAAGACCCTCATCAAGCCGCAGCTGACGCACGCCTCGGTAGCGTGGGGCTACCAGGCGAAGTCCTACATGAAGAGGATCCAGGCAGTGGAGAACATTGCCCTCAGGACGGTAGTGGACGCCCCATGGTACGTGAGAAACGCAGACATCGTCAGAGATCTGGAGTACACCACGGTCACTGAAGTCATCCGGGAACGAGCGAAGAAGCTGTACGCCCAAGCCGAGGAGCATGGGAACCCGCTGATCAGACAGGCCACTGTTTACGACCCTGCCGACACCCCGAGACACAAGCGACCGAGGGTTCAGCTACTGGACAATGGGTAAGTATAACCTTTATTTCCCGCTAACAAATCTGTTTCAGATACGCCAGAATGAACCACCACTACCAGAGACATGACGTTTTTCAACCCTAACCCAACCTCCTTGCGGGCGTCGGACAACATACCGTCCGACGCCCGTTTTCCTATCTGCTCCGTGGAGACCGAATGTGCTAAAAGAAGCACTTAGGTCTCCACACTCCCGAGCTACATAGCTCATCCTTACCTTTCCGACGATCCGGTGTAGGATATCAATTGATGTCCTACGTACCGGCAGTCAGTCCCAAGCAAAACTCCTAAACCCAACTTGACCGATGACTACCCCCGGGGGTGGCAAGCTGGCGAAGAAAGAAGTTGTCAAAACAAGAAGAGCGCCAGAAGAGACCTCAGCCAGCGAGGTTCAACAGCCCGGACCACGACGCATCTCACATTTGTGAGCTGGGTCTGGTAGAAAAGTACGCGGACCCACCTATCACGAAGGCCGGTCCAGGTCTACAGAGATAATCTAGATGCAAAGAGTAATAGTCCTACTCGGCCCTAGTTATCGAGACCGACATCCAGCCAATGGATATTGGTGCGTCGGACAGTAGTCTTATACTCGCGTTCGGCCTTTACATTTAATATTGTACTTGTAAAATTCATAGTCATCGATGACTACTCTGTAAATAAAATAACTGTTTTTAAAAAGTGCATCGTTTAAATCAAGATATAACATATATATATATATTCTTGGAAAGTATGCTTAAAATGTCATGAAACGTCGAGATTTTAAATTTGAGCGAATAAAAATATTCTGTCTGTCGGTGGATCTGTAATTTTTCTTGTGCGCCCGTTTACTCTGGAACCCTTTATGATGTTGACTTGAAATTTGATACACTTATGTATTATAACGAGATCTGGAACTTGATTATATTTTGGTTTAGTTCCGTTGAAGAGTTCGGGGTAAATGGGGTAAATAAGTGTAAATAGGCAAAGCAAGCAAGTAAGAGTCCATAAAATTGCAATTTAGGGCATGTACGAAGAGCCAAGGTCTCAAAAAATGTTTTGGTATCAGCCACCCTCAATACCACCCCCCAACACTATTATGAAAGGGAGAAAAAATTAAATTGGAATTTAGTGTGTATACGAGAACCAAGAGACACTAAAGAATTTTTTGCATTAGCCACCCCCTCTACCACCCTCACTACCACCCCCGCCCTATTATTAAAGAGAGTAAAAAATTAAATTGGCGTTTGGTGTATATAAGAAAACCAAGGGCCTCTAAAATTTTCTTGGCATTAGCCACCCCCTCTACAACCCCACCCTATTATTAAAAGAAGTAAAAAATTAAATTGGAATTTAGTGTATGTACGAGAACCAAGGGTTTTAAAAGGACCACGCACTTTTCATAGGGAAAAATTAGTTTCCGTTAAATTGTCTGAATTTTTTATATGTTATGTATTTCTAAATCCTGAACAAATGTCTCCGTGGGCACGATGTCCGAAACATCAAGGGTCTCGAGATAGCGGCTGTTGTTGTCAGTATTACCCGTTATTGTGTTTACAGTATTTGCTCAATACACGTCGATCGAGAGGCAGAGGTTAAGAGTGCCTTTGCACGCCCCCAGTCAATCGCGGTAAGTAATCGAATTAAATCGTCCTGTCGATAACACAGAAGCCCAGTAGTCTAGGAGGTGGTCTACGGGACCTTAACAGGACCGTACGAATTGTAATCGCGAGGCGATTTTTGTTTATGTATGTACCAGTCACAGACAAAACCTCGGTGACACAGAGAACATCTTGAAGTATTGTGGGTTGCGCGTATTTAGTTGGCATAAAAGACATAACATAACACGTTTATTTCACAGAGATATATATATTTGCAATATACCTCTCTGTGGTTTATTTACATTATATATGATACTGAAGCTCTCAAGGATTATTTCATTCAGTAAGTAATTTACGGTCATTTACGAATCGACTCGACATTTATGTTTATGTTTGTGCAATATACATTGAAGTGTGAAAATACTGAAAATTTCTTCTCTTTCTCAAATGAGTAGTGCCTTTGTGAATATAATAATTATTAATGAAACGAAAGCGGCATAGCCTAAAAATTCACACATGCTTGTAAAACATCTGAAATTTAGCCTAATCGTCACGGAATAACCTCTCACGATTTGCAAAAAAAATGCGACATGGGATATCTTTTCACTTTATGTCCAGCTTTCATCAGAGATGCTCACATAGAGCAATTGTTTGGGAGGCCAAGGGTGATATGTTCGATAAACATTTATAATTGATCATCATTGAAAGTAAGGTATTTGGAATTTTTTCAAGCGATCTATAGTAGCTAAATACATACTGTTTGTTTCTAAGTAAAAATACTTAACGATTGGACTAATATTTCAAGTTAAAAATGCAATTTTTATATTTTTCATTTTAGATGTACTGATAGAAGAAAGGACTTCATTATTGGTTACTGTGATCTAAGATTATAGGATGTTTCAAGTTCATATATAAAAAGAAGTCAACTAGGGAGAACATAAAACGAGAGAAAACATTGAAAGAAATTTGGTAATAAAATTGAATTTGAACTTGGAAATCGTATTTGTGGGAATCCATTGGAAGACTCAGGCAAGGAAGAGTACAGGCTTGCATTAGAAAGAAATCAAGGTCATAATGCCTCTACCAACGTTTATGCAGATGGTAGATGGAGTTATCGCTCTTATGGTCACAACACGGGTCACAATTATAACGGAGCATCTGGTACAGTAAATATTTTGATTCATTTTGACTATATATCTGTGGTGCTTTTTAATTGTGAAATCTATAAGCAATATATTAAATCTGATATTGACATACCGACATAAAAATAATGCACCATCGAAAATTCTCGAAAATTATGTGATTTAAATTGTTATTATGAACGGTTAATTGTTCTGGAATCTGGAATTGGTTGGGAGGATTGACTATCTCCCAACCATTGGAACGTAGTGATTTTTTTTTGTGAAATAATGCTATCTGCAGATGCATTTTTTAAAAATCACTACAGTCGCCATTATAGATTTTAAGAAAATGTTTTGCAAATATCAGTTACGAGTCATTTGCGTGATGTTTTTGAACAATTTTCACTTTCTAAAAATATACACTTACCAAGAAACGGTTTTCAAGTTGGAACTATTGAATTAAATTTTCTCAATTATTTCTAATGGAACCAATCCATACCATATAATGTAGGAATGAAAATTTTTTTGTATGAGCTATTGAGCAATAAATTCAAGAACTAACTTAAAAAATTAGAAGTTCTTTCAAATAATTGAACAGAAAAAATATAATAAGAGCTCCACATGTTGCCCATTTTGATTGATACACATCTGTACGCGTCTTTGCAATGAAGTTTCTACTGTTCTACATTCCAAAATATGAAGTAAAAAATGACATTGCTTTTTGGTCGATCACACCGGGAGTTTTAAAAACAGTTCATTTCAAAGACGCATAGAGATGTGTGTCAATCAAAAAAAGCAACCTGTGGAACACTTTTCGTAATTTTTTCTGCTCTATTAAGTATTTGAAAAAACCTCTAATTTTTTAAGTTTATTCTTAAATTTTGTACTTATTGCTCAATTAATCGAAAATAATTACAAATAGCCATAGAGATATACATAAAAATAATGTTAGTTTTTCATTCCTACATCATATGGTCGAAAATTATACAGGGTGTTCCATTTGAAAAAATTGAGAAAATTCAATTCAAAAGTTCTAAATTGAAAAATCATTTTTGGCCACCCTGTATATTTTTAGGAAGCGAAAATTATTTAAAAACATCACACAAATATCTCGTAAGTGATGTTTAGATTTCTTTTAAATGCATCTGCAGATGGCATTATTTCAGCAAAAAAACTCACTACATTCAAATGGTTGGGAAATAGTCAAGAATAATATAGGAATGAAAGAAGCCTTCTAAAAATTAAGTACCGATATTTATAGCTTTCTATTAAAAATAAATGGCACTTGGCCCTGTACTCTCTTGGTTGACCCTGGATATTCGAATTAAATTTTCAATTTTATCCCGATTCTTTGATTTGCATAGAGACTAATCAAAACATACTTATACATAAATTAAGTTATATATCAAGTTTTCTATTTACATGTCTTGTGGGTGCCAATGCAATAATAGAAATTAAACGTTTATATAAAGTTATACATCTGGCAAGTCCTTGGAAGAAGTTGCTAAAACAGATAAAACTTTATGTGTAAATGTAACTAATGGGAAAATTAAGTTGAAGAGAAATCGTAATTATTATTACCAGGTGAAATATAATTTTATAGTGGGTACATCAGGAGCATTTGATAATATAACTATTTCAGATCCAAGGGCAGTTAAATATAGCTAATAAAGACTTATGTTTTTTCGTAATGTATATAAATCACCAACAACCTCTTTATATTGAAGTTATTCTTAAAGATAAAAAGTTACGAGAAAATGTGATGTTACCTAAATTTAAAGAATTTTATGAAAACCATATGCTGAAAGCAAGTACAAATAGGAATATAAAATTAAAATGCGATCCATCTACTACCTAGAATTTTGGAAATAGATAAGGAATCCATAAACTAACTATAAAATGTATGTAAAATATATGTTTTGAATATGTGTTGTAGGTTCTACATTCAGCCCAATACAAAATAACCCACCGATAAAGAAAATTATATTTAATCCATCTGCAAAACAATACAGTCTCCTGTCTATTACAGTCCAGATGTAGAGAGGGGATATAAGCAAAGTCAGCCAATGAAATGATAAAAATCAAAATTCTTCATGGGAATCTCTAAAAGAAGACATATAAGCAGCATTGGAAACATATTTATATATTATGATTTTCTTTTTTCTTATTATTCTCTTTTTGATAGTAATTTTCATTTGTAGTAGATAATGGCTCTGCGTCTCTTTTGACTCTGAGTTGTTTGACTGTATTCCAGATGTTTATGGTCACCAAATAAATAATCTATTATAGTTTTTCAAATCTCTACTTATTTTCTTTCGTTTGTGTTTTTTTATTATGTATGTGCTTCATGGTTTTTCATTGATCCTGCTGCGTCCCCTGTTCTCTTGTTTCGTTTTGTTGAACATAGTTACTAAATTCTTTATTAGCTCTATTCCTGATTCTTATCTACAAGATGCCCCGTTAAAGAAGAGAGCCAGTATCCTATTTCTATGCCGTGTTGCAATCAGATTTGCCATGCAGCAAAGGGGGACAACTAGAATGATACATGTGTTGCAAAGTGTCTCTGAACACACTGTCAATATTTGAAGAAGAAAGTGGAAACATTTCAGTATTTTCCTATAATTAGTGTGGCTAAGTGTAGAGGAGCTTGCATCTTTCTTCTATTCTTTATAAGATGCCTGTAAAGAACTGGGCTCACATGCAGGTCAAGTAATAGTAAAAAGACGTTTTACTAACTAAGGTTATACATAAGTCAAATTCAAAACTCCATGGTACATTAAGGACTCTATTGGCACTTAGATTATTGTGCTTTGGTTTTAATTTTGAGAAAAGTTTTTGAAAAGGGAGCATTCCGAGTCAAACAATGACTGGCAGCAGGATTACGAACGCAAACTTGAAATGATCAAATCCAAAGTGGAGGCAGCCATAAAAAGACTGAAAAGTAGTAAAGAGGTTGCGACTGAAGCTGATGGGAAAGATCTTTGGTGAGGCCGGATATCTATGACTTGATTCTATCAGACGTGGCATGCAACAAAGATTAATTAGAATAATAATATGTCACAGACAATCTTCCTTTGGCGTAAACGTTGCGGGCGCAGAGGCTTTTTTCCAATAATTCTATTATTTTGTAGATTCGGTAATTTATTTTTGAAGAGGACAATAATACATGTGGTAGAAAACCCAAATAATAGGAAAGAATAATCTTCCAACATATTGCGAATATGGAGGAGAATAGAGTGGAAACGTTAAACTATCTTGCAATTGGTGTGATAGGGTCAGGTATAGGGGTGGTGGAGCCTGCGCCTCGATAAGTCAAATTCATGACAAAGACAGAGCCATTACATCTATTAATATTGAAGTTGAAGTTATGTAATAACCCTAAAACTTGTTTAATATTTCAAATGTACTGAAAATTATTTATCATTCCAATATTTTGTTTGTTTTTGGTAAGTGATTTGGACGAACTTTACGGAAAAGTATAAAAGGAAACACTTTTTTTAATTCCAATGAAATGACAGTTTATAGAGGTTCTGTACTGGCAAACATGACATGAAAGAAGTAAATATTGATTTAGATTTATTATATTATTGTGATATGTACAAATATGAGGTATTGTATACCTAATTTAATTATTGTAGTATCTTTCGGTAACTTTCGTGGTGTTCATAGAAAAAATGTCATTATATGTATATAGAACACCAGGAAATTTACAGATTTTATTCATGTTTGTGTGTAATACTTAAATGTTTATAGTTATTTTAATAAAGAGGAAATTAGTGAACTATGTAGAAACTTTTCTGTACACCCTTAATAAGAATCAGTACCACAATGGAAAATAAAAAAATTACCTTTGAGCATTTTCCATCTCAAAAACAATGTTTTAGTATTCTGCGATCTAAGAATGCTATTTTAATTGTCATTTTCGACTAAAGTGTAGAAAGTGGGTTCTGTCCCTCGAATGGTAAAAGAGATATGTACTTTGAAAATGATTATTACAATAGCAATAGCGCACTGTTAGACTGTGGAGTGCAAAAAATGAAATAATTTGTACCAATATGACCAAAGCGAAAGTGCTTTTTAATTCCTCCTGTAATTGATCCTTCACACTCGGTGATAAAAAATGCACTTAGTCTTTTGGTATAATAATAGTACACTATATATAGTAATGGTATTTTTAATAGCAGTGTCACCAACAGATAGTTACTGAACATGTGTGAACAAACTAGAAATTAGAACTATTTGCAGACATCAGTTTTACTAAAATCGACAATCGTACATAATTTATAACCATAATTCCTTCCAAGATTTAATATATTATTCACATATTAATTCGGGAATTGTGCAGAAAGTTTGAATGAAGTTGTAGTGTTCTAATATAATGAATACAGGGGCATCTTTTTCAATTTTTTTATTATAAAATGTTTTAATCATAAAACAAACATAGTAACTACCTATTTTTCTTCAGAGAAACAGGGGAAAAAAGGATATATAAATAGCCAATAAGGTCTATTTTGTAAGGTAAAAGTTATAATTTAAAGAGCAAAACAGTGGAGAGAGGTAAGTGCGGACATAATCATTTTTGGAATTGAGCATAATTACCTAACTCGACACAAATTTGTTTAAAAAACAAAATAGTTTGTAATGATTTGCAGACTTTTAATTAATTATTGACCAACATTCGAAAGAAGGCCAGAGTACTGCACTACTACGAGGTGGGCACAGGTGGGGGCCCAACAAAGAAATATAAATATCTGACGGCCCCAGAAGAGCGAATTGTAGTAGTGTCTGCGAAAATAGTCATTGAAGGCATTTCTGTACCAGAAGCCGGAATTGATAAACACGAAGATTCATTTTGAAGTTTAAGAACCAGTTGGCAAAGAAAATTTATAGACGTCATCCAGATAGCCGTATCATTCACAGAATCTCTAATAATTTGAGTATTAATGGCATAAAAATTCTTCCGGCAATAGTCAAGTTGTCCAAGATTTATTGGATGATTTGCACTTGGTGCTATTATTCGTATTTATGTACCATCTACTGCATCAATAAGGTGAGAGAATAATGCAGTTATTTTCGCTAATCCCCGTTTTGCGGCTTGTCTGGCTTCAATTGAACTTGTAAATTTAATCCAAGTAATAAGAAGACGTTCGGTTATAACATCAAAAACTTCAGCTATGCACCTCTACTGACAGCTGGTTGACTCTGGGCAATTGAATATCCATGACCAGTAGCTATCTGGTAACTCCCTTGATAAAAAAAAGTACAATCCCGCCAAAATTCTCAGATGTGTTTGTATTCTTGTTTGGCTATGTGATTGATTCATATAGGGCCCTATACTGTTTATCAGTTCCTAGTAGCAATATTTATCGAGTCTGAACAGTTTAAGGAACATCTCTTTTGGGTTATTAAAGGCATTACTCATGTCTCGTAATTCTCATTGCCGGATTCGAAATTCTCTACTGTAAAATAATATTAATAAAAAATATCTTGGTTATATGCCCATAACAAAAATATAGATATAGATATAGATGTATATAAGTGTTATATATATATATATATATATATATATATATATATATATATATATATATATATATATATATATATATATATATGTTATATTAGAAATGAAATATACCATGATATATAATATCACCGAGACAGGCTTAACCTTCTCAGACATATCATATTACAAATTGCGTAACAGCTACTCTCTAATATATAAATATTACCCACAGTCATTGTAAATCTCAGTCTTATACTCACATTTGGTCGAATACATTCTAAATTTATTATTGTTTTTAATTATACAAAGAGTCAAGCTTGACTCCAATAAGTGAAAAAAGTTTTTAAAAAGCTCTTTCAAGAATCCAAAATCTAACATATATATATATATATATATATATATGTTATATTAGAAATATACTATGATATATAATATTATCGAGACAGGCTTAACCTTCTCAAACATATCGTATTACATACTGCGTAACAGCTCTTCTCAATAACCGCTCACGCTGCATGAGCATTGTATTTCAATTCTCAGTAATTCTGATTGTGCTGAATCAGCAACACTGTTTCCTTTGTTCTCGAAACATTATAAATATTACTAACAACCTTTTTGTAATCAGTCTTATACTCACTTCAGATTAAACTACTTCAAAATTATTATTGTTATTATTATAGAGTCAACGTTGACTCCAGTGTTAAACTAAATAAATGTTTTTAAAAAGTTAAATCTACAATCCACTATCTAACATTGGCGCAGTCGTGGCGGATCTGAAAAACACGCACAGTTCGGGAGCCTAACCAGTAGCAAACATATCCGAGGGAACAAGGAGTCCATCTGAAAAAGGTGCCTAACCGGACGAAAAGAGCTTCTGGAACAAGGAGAACTTCTTAGCTGTGGTGGTGGATCCCAATCCTTTGTTCAGAAGAACCTACATGCTCAAAAGCAAAAGAAGCAAAACAATAATAATTATCAAGAAATACAAGCAACAAAGCAACATAGCAAATCAACACGATTCAACAATTAGCAAGTAAGAATTTCATCCCGTCCCATCGTTGGTGTCTTCGGCATCGAAGGAAACCCTGTGGAAGGAACACCCAGTGACGCCCCTGGCAGAGAGTGACCTTTGGTGAAGCTAAGCTCACGAAGTCGCATTCAACTGGACCACGAGGAATGAAAAATTTAGGGTAAGTCATTTTTGAATCATCTCGCAAACATTTATTTGCAAACAACGACATAATTTTACATTTTATTTTATCGAAATACATTGCATTGCTACATACAGTTCTAATATCTAAGGTAGTAATTTTATTTAAACTTGAAACAAAATATCTTGATTATAAATTGTGTGACCTATATAAATAACCGTAATCATACACTGTTCCTATCGTAACATTATTTTATGGTACTCTTTAAGTGCGAATTTATCTAATTAACTGTAATCACGTACCATTGTTATCTTAGCATTTTTATCGTAATATAATATTGCATACCACATAAAAGGTTAAAGTTAAGGCCGTAAGACAAAGCTTATGTTCTACAATACAATATTTAAAGTGCATATCCTTTACAGTAAAATATAAAATTATCAGAGATATACTATTTCCAAACTCAAAACGCTTTTTAAACCAAACGCGTTTTTCGAATTAATCTAGCTATTCTATAATATAAATATTAAATGTTACAGAATAAATTCTTGCACATTTCATATAAAAATTTCTTATTAAACACCAGTAGCGTACTAACTTAAATTGGAAAAAGGCGTTTTAAGTTATTTAATTATCTAAATATTATAAATAAAATGGCTACCGCTACAAATTCCAATGTAAACAACTCAATCACTACAAATGCCAACTATTCAACCGCTGCAAACGAAACCATAAATATTGAACCTTATAGGTTAAGCGAAATATTTTCCATAGTGCCCGAATTTGACGGCAACCCCATATTCTTGCAAACATTTATTTCAGCCTGTATAACCGCTCAGGGGATCGCTGTTAATGATCAGCGCATCTTATTAACGCTTCACATAAAAAATAAATTACGCGGAAAAGCCGCAGAATTAATAAATTCCCGAAACCCTGCTACATGGGCAGAAATAAAAAATTTGCTCGAATCACATTTTGGTGACTCTCGTGACTTGACAGCCTTGATACAAGACTTGCAAACAATTCGTCAAGTACCTAACGAAACAGCTTTAATATTTGTGTCCAGGTTACAAACACATAATGCAAAAATGCACGCGGCAATACAAAAACAAAGTTTAACTTTAGAGGAAAAAACCGCGCAATCCACTTTAATAGAAAATATGACGTTAACTACTCTACTCACTGGACTCGAACCAAAATTAGGTCAAATTATTAGGGCTGGTAACCCCGACAATATGCTAGATGCAATAAATCGCATCAAACGAGAATTACAACTATCGTATTTCGAATCCCAAAAATTTGGAAATAGAACTTTAAACAAAAATCCTATTCAAAATCAGCAAAGGCGCCCAAATCCCCCACCATTTTGTACATTTTGCAGAAGAAATGGGCACCATGTTAACGATTGCCGCACAAGGCAAAACTATCAGTCTCCATCTCCCAACTTCACACCAAATGCTTATTCTAATCAAGCACAGCCTCCAAGGCCACATTTCCAGAGTGCATCTAACCATAGACCACAAAACTTTCAAAATTTCTCTAATCAGCAACAGAACAGGCCCTCAGCTATCAGGCCAAGTCCCAACTTCCACCAGCAGAGACCTTCTGCCATACAACCGAATCCGAATTTTAATCGATTCAATCAACAAAAGACACATCACCTAAATCAAGAATCTTATGATAACTACACTGATAGCCCAAACCAATATGAAAATTATCCTGTAAATTATTCTACCAATTATTCTCCCAATTATTCTAACGAAAATGATTATGATTACGATTTTGGAACCCAACAATGTGAGAATTATACTGCTAATTCTCAACCCCAACAGTACGAGAATTATACTGCTAATTCTCAATCTCAACAACACGAGGATTATACTGCTAATCCTCCGGATTTTTGCATAGGCCCGGAGTATTCGACGAGTACTCCAACACAGCAAACGGACGAACTAGACCAAATTTCTCGCCAAGTCCAAGCGATAAACCTCCAGGACAGTTTCGACCCAAACCTGAACTTCCCGGAAAACCAATTCATGTAAAAACACCCCGCTACAAACTAAATGTCGTAAATTCCAAAAATCTATTTTACATAAAAGACTTCACAAATCGTTTCAAAATTCTTGTCGACTCAGGTGCAGGTATTTCTGTATTTAAAACCAAAACAGCGGAAAGGTACAAACAAAGATATCCTGAAAACGTAATTATACAGGGTATAACAGATGAAAAAATTAATATCACCGAATCTGTACTAATATCATTCAATATAAATGACACATACAAGGTTTATGTTCACGACCTAGATATAGAATTCGATGGACTATTAGGTGCAGACTTTTTAAAATATTATAAGTGTCATGTGGACTTTGAAAATAATCAACTTATTACCAATTTTAAAACCGTACCACTATTCGAGGTGACTGAGGTAACATCAATCAGGAACCACAATAATTCTAACGAAAACAATAATCCAGGTATTAGAATTTCAAACCCAAATTTAAATGTCAAAAACCAAAATGTAATTTCTATCGAACCACGCACAGAAAAGATTTTTAAACTTAAATGCGATTTACAAAATACCGAAGCTATACTAATAGCCCAGGAAAACGAAAAGGTACGTTTACCGAACGCCATTGTCAAAGTAGACAACAATGGTGAATTTTTGACGACAGTAATAAACTCAAATGCAATTCCGAAAACAATAAAATTTTCAAATCTTAAACTTGAACCCGTCCAAAAATTTAGGTCAATATTTAATGTAAATCTTCAAAATCCGGATTCCCAATATATAGACAGAAATTACGAAATAAGAAACCAATTACGCTTAGACCACTTGAACGACGAGGAGAGTGAATTAATTACTCAACTCTGTTTAGACTTTTCAGACATATTCTATTTAGAAGGTGACAACTTGACATTTACCAATGAAATCTAACATTCAATAAACACTAACGATTCCAAACCAATTTTCACTAAATCTTATCGTTACCCCCAAATTCATAAACAAGAGGTAAAATCACAAGTTTCAAAAATGCTCGACCAAGGCATTATCCAGCCTTCAATTTCTCCCTGGTCCTCCCCAGTTTGGGTAGTCCCCAAAAAACTAGACGCTTCTGGTAAACAGAAAGTCTGTGGTAGAACACTTATTTTTAACATTATATAAACACCGGAACAAATTAGACCTTTCCAAAACTTACCATGCTGAAAACAATCTAGACTTTCCAATTCTCGAAATCCTATCATTTATTTTTGCAGAAAAAGACTTAAAACTAATCATATGTCAAAATTTAGTACGAACTCCCGACGAGGACCAACGTCCGATCATTCTCGACCAGCATCACACCGGAAAAAATAATTTACATCGTGGAAGGTGACAACTTGACATTTACCAATGAAATCTAACATTCAATAAACACTAACGATTCCAAACCAATTTTCACTAAATCTTATCGTTACCCCCAAATTCATAAACAAGAGGTAAAATCACAAGTTTCAAAAATGCTCGACCAAGGCATTATCCAGCCTTCAATTTCTCCCTGGTCCTCCCCAGTTTGGGTAGTCCCCAAAAAACTAGACGCTTCTGGTAAACAGAAATGGCGCGTCGTAGTTGACTACCGAAAATTAAACGAAGTAACGATAGGTGATAAATATCCTCTACCTAACATTTCCGACCTTTTAGATCAATTAGGCAAATGCCAATATTTCACAACGTCCATCAAATTGAAATCGATCCCAAAGACATTCAAAAAACCGCTTTCACAGTCGAAAATGGTCATTTTGAATTCGTACGAATGCCTTTTGGACTCAAAAATGCTCCATCAACATTTCAAAGGGTGATGGATAACATTTTACTAGGAATCCAAAACGAAAGGTGTCTCGTCTATATGGACGATATCATTATCTACTCCCCTACTATCCATGAACATATTTCTCGATTAACAGAAGTCTTCAAACGTTTACAAAAAGCCAACCTCAAAATTCAGCCAGACAAATGCGAATTCCTTCGCAAAGAAGTTGCCTATTTAGGACATCTTATTACAAAGGATGGTGTAAAACCGAACCCTGCCAAAGTCGAAGCAATTCTAAATTTTCCTCAACCCAAAAATCAGAAAGAAATTAAATCTTTTCTAGGTTTAGCAGGCTATTATAGACGTTTCATTCCTAATTTTTCCAAAATTTCAAAACCTTTAACTAAGTTGCTACAAAAAGATATACCTTTCAATTTCGACAATGACTGTACAAATTCATTCGAAACCCTGGAAAAAACTTTGACAGCTACCCCGATATTGATCTACCCCAACTTTGATGAACCTTTTGTCCTAACTACAGACGCTAGTGCATTTGCAATAGGTTCTGTACTTTCACAAGGAAGTATAGGAAAAGATTTGCCAATCGCATACGCATCTCGAACTTTATGCGGCGCGGAAACTAAGTATTCAACCATTGAGCGTGAACTTTTATCTTTGGTCTGGAGTGTAAAGGATTTTAGGCCATATCTATTCGGAAGGAAGTTCAAACTCGTCACCGACCACTCACTTGGTTATTTTCCATAAAAGACTCAGGTAGTAGACTAGCGCGTTGGCGCTTAAAACTAGAAGAATACGACTACGAGATAATATACAAACCCGGAAAGATCAATAAAAACGCGGACGCGTTGTCCAGAATAAAAATCAATCACTTTTCAGAATGTTCCAAATTTTATTCAAAAATTCTAGCCGCAAACGAAGACTCAAACGAAGACTCAGACGAAGATGAAACCTCAGACAACGACGACGAGATCACTGACGAACAAATTACCCGAGAATTTGACACATTCTCCCGTCTTTACAAAACCAAATCTCTAATAGACTATTCCAAAATTCAAATCACAAATAAACATTAGATCGAGAAAATAAAAACATCATAACGTTTTTCCAACAAAACAACTTGACAGACCTTCACCATCAAATTATCGAGGATATTTTCGAGGAAAACCCCGAATTCTATAACAATACAATCAATATCGTTTCCAGTAAATCGACCCGACAAAGAAATTATTACATTATCGCTCTACCCTTCGACCCAGAGTCTGTGGTAGAACACTTATTTTTAACATTATATAAACACCGGAACAAATTAGACCTTTCCAAAACTTACCATGTTGAAAACAATCTAGACTTTCCAATTCTCGAAATCCTATCATTTATTTTTGCAGAAAAAGACTTAAAACTAATCATATGTCAAAATTTAGTACGAACTCCCGACGAGGACCAACGTCCGATCATTCTCGACCAGCATCACACCGGAAAAAATAATTTACATCGTGGAATAAATGAAACGATACGTAGAATCAAAAATAAATATAATTGGCAAGGCTTAACAAAAGACGTCGAAAATTTTATAAAAAATTGTGAAACATGTCAAAGAACAAAAGTCTGTCGCAAGAACCTCAACAATCCCTTAGTGATTACCGAAACCCCTAAAACTCCATTTGAGAGAGTTAATATTGATCTATTCGAATTTCCCACGCGAAACTATGCATTAACTATCAGCGACGAGTTAACCAAATTTACTCAAGCTTACGCAGTCCCAGACAAGAGCGCAAAATCAGTCGTAAATACCCTGTTGCTTTATTTTCAGCATTATGGTGATAATAATTTATTAAAAGACCTTTGCACCCTTTACGACATAAAACTAACATACTCAAGCGTAGGACATCCTCAATCCAACGGATCTATCGAACGATTCCATGCCACCCTAGCAGAAATGATAAGAATACACAAAACCGAAAATCCCAACGAACATCCCTTTACTATATTATCCTATGCGGTGATATGTTATAACAATTCAGTAAACAAAACTCATGGCTTTACGCCATACGAACTTATTTTCGGACATACAGCTAACCGACCACCTGAAACTCTTTACAACCAAAAAGACCTGATCACCAAATACGTTAGAGACCTAAATAATCGAATATCCCATTATTTCAAAATTGCGCGAAGTCGAACAGAAGCACAAAAACAAAAAACCAAAGTTCGATTCGACAAGAACATTCCCGAAAATAGACACACATATAATATTGGCGACAAAGTGTACGTCAAAGAATCACAAATAAAAAATAAACTGCAAAATAAATTCAACGGTCCCTTTGAAATTACAGAAATCTTTCAAAATTCCGCTACATTACTAAATCTCGAAACAAACCAAACAACCAAAGTAAATTTTGATCGAATGAAACCATATACTGAAGATTAAATTTATTTTCAGGTTTCTCCTGCTGATCGGATCAGCACTTGCTCAATTTAAAATAACACCTATTAACAATACGATCGGAGTATATTATCACCAAGACACGGACATTGTGATTTCTCACAAGAAATGGACTTTACTGGTACACAAAAACATATCTATCTTTAAGACAGCTTTCGACAAAAACGACAAGATCTTACAGACACTATACAACACACTCGACCCAGCATATCATTACATGAACGTCTTTTCAGGAGATGTAAAAACTCACCTTAGCTTATTGACGCAAATTTCCCAATCAATACAATCAAAATTTGACGAAATTTACCTTGACACGAAACGATACAAACGAGGAATACTAAATGGCATCGGAACGATTTTCAAATCAATAACCGGAAATTTAGACGCAGAAGACGGTCAGTATTATTCTGATTGTATCAACAAATTGAATAATGACGAACACCAACTCGAAAACCTAATTAAAAACCAAATATCCGTTACAACTTCAGTAATCAAAAATTTCAACACAACTATTCAAAAATTGCAAGTTGACGAAGAAACTTTCAATAAGGATATTAAAGAAATTGAAACCTCAATTTTAGACATGACTAAGGACATAGAAAACGTCCATGCAAAACTGAAATTTATCGAAATCTGCGAACAACTTATGGCAAGTTATTTATTTATCGAGGATAACCTAAATGACATCCTAAATTCCATCACTTTCGCGAGGCTTAAAATAATTCACACGTCAATTATAAATCCAAAAGATTTAGTAAATTCTCTACAGGAAATTTCGCAAAACCTACAAAGGAACAATTTACCGCTTCCAATCAAACTATCAAAGGTTGCACAGTACTTAGACATTATAGAACTAAAAGCTTTTCAAACAAATTCGGATCTAATATTTGTGTTAGACATACCTTTAATAGACCCTCAAACATATTCAGTATTTCAATTATACCCTATTCCTATTTTGGATAATAGAACTGGTTTATATCATGTATTATGAACTTCTCAAAAATATATCGCGAGATGATGATTCATTAATGTACATACCTATCTCGAACCTTGAAGAATGCAAACCACTTTATTTCAACACCAAATTATGTCCAAATTTATTTGCATATCCTATTGACAACAATGCCATATGCGAAGCCCGTCTCTTCAAGAACCTCAAAACTCTGCCAGAAAACTGCCAGACGTCATTTATCATCAGCCAAGGCTACAACGTCCAAAAAATAGACGAAAACACATGGTTAGTTATTAACGCGGAACCTCTACAAACAACCATCAACTGTCCAGAAAGAAATTCAAAAACTGAAGTCATCTACAAAAATTCAATAGTAAAATTACAACCAAATTGTTACGCCTTCATAGGCATCACAAAGATTCAAGCCAGTACCAGTGAAGTAACCGATGTAAAAGACGACACTCATCCAATCCAAATTCCATTCGAATGTTGTAAACATATTCCAGACAAAATCCGAGCGCCAAATCTTAAACCACTAAAATTAAACAATCTCAATACGGAAGACCTCGAAGTTGCCAAACACAAGTTGGACCAATACTCCAGAGATTTAGATGATTTGATCAACGAACCCTTTATAACAAAACACATATCCTGGTTCACCTATTTTATCATTGTGCTAATATTTGGACTGTTATTTCTGTACCTATTTTGTAAGTGCAGAACAAAAAGACGAAGACTAGCCATCGATGTTTCTGCATCACCCCCATCTCCACCGAGGCCTAGCAAACCCTACAGAACATTTGCTAACCTATTTCCTTCACGAAGACGACCTACCTTAAGAAGAGAAGACAACGAAGCCGAAGACATAGAACTTACATAAAGGCAAACTGTTTTGTGCCTTTTTACTGACTTTCAGTGCTGGACTCTTCAGTGAATTTTATTTCATTTGTTTAATCATTATATTTCATTATTTTTCTATCATTTGTTAATTTCAATTTTATTAACATTTTTACGTCATTTTCATTCAAACCCATCATGCTTATATTTTATGCTTTCACAGTAAAGCTATATTTTAACCTTAGGAATATTTTATCCTATTTTACAATTCAAACCTAGTATGTTTGTATTTTACGCTTTCTTGCTAAAGCTATATTTTAACTAACATTTTTATGTTATTTTATTTTATGAATCAAGCTTATTGTGCTTGCATTTCATATTTTAGACGCTAAGGTTATATTCTGTATTTTAAACCTTACGATTTAACATTTTTGTATCTTTTATATTTTTCCAAATTGTACCATTACCTTTTATATACATTTTATATTCATTTCAAAAGTTGCTGCATAAAACACCAACTTTTTTTATAAGGGGGAAGCTGTTATATTAGAAATATACTATGATATATAATATTATCGAGACAGGCTTAACCTTCTCAAACATATCGTATTACATACTGCGTAACAGCTCTTCTCAATAACCGTTCACGCTGCATGAGCATTGTATTTCAATTCTCAGTAATTCTGATTGTGCTGAATCAGCAACACTGTTTCCTTTGTTCTCGAAACATTATAAATATTACTAACAACCTTTTTGTAATCAGTCTTATACTCACTTCAGATTAAACTACTTCAAAATTATTATTGTTATTATTATAGAGTCAACGTTGACTCCAGTGTTAAACTAAATAAATGTTTTTAAAAAGTTAAATCTACAATTCACTATCTAACATATATATATATATACAAACATAAAATTTATTGAGGTTGCAGTCAGTGATAAGGTATTTTGGCCAATACAAAAAGAAAACTCTTTGTTATTGTCAAGCTTTCGCTAATGTTTATTAGCTTTCTCAAGACATTAACTTGAGGTTAATTTGATAAACCTGCGTCGAAACACATGGCAGGAAAATTTCTTAAAACGTAACTAGTGGTCGATCCCACACACATAGCTACACTCCTACTGGTATAAATAAAACATTTAACTTAAGTTTAGTTACACATATTAATAAAATCTGATTAAAATTTCATTTAAAATAATTAACAAAATGGACTCTGAGCTGAGTCCATTTTGTTAATTATTTTAAATGAAATTTTAATCAGATTTTATTAATATGTGTAACTAAACTTAAGTTAAATGTTTTATTTATAACAGTAGCAGTGTAGCTATGTGTGTGGGATCGACCACTAGTTACGTTTTAAGAAATTTTCCTGCCATGTGTTTGTAATATATATATATATATATATATATATATATATATATATATATATATATATATATATATATATATATATATATTATATATATATATATATATATACATATATATATATATATATACATATATATGAAAAATACTAGGTTCTCGGGTTGAACCGCGTCTGAGATTGTTAAGGTTCCGACGTTTCGGCTCCCGTTTTGGAGCCATTTTCAAGAGAAAAAGTTGCTAGGAGTTCGTGGAACTGGTTCGATTCCGGAGTCTCAATCTGCCTACTCCCCAGATCTCACCACGATCCGTCTCTAAGGCCTCAATCGGATCGGAACATATATATATATATTTATTTGAAAGCAGTCGCAAAGTGAGGTTATGTTCTCATATACTATTAAAACCTTTGTCTATTACTGTAATATTACTTACCTTTGTAATTCATTTTCTGCGCTGTCAACTATTAAACAGTGTAATAAACCATCAAAATTAAATTTTAAGGGGTACTGTTCACCCACCGCTAAAAATAATGTTTTAACTGATGAATTTACTGGAGCAGGTTAAAGATGTCAACAAAAAAATGTTTTACAGAATACCAAACCACAATCAGCGTGGTTAACATTTTAACATCCCGTTAAATTTTAACTTTCTCTGTTGCAGAATACGAAACCACATTTAGGATGGTTAAAATTTTAAAGTTCCTTTAAATTTTAACTTTTGCCTTACAGAATAGACCTTATTACCTACTTGATTTGGACAGATTTTTTCATATTGTAGTAGAGATCAAAGTACTGTCAATCTTAACAAATAGAAAGTAAGTAGAGGAAGTTAGCCGAAGCTGGGTCTCCCCCCACCACTGACCTTGGCCTTGAACGTGCACCTGCTGGGTTGACATTCAAGGTCACGGTGTATGCATAGGTCCCCAGACTAGATACCGTGACCTTGACCTTGGACGGTCGCAGTGCGTTTCGACTTGAAGTGTTGCTCTTACCCAGAACGATCACTTGCTGCGACCTTGGCCTTGGCTAATACTATTAGAGAGTGCAAGGATGGCGCTTCCTTCTTGCCACGCGACTTGACCTCTAAAATTACATTTGTTCAATACGTACACAGTAAAATGTAGTGGGGTTTGATATTTTGTGACGTAGTATACCTTTTCTATAAAAAAGTGAAAGGAGTTAATATGTGATCATTCTTGACGTCAAGTTCCTCGAGTAAAGAAGCAAAGATGTATTTTTGCAGTTTTTGTGGTGCAAGCTTCACTCGCAGTGGCAATATGCGCCGTCATCAGAGGGAGGTATGTAACAGTTTAAATGGTAATGGACTACCAGCAAAAAAATTTAAATTGGATTCGAACCCATCAACATCTGCAGTTTTGCAAATGTGTTACAGCTGTAATGTGACTTTAACAACAAACCAAATGAAGTCTCATAAAAGAACACTGCAACACAGAACAAATTCATGCATACGTTTGATGGATGGTGTAGAAATTGTTAGAAGTGCTTTCAAATATAGAATTATAACTTACCGAGTGCACAGTGATAATGAGAAACTTGACTATATAATATTTTTCAACGAAATTCGACATAAAATATTGAATTTACTGGAAGAAATATTAGTACTTCATAAAACTGTGAAAGTAAACATGGAGACGTTTGCCAGCTACATATTACAAGCACAAGAAATAGCTGAAATTAAATCGTTTAATACTTGTAATAAAATCTTGGATGAAGGTATGGATTTAGGTAACGCCCTCGAGACTTTTATAGATATGATGGTTACTCAAACTACTGAGTTCCAAGAGCGTGATTCTGGTATGTAAATATCTACTGGTGTTTGAAATAATAATTAAAAAATTTGTTGAAATTAATATAAACAAGTACAGTCCAATGGGCGGCTCATCATACATCAAGTTACCAAAGTTCATCGAAAATAAAAAGGCCGTAGTGAATATAGAAAATCAGGACCAATACTGTTTTGCTTGGGCAGTCACTTCAGCATTGTATCCTGCAAATGGTGGTGTATCTCGGGTGTCATCTTATCCACATTATTCAAGAGTTTTAATGTGTATGGGTTAGAAAAGAAATTCGAGAATAATAAAGTAAAATATGATGTTGTCGGACCTTTGCGTTATTCTCAGAAGAAACTACGTATTCATGTTATCTTATTATTAATTTCCGCGGAATGTGACGAAAATCACCATTGTAAATCGGATTGCGCTAATACTCACTATTGTTGGATAAAAAATTTATCTGGATTAGTATCAAATCAAACATCCGCTCACGGACATAGAAAATATTTTTGTGATGGGTGTTTGCTGTATTTCTGTAACAAACGTCAGTAGGTTAATAATGAGAAAAGGCATGTACCCCCCCATATGCCCCATGTATACCCCCCACTCCTCCCCCACCCCGAACGTGATTGGTCGATGGGAGGGGATAAGCTCCGCCCACATAAGCGGATTGGTTGAGTGGAGGGGATAAACCACACCCCTCATAATATGATTGGTCGATTGGTGGGAGGTGAATCTCAACCCACTTATTGTGATTGGTCGAGATAAATCCCACCCATGTATTGTAATTGGTCGATGGAGGGGATAAGCTCCGCCCACATAAGCGGATTTGTTGAGTGGAGGGGATAAGCTCCGCCCACCTAAGCGTATTGGATGAGTGGAGGGGACAAACCACACCCCCTCATATGATTGGTCGATTGGTGGGAGGTGCGCAAAATGGTGGTGATATTATGGTACTCTCTTACAGACAGATATCAACTGTTCTGACCGGAAAACATAACTAGAGAGTTCAAATACCTCCCAATAAAATTATCTTTTAATATATAAATTCCTTAGACACCGACAATATTGCGTACTAATATTTGTGTCTCAAAGGTATTTCAAGAAACTTCTAAATATCAACTATTCAAGATGAACGAATACAGCAGTGTATTGCCTGAGCTGAAGTTTGACTTATTTAATAATTTACCTCCAGCTCCGCAAAATAAAAACGATTTAGTGATACTAGGAGAAAGAAGACATAAGTTAAATAAATCGAGGAGCAAGTATGTGTCAACGGGGTTATCAAGTGACTTGTGTTATAATCCATGTGTAAAGCTGTGTGGAAATAAAAATGATGCAATAATTTTTGACGAAACGGATTGGAACCATTTTCTCACTTTTCAAGGATATATTACTAATTATGTACATACCAACGATAACATTCAACCAATAAATGCTGAGAATTTTTCCATACAATTTGAGCAATTTTCCAATTCTACAGTTATAAAAATTATAAAGAATAACTCATATGTGTACTTGGGTTATGAATCAATCTGCAAGTTATGGGAAGTGTTACCACTTGTTAAGTATGGCATTGACATGTTAAAAAGACAACTGTTTATAAATTATTTCAAGAATGTCAAGAGAGAACTACAACGTCAAGGAGGAAATATATTTGAAAATGCTCTAAACATTATTCAACACAAGAGTTGCAGTGATGAAAATGCTTATATGCTCATGGAACTTGTTTATATTTATCCAGATTTATTCAAAGCCGAATGTTTAATTTAAGAGATATTAAAATGATTGGTTTTGTAAGTTAATATATGTGTAAGTCATTTACGAATTCCTTTTTATTATTTTATAAAGTATATGAAATAATGTATAAAATATGTACAAAATATATAAATAAAAAAACATGTATTACTTAAGACATTTGTTTTATTAAGATAAAGTATATGCAGAGTATTATTATACAATTTGATTTTTCGAAATCCATGAATTATATTTTTTGTCTAATCCAAGCCATTTAACATAGAGTTTGGTCCCCTTTTTTCTTATAATCTTCTCCACAAGATATACATCTGGATATTTTACTTTCTGAAGTTCATGCTCATAAAAACCTCCTTGAATTTCGTCACCATTTTGATCTTCTAATAGAAATGTTCTAGGATTACTTTTGTTAATTTTTCTGATTTGGAAAATTTCGTTCGACCAGTTAGGAGTGTAACCTTTTGAAAAAGCTTCTCGATATTTACTAATTCTTACATAATCATTGACTTTAAATTTTCGTTTCCGTGGATCAATTGTTTTCAGATGACTATAGGCAGTTTGTAATAAATATTTTTCATTTTTCTTTTTAACATTTTTTGGTTTCATTCCAATAGTCCTGTGTTTGGTGCTATTATATTCGGCAACAATATCTGGTAAGATATATAGCCATTTGTAGTTTCCTTGTAAGCTGAACTGCTTCCACATTTTATTTTTTAAAGTTCTATTCACTCTTTCTACAACACTTGCTTTAAGATGTGTGTAAGAACTATAGTGGTTAATTTTCAATTTATCCGTTAATTTTTTAAATTTTTTATTGTAAAATTCTTTACCCATATCGGTCTGTAAATTCTTGGGTGGTGTGCTCATCTGTGACAGGATTTTGTTCATTGCTTCTACAACTGCTTTTCCACTTTTATTTTTGACAGGTTCACACCAAACAAATTTTGAAAATACGTTAATAACCACTAAAATATATCTATAGCCTTTGTTTATTTTAGCATATCGACCCATTTCAACAAGATCTGCTTGAATAAGGTCATTAAGGCCTTTAACAATTACTCTCCTTCTTTTAAAATACTTTCTGGCAGGCTTATGAATTTCGTTGACTATTTCCTGTTTAACGTTAATCATTTTTAGCTATTGGACACTGTAGTACAATTTGGACGTACAGAGGATCTTTATTTTTTGCGTAAAACGTAAACTTATCTTCCAAATTTACAATTTTCCCCACAAGTTCTTCTGCTGTAACTGCAACTGTATTCAAGAAAATTTGGGTACTAGCAGGTAAAATCTCTATATTTTCAATTTTACCAGATATAGGGCATTTGTATTCTGTTGTATTGTTCTCTAATGTATAAAAAAGTACAGTTTGAGATTTCTGTAAACGACCTCGAATATTTATAATACATTTGCTATGATGTGAAGAAGGCTCACAAATGTAAAAGGGTGATGTTCTTGGGGGTGATGTTAATAGGGGTGATGGGAGAATTGCTGATGAATATGAAATTACTTCATTCTTTAACATATGCCTTCCAAATTTATTAATTGGCATGGTGACAGTCTCAAAGTCTTATACTGAATGATATATCAATATTTCACGTAAACTATTTATCTTATTATTTTACCCTTCCTCAATTGTTCTATTATTGAGGTTATCTCATTATTATGCCCGGTATTTCCTGCTAATTGTGATGCTATCAATAGTCTTAAACGATCTACAAGTTCATTGTAGTCATCAAAATGCCTATATTCAATCTTCTTATTATTGAATTCCATCGTTTTTAGATTTCCACCTCTCTTATTTTGGCTCCTTGTTTTTATTGCTTGCGTCCTAGGAAATGAACTAGATCTCGATATTTGTGTCGCTGTGGGTAATGCTAATGCTGATTTTTTTGGGATAGTGTTTTTTTTATTGTTTTTTTCTTGAGCCATCGAATGTAAATTAGTAACTCGTGGTTTAATAATATCTATAAATTTAGATGCACGTGACGTCGATAAACCTTTCTCGGGATTGTACCCTAAGTAATGAGCATTGGTCCTTTTAATTATATCGATATATTGATCTAAATCAGTTGGTCGATAACCCGCTGGATGCTTTTTAAACATCAGTTCATACAATCCTGGTGTACCCGTATATTTAAACTCGCCATTAATAATAGTCAGCGCCGTCAAAATCAATAGTTGCATCACCAATCGCATATTTTTTGGCAAAAGGGTCGAAGTAAACACCGAAAGTATCATCATATTCATTTTTTCATCTTCGATTTTTCCTTCTATGTATGCTCGCGGTAGAGGTTTCTTAAATTGCTGTAAATATTTTTCATGTTCTGCAGCTGTCGATGTATCTGCTATCGTTGGCTGAGAAGTTTCATCAAATAAACTTTCACTGAACTCGGGCCTTACTTGAGTCGGGTCATACTGAAAAGTTTCGTCTTCCAAATGAACAGGTGTAGAAGTGTGATAATACTCAAGAGGAGTTTGACCAATTGATCGAGTATTAAGACTATCACGGCTTATTTCTTCTTTTAATTCTTTTTTCAAATATGGTTTTTTCGAAGCACTTTCTGTTTTAATAAGAGTTGACACCAAATCTTTAAGAGGTTCAGTTATCGGTTTGTAAGTTTTCTCTAACTGTGATTGTGATTTGTCGATATCTCTTTTCAAACTTCTGTATTTTTGTTTCAGCGCCTCTCTTGTTTTTAAAAGCTGTACTGCCACTCGATTATCCATGATTACTGACTGAGGGGCTCAGTGTTGAAACCTTATATTTGAACGAATTTATCGAATCCCTTCCGATATCTTCCAGAGTTAACAGCGCAATCTTTATCTATTACCACAAACCCGTATTTATCTTTCCAACAAAATGCACAGAGCTCTCTGAAATCTTGAAAACACATATCCACGTTTACATGATCATCATAAATATGTTTCAGATTGGTCATATCTTGAGGGAATATCACAATAAGGTTAGCATTATCTCTACATAGTTGTTTGGGAATGGCGCTGTATGTCTGACATAGGTAAAAACAATCAGTGTTTTTATGACGTCCAAAACAAAAATAGCTTTTAATGATATTTTGATTACAAGAAGCTAAATCATCAAATATTATCACAGAATTCGGTTTTATTTCTTCTGGAGGTATTACTGCATCCCCATCATTATATTCGAAATATCCAATTTCATTTATAGGTTTCATAAGCATTCTCAAGTACTCATATTTCGGTTGATATAGGGACTTAGAATATAAGTAAATATTTTCAAACCGTAACCCATTGGGATGTTCTAATAAACTGAGCATCACATTTGTTTTTCCGCACCCTGAGCTTCCTACCAAAAGTCCTCGTTTCGATTGTCCGCCAAATAAAATGCCGTGCTTTTGAATGGTGCTGGTCTTGGAAACGTCATCATGATCTGCTATCGGTAAAACTGTTTCTTGCTGATGAATCCGCATTTCAGGCAGCTACTAATTAGTACATATATCTAGAAATTATTTTGAAGTGGATTTTCATTACAATGAGAACTACGGTAAACTGACTGGACATCACATCCTGCAGGTATATATACGGCTACTTTACAAAACATGTTTTATTGTTTATGTCAGTTGTATTATAATGGTTCGCAGAAAGTCTTCTCCACCTAGTAGTATTGGAAGTGCTAAGAAGAAAGGACGTGGCCTGCTTAATAAAATCATCGATAAACTTCCAGTGGAGTTACATTTGCCTGCTTATAATTATTGTGGACCTGGAACAAAACTTTCAAAGAGGTTACAAAGAGGGGATAAAGGAATTAATCCGTTGGATGAGGCCTGCAAAGAGCACGATATAGCGTATTCTAAATTTCAAGACGTCGAGCGACGAAGTCAAGCTGACAGAGAATTAGCTGAAGTCGCATTTAAACGTGTAAAAGCATCCGACTCACGTTTCGGTGAAAAAATCGCCGCATTGGGAGTCGGTGGGGTGATGAAATTAAAGAATAAGTTGGGAATGGGCCTCAAACGCCGAGGAAGTCGTTCCTCAAAGAAGAAAGGTGGAGAAATAAATGTTAAGCTTGGTATAAAGAAAAAATCAAAGTCAAAGAAGCGAAGGAGAAGAATTATAGCTACCCCAAAAACAGGTGGATTTCTCCCATTCCTTTTACCTCTTTTGGGAGCATTAGGAGCTCTCGGAGGAGGTGCAGCCGGCATTGCAAAAGCAGTAAATGACGCTAAATCAAATCGGGAACAGGCCGCTGAACAAAAGAGACATAATTTAGCAATGGAGCAAGCTTCAAAAGGGAAAGGATTATATCTAGGTCCTTACAAAAAAGGCTCTGGATTATATTTAAAAACATATCCAAAAAACTCCCAATAAAGCTGCCTCACCGACCACTGACTAATTTAGATCTAATGAAATATTCAAAAATGCTTAAAATTCCTCATTTTCGCGGTGTTTTTATGAGAGATACGCTTCCTAAAATAATAAATAAAAATGAGACCGGTATAATAAATCTAGATACTGATGATGGTGAGGGAACTCACTGGGTAGCGTACACCAAGAAAAATAAGGAAATAATTTATTTTGACAGTTATGGAAATTTAAGACCTCCAAAAGAATTAATAAAATATTTTTTAAGTGACGGCGGCTTGAATAAAATTAGATATAATTATGATTCTATGCAAAACTATAATTCATATATCTGTGGACATTTATGTCTCTCATTTTTGTATAATCAATATAAACAACAGATTTTTAATGGTGGGAGGTGAACACCACCTGACGCCAACATAGATTATTAATTTATAAGAGAAAATAATTGGATAGCCATCTAAAAGGCAGTTCTCAATGTGTGGTGAAGAGTGTAGATTGGAAAAATCAATTATGCAGACATTTTGCGCATGCATGGAAGACTCTTCAGTTGTAACAAATAATACAGGACTGTATAAGTCATTCGATGAACGTTTACTGTCGTTTAAAAGATGGAATGGCGCTGTGGATCCTGCGGACCTCGCCCTGGCCGGATTTTATTACAGCGGCTGCCATGATGTAGCCAGTTGCTTTTGTTGTGGCGTCGAAGTATATAGATGGGAGGCAAGCGACATACCTATCACTGAACATTTGAAATTTTCAGCAAATTGTTCCTACGCAAAATTAATGAAGAACCTATTGCTGCGAAATATAAAGGAGGGGCACACGTGTATTACAAAAAGCCATACGATTAATTGTAAAAGTGGATTCAAGTGGCTTGTGATAATAAGCTTTCATCTAATAAGCATCTGCCTGTTTATGATACTTAGCATATGTTTTTATAATTAATACAAGAAAATAAATTATACATCTGTAATAATACATTCAAAAAATGCCCGTCTGTATATGGATTTGTCTAAGATGTAAAAGTGTTTTAGAAGAATATAGTGCACCCAAGGATACTAAAATATATACTGTCTGTGCTAATTGTGATGTGAATTGTACAAAGGCGAGTGCTGCCTAATATGTTTGTTTTTTTAAGTAGTTTTCAACCTGATCTATATATGCAATAATCATCTGTATATTTAAGAATGTAACTTAGAATGTGTTTTATAATAAATATCTTTATAATAAGTAATTTGTTTCAATTTATATACCTTTCCTCAAGTTCAGCACTATGTTCTAGTACTGATTATATTATTTATTTTTTAATTTGAGAAATAGTGTTTAAAGTTATGATTCAAAAAAATATTACAATTTGAAATATACTTACTATTTTTCAATGTCAATTTCATTCTACCACTTTTTCAAAGCACACATTAACTTCATAAATTTATTACATTTTTTATGAAGTCAAATTTAACCAGAGTATAAAAATATGTTTCACTATTCGAAACACATTGGGTGTTGAAAATATTTTTTTGTTTATAATTTTTTCAGTCAATTTGTTTCATTTTTTTTATACTTTTTTTGTTACTAAAATTGTACCTGTCTGCTTTTAAGCATATTATATTTTTTTGGGACTTAGAAACCTGATATAAAATAAGAAATAAGAGAAAATAGTAATTTTAATATATTTTATTAAAAAAATTATAACATAAAATAAAATATTGGTTAATCATCACCTAACGGCATGTGTTTTATAAATTCCTTGCACTTTCTTATTTCCACGTCCACAACACCTATCTTGGCCTCCAACCTATCGGCATCTTGGCCGAGGACCTGCTGTCGGTGGCGAACTCGATGCAGATGGGCCATCATCTTCGACTTGCCCAATTTTAAGCTCTGGGCGTACCGGGCGGTATTATTAACGAGGAACTCCCTCGTGTTTTGCTCGTAACGCTTCTTGCTACGAGCAATTTTATCTTCTTGCTTGACGACGTCGCTTCTAATTAAATTTAACCACCCATCCAATTCAAATTGGAGGAGGGCCTCGTCTTCGGCCCTCCGGTACGCCTCCCTCCGGGACTGTGCCGAAGACGTCGATGGCGCTGGCGTTGCCGCATCCTCCCTCATAGTATGTGATGTTGGCACTGCAAAGAAAAAGCAAATTACATACCTAATTTTTAAACCGAAAAAATAAAATGCCGTACCTGGTGGTTGTCGTGGCTCCATTCCAATAGGCCTAATATCCTTAAATGAGCCCTCCAACACCTGGATCCCGGACCCAATCGTTGACGGAGCCGCCTGTCCGTCGAGGTACTTCCCCATTTCCTCCTCGAAAGTAACATCAGAGAAGAATGCTTCCTCTTCTCTGGCGCAGGCGGCGACGTTAGCGTCTCTGACTGCGGACGCAACGTTTACAGCTTCTTCTCTCATGAAGGCGGCGAGGTTGGCGTCTCTAACAGCCGAAGCAACGCTTTTAAAATGAGCCATGATAAACGATGGTTAACGCGATAATTAATAAAACTAAACGAAAAACTAAAATATTTACACTTAAAATAATTACTAGAAAATACTAACTCTAAAAAAATTATTTAAAAGCGAAAACTATTAACGCGGAATCACGATAACAATAAAACTAAACGAAAGAACTAACTAAAATGTACTTACTACTTAACTATAATCGAAAACTGTAAAGACTAAATAGAATAATAAAAAAAATTAAATTAACGAACCGAACTTGAAAAGCGTGTTAATAGGCAGAGCTGTAGATACAGAATGAACTGTAATGCTCGTCAAATATTAAGTAAGGCACAGTCCCCTCTCGTACCAATTGCGGTGGGGCGATTGAACAGCAGTAAGTGCGAGTGAAATAAACTGCATTATATGAAATTGATTAAACTGCATTTTATGAATGTCAGCGAGGTTGGTCACCTATGTGGCGTGATCGTACATTTTCCGGTATTATATTACGTTGCACGTATACCGACTTGTGATTTAACGTAATATTCAAGTTATGACTTAAATAATTTAAAATATATATTATTCACTGTAACAAATACCACATTTTATATTCTAAGACAATGTTTTTTGGTAATTTGACTGTTAGTTCCTAATTCCAGGAACCTTCTACAAATTTTTGGCTAAAAATCAATTACATACAATGTCTCATTGCACCTGTGCAGAACTAGACCACATTTTTAAATACTCTTGTAAATACGAGAACTTCAGTTACCCAAATTTTTATTTGAAATTTTATATATATGTAAAAATAATGTGGTAGAATATTTCTTGTTAATGTACATGTTAATTACTACAAGCAAACAAACTGTTGTATTTTACATATAATATATTTAATTTAGGCATAATATTTAGACTTTCAATTATTATGCGAGGTGAATTTTTCAAATAGTCTCTATAAATGTAGGAATATTATGCGCCCTCAACTAAGCTAAATTTTGAAAAATGTGACCTTGAAAACGTTTTTGGGTGTCAAATTACAGCCAAAATATGACTTGAAGACGCTGTTTGGGTGTCAAATTACAGCCCAAATCAATATTTTTTGTAATTCGACCTTGACCGAAATTTTTTGGGTATAAGAATACCGCCGAAGCCAAATTATTGTCCAAAAATCTTTGACTTTGCCAAAATACTCCCGAAATTAAATTTGTTCGTAAATATTTGACCTTGTCTTCATTTTCGGCTGTCAGAATCTGCCGAAACCAAATTTTTGTGTGAATATTTAACCTCGTATTCATTTTTGGGTGCGAAAATACTACCTAAACGAAGTTACTGTTTAAAGCTTTGAACATGACTACATTCTAGGGTGCCAAAATACTCCCGAAATTAAATTTATTCGTAAATATTTGACCTTGTCTTCACTTTCGACTATCAGAATACTACCGAAACCAAATTTTTTGTCTAAAATCTTGAACTTGTCATGCATTTTCTTTCGGATGATCAAATTACTGCCGCAACGACGTTTTTGTCTAAAAATTTTATTTTATTTGCATTTTTTGAGGAGATCAAATTACCACCAAGTTAATTAAGTGGTGGGAGAGGGTGAGGTATATAAAAATGAATGTGAAATCGATTAAATCATTAATATCAGACTTTTCCTTAAATACAGTTATTTGGTGTCGAATTTGAATACAGTTATTTGGTGTCGAATATAGTTCCTTGTAAAAACTATAATTTACAATGCAGTGCCCCCAGTGTAAAAAACAATTTTCATCAAAAAGCAGTTTGTCACGTCATCGTCGTGAAAGCTGCGCCTATAGAGAAATAAGTGTACATAATGCCCCGAAAAAAATCAAACTAAGCAATTGGAGTAAAAAATGTGATGGAGAGCCCCTAAATGCTGCTGGTCCTTCTGGTGTACAGTTTCATGCTGAAAAATATAATAACGAATTTGAAAATCTACCCGGACCTTCTGGCATGCAGAATCATTCAAAATTTCAGGAAATTATTATTCATTGCCCGCAATGCTATGAAAAAATACCTAAAAATAAATTAATGGGCCATTTGAAATGTTCATCTCACAAGAAAGTCATCAATATTGTGGAAGATGGAGTAGAAAAACTTCAGAGCGCATTCAAGAGCCGAATTTCGAGTTACCGTTTTTCTACAAAAAAGCAGCACACAGATATCTCTCTGTTTTGGAAGAAGTAAAAGTAAAAGTTATCTCAGTTATTGAGAAGTATATTAAAACATTCTTCACCATAAAAATTAATATGGAATTATTTGGATTTTATGTTATTGAGGAGAAAGAATTGTCAGATATTAAATCATTTAACACTAAAAATAAAATTGTGACACATTCATTGGATTTATCAAACTTGTATAACGACTTCAAAGAAGAGATCATAGAGAAAGCATCAACTTTCCAGGAGCGAGATTCAGGTATGTTTAAAAAATTTGTATTAATCACAGTTTACGTATAATATCCATATTTTCATTTTTTCAAACATATTAAACATCTTTTAGGATGGGCTCTGAAGCACGTTAGTTTTCTCGAAGTCAACTTGAACAAATTCAACCCGTTATTCGCATCATCATACATCAAGTTACCTAAATCTATTGAAAATAAGAGAGCTGTTTTGAATATTCAAAATAATGATAACAAGTGTTTTGCTTATGCTATCAACGCTGCAATCTTCCCAGCGGATGGACCTCCTCATGAAGTGGCATCCTATCCTCATTACTCAACATTGCTCAATTTTGAAGGTATTGATTTTCCTGTCAAATTACATGATATTCAGAAATTTGAAATTTTAAATAATATATCTATAAATGTTTTTGGAATAAATAATCAATACGAAAATGGTAAAATGGTTAGCGAAATTGTGGGCCCTCTACATTTCACAAATAAAAAACAAAATACACACGTAAACCTATTGCTAGTTACTGATATTGATGGTAATAGTCATTACATACTTATTAAAGACTTGTCACGATTAGTCTCTAGCCAGAGATCTAAGCATCACGGTAGAAATTATATTTGCGACGGTTGCCTATTGTTTTTTAATTCTCCTGAGAAATTGAATGCTCATGAAAGAAATGACTGTAATCGTTTATGCACTATACTACCAGACCCAGAACCTAAAATCAATAAATGTGGGGAACTAATTGCAGGAAATATCTTGAAATTTGTTAATGTCGAGAAACAATTACCGGTTCCTTTCGTGATATACGCAGATTTTGAAAGTTTGTTAAAACCAATTCATTACAATGAACCACCTGACAGTAAATCTTTCTCCGTTAAAACTTATCAACACGAGCCGTACTCATTTTGCTTCTACTTAAAGTGTAATTTTGATGATAATCTTTCCAAACTTGAATATTATCGAGGTATTGATGTTGTGGAAGTTTAAAGACTGGATGAGCTTGTCTTACAATTATATCAGAATCACTTAAAAAATATAGTTGAAATGAAACCATTATCTCAGAATCAACAAGATATTTTCAATACTAGCCAAATTTGCCATATATGTGATAAACCTTTTGAGGATGGCGATGAGAAGGTCCGCGATCACTGTCATCTTACTGGCAATTTTCGTGGACCTGCGCATACGCATTGTAATTTGAATTTTAAGATACCTAAATTTATACCAGTGTTCTTTCATAATTTAACTAATTACGATTCCCATTTATTTATTAAAAAATTAGCTTTAAAGCAAGAAAGTATACAAGTTCTTGCGCAAAATAAAGAAAAATATATTACATTTTCCAAACAAATTCTTGTAGATCAAATCAATGATAGAAAACCGAAGAAAGTTTTCATAAAATTAAGATTTGTCGATTCTTTTCGCTTTTTACCAGCTTCCTTGGATAAACTAAGCCAAACGCTAGAAACACATCAATGCCTCGAAATAAGAAAATTTTATACCGATGACCTGCAATTCAATTTATTAAGACGTAAAGGTGTCTTTCCATATTCTTACGTAGATTCACTGGAAAAATTGGATGGTACCGAATTGCCATCAAAAGACGAGTTTTTTAATATCTTGAGTGGCGAATCAATTTCTCAGGAAGATTATGATCGGGCTTGTAATGTCTGGAATACATTTAATTGTCAAACTCTCGGCGAATATTCGGATATTTATTTAATATCAGATGTGTTGCTTCTTGCCGATGTTTTTGAGAATTTTCGACAGATATGTCTACGGACATACAAATTAGATCCTGCACAATATTTAACAGCGCCATCATTGAGCTGGGATGCTATGTTGCGAAAAACTGGTATCGAACTTGAGCTTCTAACTGATATTGATATGCTTCACTTCTTTAGGAAAGGGATACGCGGCGGTGTTAGCCAATGCAGTAACAGAAAAGCTGTCGCTAATAATTCATTAATTTCCAATTATGATCCATCAAAACCAACGTCATATATATTATATCTAGATTCTACCAACTTATACGGAAGCTCAATGAGTCAGAGTTTGCCAACGGGTGATTTTAGATGGTTGAAAGGCTATGAAATTGAAAATTTTGATTGCACTAATCTCGATAATAATTCTCCAAAAGGTTATATACTGGAAGTAGATTTAGAATACCTACAGCATTTACACGACAAACACAATGATCTACCGTTTTGTCCGGAGACCTTTGTACCCCCGGACTCAAAAAATTCAAAATTAATATTAAATTTACATGATAAACATAAATATATTACCCATTACAGAAATTTGAAACAATGCTTAGAACATGGATTAATACTTAAAAAAATACATAGAGTTATAGAATTCTCACAATCTGCTTGGTTAAAAACATATATAGATTTGAATACTGAACTTAGAAACTCTTGTAAAAATCCGTTCGAGAGAGATCTTTATAAATTTTTAATAAATTCAATATTCGGAAAGACAATGGAAAATGTAGATAATAGGGTTGATGTGAAGTTAGTATCACATTGGAGAAATAGTATAGGTAGTATAGGTGCTGATGGATTTATTGCAAAGCCCAATTTTAAATCCTGTAGTGTATTTTCAGAAAATTTAGTAGCAATTCAAATGTCACTATTAAAAATATTTTATGATAAACCGCTCTATATAGGCTTCACCATTTTAGATATATCAAAAACTATAATATATGACTTTTTTTATAACTTTATAAAGAAAAACTATGAGGATAAAGCTGTTCTCTGTTACACGGACACCGATTCATTAATTTTACAAATTCACACCGAAAATGTTTACGATGATATTAAAACAAATATAGAACTCTTCGATACATCTAATTTTTCAATTCCAAACGTACACAACATCCCGAAAACGAGGTCAACTCCAGGGAAAATGAAAGACGAATATGCCGGTACACCGATAGAAAGCTTTTTCGGTACTGGGGCGAAAGCTTACTGTATTAAAACAAATGATAATGTTATGAAAAAAGCCAAAGGGGTATCAAAAAGTGTTATTAAAAATCAGTTGCATTCAGTGGATTATAAACAAATTGTAGAAGACGGCGGTCTCATATACCGAAAAATGTATGTATTTTCTTCACATCTGCATACAATATATGCTGAGTTGAGAAATAAAGTTGCGCTTTCCGCACATGATGACAAGCGTTATGTTATACCGGGAAGCACAAAAACTCTTGCTTGGGGACATTACTCTATCCCTAATTTCCTCAATAACGCTAACCATAATACTAATGATGATGCTTTAACGATTCTTTTAAGGGCATTTGATGAGATTATTGAACAGGAAAATCATGATACCGACTTTGACTTAAATTTATTGTAAGTTTTTTTGTTTTAGTGCAAAAAATGTTTTGTACTTATTTCAATCTTCAAAAAATTTGTTTTTTTTAATACCAGTATCCATTTTTGTTTTACTGTAAAAATGTTTATAATTTTAATATTCAAAAATTAGCTTTTGAAATTATTAACTTAGAATCTGGTGTGAGAAATTTAAGTCAGAAATTTTCAAATCTTCAATTCGATGCAGAGCATGAGGCAGTATATGGAATGGGAAGATTTTACTCTGAAGATGAATGTAATGAACTGGCGAAAAAATATGAAGTGGGCCATGAAGTTTGTCGAAAATTTTTGGAAAAGAGAATATGTGAGGGATGTCTCGTCCAAGAATTAATTAAATTAGGCTTGGGTGAATTTTTGAATCCAAGAAAATAATATTTGGATCCAGAACTTGCAAGCAGAATATTTCAAGAGGAGAACTGAATTATTTAAATATTTTATATTGTATTGTATTCCAAAATTTGCTTTTTATATAAATATCCATTTTGTTTGTAAATGTTACGAAATAACTACACAAAAAGTTTATAATTTCAGTCTGATATTAATCAAATAAATTATCAATTTAAAAAATTGTTTTATTTCAAATCCTATGCATTATTGTAATAATAGATATTTTTATTCTTTTTTCAAACACTTCACTGTATAATATATAATTTGGAGAAAATAATGAACGTTCGCAAGTTGAATAGAATTACAGGATGTGAAAGTACAATGAACTGCTGATGTTGCATGTTACATAATACCGGATATAACAGTATAATGAACTGCTAACTTTGCAAGTTGAATAAACTTCTGACATTACGAGTTAAGTAATACCGGATGTATCAGTACAATGAACTGCTGATGTTGCATGTTACATAATAATACCGGATATAACAATATAATGAACTGCTAACTTTGCAAGTTGAATAAACTTCTGACATTACGAGTTAAGTAATACCGGATGTATCAGTACAATGAACTACTGACATAAGCTGCATAAAATGCCGGATGTGTCAGTATAATGAACTGCTAACTTTATAAGTTGAATGAACTGCTGACATTGTAAGTTAAGTAATACCGGATGTATCAGCACAATGAACTGCTGACATAATCTGAATAAAATGCCGGATGTGTTACAATAAACTTGTAAATTGAATAAATTATGACATACTTAAGTACAATAAACTGCTGACTCCACAAATGTGGTCAAATAGGCATGTCTGAAATAATGTGGGAGGTATGATCGTTCACTATAAATCTGGAATATTAGTAGAACTCGTCAGTTAACAGTTTTTTACTTCATCCGAAATAAAGTTAATATCGAAAGATGTGGATGTGCTACGTCAAAGAAGTTGAGATTACGGACTTAGAAAGTGGTGTCCGCCATTTAAGTCAGAAATTTTAAAATCTTCAATTCGATGCAGAGCATGAGGCTGTATATGGAATGGGAAGATTTTACTCTGAAGATGAATGTAATGAACTAGCTAAAAGATATGAAGAGGGCCATGAAGTTTGTCGAAAATTTTTGGAAAAGAGAATTTGCGAGGGATGTCTTGTCCAGGAGCTGATCAAATTGGGGTTAGGTGGATTTTTGCATCGAATAAAACAATATTTGGAGCCGGAACTTGCAAACAGGGTACATCTTCAAGAGGATAACTGAATTATTTAAATATTTTATATTGTATTGTGTATTGTATTTTGTGTTATTATTTGCAGATATTAAAAATAAAAAAAAAACAAAATTCTCTTTGGTATTATTTATTACAAAATCAAGAAATAAAATTTTCATACAAATAATAGACATTAGAAAGTGCACACATACATTTATTATTTGAATGGTAAAAACATTTTGGGATCGACTTCTTTAAAGTTGGTCGTTCGTCAAGTTCTAATACAGGTTGGGTGATAAAGTGTCTGATGTAGTTTGCTTTTTCGTTTCCTTTTACATAAACGCAATCTGCCACTGAAGTAAAATCCTGAATAATTTGACCGAACATATGCAATGGTGTAAATCCATCAGCCCATTTGATGCCGTGATGATTTCTTGTTAGCCATGTAACTTGCTTTTCTATCTCTGGTGAGAGTAAGTTAAATGGGTATGGTGGTCTAAAAATATAGTGGCACATTTTTACACCGTCATAGCCTGCGAGCTCTTTAACAATAAATTCGTTGTTTTCTATTTTAAATCCTTGAATGTCCACAACCAGCTTCATAGTTTTAGATTATGCAATTTTTTTTAAAACTGTTTTCTTCATGCAATAAAATTCCACTATTTTTCTTAAGTATTTCAGTTTTTTTCTGTGTTCCTTCAATAGTCGCACATATTCTGATCTCCTTATCATACTAACTTACTTCTTCGAACTAATTTTTGTTTATGCCAGCAAAGAGAAACATGTAGTGCGCATGTCAATGTTGACGTACAATTTTAGTTAAAGGGTTATAAGTGAAATGTTTCTCATGTAATATAAGACAATATGCAGTAATATCCGAAGTAGTGGGGATATCCGTCTCAAACTCTATTCTCATGACCACTGACCCCGTTTGTATAACTTCTTTTTGACGTGAACAGTCGATATGCGTTATTGGTGCATAAGCCTTAAATTCTCTTGGATTAAGAATAGGCTGATTTATTTTGTGATGATAGTAAGATTCCTGAAAATTTGCAAACATGTCATAGAGGGTTGCGTATTTATTGCTTTTAAAGTCTAAGTATAAATCGTTATATGGGTATCTTTCAGAATTTAAGAAGACTCTTATGTTTCTAAGTCCACAGTCATCGAATTTGCTCATATCAGTTGTAATTTTCCCTTTTCTATCTTTCTGAAATGCTATTATTACATGTCTAGGAGTTTCTACCTTAGTAGACGTCTTAACAGGCCATGTATGTCTGCTTGACGGAGGTAGAGATGGATATTCAATTAATTCCCAGCTTCTAAATTTTATAGGGAGGTCTACATTACGACTTATAAGTTTATTCAACCTAAGCTGTTCTGACATATTAACAGTGACATGAGGGACCCTCCAAAATAGTTTACTAATAATAATTTTGGTTTTTCAGCTTCATCGCTACTTGTAATGCTGTCTAGATCATTATTGTTACGTATTAATACTAATTCTTGTCTCATATTAATGACAATTTTTCGACTAGTAGTTTTAATGGAATGCAAACATTGAAATTTCCTTTTACATCGGCTATAATTTTTTCACCCACGCCTGTTTTCTTTTTTGGAAACCATCCAGCATTTTGCATGGAAATACTTTCATTTTCATTGTATGATATATAATTCTTTAAAGTTGAAACTAATCCAACATTTCTCGCTCCATCTATTACAACTCCATTCATTTCATATCTAATTTCACGAAACAAAAACGCAATACCATTATTAATAAACTCCAGTGCAACAGTCTCAGTTCCATCCTCTTTCATTAATTTTCCTTCGATGTACAAATAACTATTGCACGGTGCAGTATAAGCATCTAAATCTTGAATAGGGATTCTTATTTCATCATTGTAATCCAAAGTTCCGGATATATTGGATTGATATGTATGGAACTGATACTCCGCAACAGAGTTGTCGCTAAAGGGCTGACCAGTAATATTCAGTAAATCCATTATACTAAAACTTCCAATCCAACTGATTTTAAATATTGACGATTTTTTAATGTTAATGGTTCGATATTTTTTTTAATACTGTTGATTTCCTTCTTTCTAGCTCTTTTATAGTATGGCTGATGCTTGTAAACGGATGACGTTGAATTAAATATCAGCACCATTTAATTATTTGATTGATTTTCTAAGATGGAGTCTAACAGTTAAAGTCTCTTTTTGAAAATTAACAAGTTGCCCTGCTTGGTCTACTATTTTGACAGTGATGTTGCTAATAGTTTTAACGCACACTGGGAAATAAATAATATTCAAAGGTGACTCCACTATTTTATACCCAACAGGCACTGTTGGAAAAAACTGATGAATAATATGTACAGGTTGTCCATTAGAAAAAGAACCTACTGCAATGCTGCAATCGACACAGATAGCATTCACTTTAGATATCTTTACGTTATTATCGGAAGTATTGCTATCATTAACCTTTAACTCTCTCTTCTCGAAACCTAATACTGGACCTATCGAATCTTTCACGTTGAAATTAATTCTCGTATTTGCACGTATAGTGACTTTAGAAGTATTAATATCTGTGGTAATTCTGATAACTGCTTCATCATCTTCTTCGTTTATTTTGTTTACTATGAATTTTATAATGTCATCAATTTCATAACATCCCTCAGGAATTTCAGTTATATGTTCATAATTTTCTCCCCATGCAAATTTATTATTACTGTTGTCAATATTTGGAATAATATTATATTTATCAAAATTTACTAATCCAATTTCATAATCTATTTCATCATCTAAATATATTGGTGGATTGAAACTGTAATTTAATACGGAAGATTCTGCACTAAGAGTGAAAGTAAATGACATATTTACACATTAACGGTTTATAATGAAATGATCCTAAGATGCATGCATACGAAGGTTCACCTCCCACCAATCCACCAATCATATGAGGGGGTGTGGTTTATCCCCTCCACTCATCCAATACGCTTAGGTGGGCGGAGCTTATCCCCTCCACTCCACAAATCCGCTTATGTGAGCGGAGCTTATCCCCTCCATCGACCAATTACAATACATGGGTGGGATTTATCTCGACCAATCACAATAAGTGGGTTGATATTCACCTCCCACCAATCGACCAATCATATTATGAGGGGTGTGGGTTATCCCCTCCACTCAATCAATCCGCTTATGTGGGCGGAGCTTATCCCCTCCCATCGACCAATCACGTTCGGGGTGGGGGGAGGAGTGGGGGGTATACATGGGGCATATGGGGGGGGTACATGCCTTTTCTCATTATTAACCTACTAACGTCAGCTAATGTCTCACCAAACAAATGATTGTAATCATATTTACACTACAACACCATCGACACAATTTCGGGTTGATAAATATGGGAAACGGGTACCGGAAAATATATTAAAATTTGAACATTTTGAAAGACAAATGCAAGTACCATTTGTAGTCTATGCAGACTTCGAATCTATTTTGAAACCAATAAATACGTGTGAGCCAAATCCTGAGCACTCTTATACCAACAAAACATTTATTCATGAACCTTACTCTTTCGCGTATTACATAAAATGTTCCTTTGATAATAGCATTTCTAAATTTGAACTATATCGTGGATCTGATGCAGCTAAAGTATTTGTATCTCGTATAGAGGCTGATTTAAGGGAAGTTTATAATAGATATATGAAATATATAGTCCCTATGTCCCCGCTTACAGCGATAGAAAGAGAAAACTTTAACAATGCAACCATTTGTGGTATATGTGAGAAGCCTTTTGCAGAAGGTGATATAAAGGTGAAAGATCATTGCCACTTAACCGGTAAAATACGATTCGGTGCCGCACACTCCTTCTGTAATTTAAATTATAAAGTATCAAATTTTGTACCCATCATATTTCACAACATGAGCGGATATGATATTCACATATTTGTAAAGGAGTTATGCGCTCATAAAGATAAAGTGAACGTAATACCGCAAGACAAGGAAAAATATATATCTTTTACGAAACACCTTTACATGCACGATTACGTTACTGACAAGGGGGAAACAAAAACTAAATATTTGCAGTTACGTTTCATCGATAGTTTTAAATTTATATCAGCATCGCTACAAAATTTAGGGGAAAATTTGAACCATAGTCAAATGGTTACAACGAAGAACTTTTTTAGTGATAATGCAAAATTTATTTTAATGCGGCGGAAGGGCGTATTTCCATACAGTTTCGTAGATGATTTAGAGAAACTAAATAATCGGAGTCTACCCTCCAAGCTTGAATTCTATGACAGCCTAAATGAGACACATATATCAGATGACGGTTATGAAAGAGCTAAAGACGTGTGGGGGTTGTTCGAGTGTCAGAGTTTGGGTGATTATTCAGATATCTATTTAAAATCAGATGTCCTTCTTTTGTGTGATGTATTTGAAAATTTTCGTGAAATTTGCTTGGATAAATATAAATTGGGCCCCGCTCAATATTACACAGCTCCAGGTTTATCTTGGGACGCTATGTTGAAGCTAACTGAGGTAGAACTTGAATTGTTAACAGATATCGATATGATACATTTTTTTAAAAAAGCTATACGCGGTGGTGTGAGCCAGTGTACAGAAAGGAAGCATATCGCAAATAATACATTTCTACCTAATTATGATCCCTCAGAACCGTCGTCATTTATCACATATCTTGATGCTACGAACTTATATGGTCACAGTATGTCACAATTCTTACCAACAGGGGAGTTTGAGTGGTTGTCCGAAAGAGAAATTATCGACTTAGATGTTACTAATATTTCAGACGAGAGTCCACACGGGTATGTTTTTGAAGTAGACATACATTACCCACAAGACTTACATGATTTACATTCAGATCTCCGTTTCTTAGTAGAAAATATCATACCACCCAAATCAAAATCAAAATCACCAAAACTAATCCCAAATTTGAACGATAAGAGGCGATATGTTGTGCATTATGGAAACTTGAAACAAGCCATCGGAAATGGTTTAATGGTGTTAAAAACACATAGAGTACTTACGTTCAAGCAGTCGCCCTGGTTAAAAAAATATATCGATCTAAATACGCAAATGAGAAATTCAGTGACCAATAAATTTGAAAAGGATCAATACAAATTAATGAATAATGCGATATTTGGCAAAACCATGGAAAATGTTGATAATAGAAGAGATATAAAGTTGATAACTCATTGGGAAAATGTTAGAAGAACTATAGGTGCAAACGCACTAATCACTCGTCCAAATTTTAAATCTTGCACAATTTTTTCTGATGATTTTGTAGCGATCGAAATGAGCAAACTGAATTTAGTCTATAACAAACCAATTTACGTAGGATTTTGTATTCTTGAATTATCGAAGACGGTACTGTATAACTTTTTTTATGAAGTTATTAAAAGTCAATTAGGTGCTAACGCTTCCTTGTTGTACACCGATACGGACTCATTAATTATTAAAGTTTATACAGATAACTTCTACGACTTTATCGTACAAAACCCGGAAAAATTCGATACGTCTAATTATAGGGAAGGGAATAAATTTAATATTACAAAGAGCCCGCCAGTGCTTGGGAATATGAAAGACGAATTCCCTGAAGATCCTATTATCAGTTTTTATGGTACCGGAGCGAAAGCGTATTACGTGCAATCGGTTGGCAATGAGTTGAAGAAAGCCAAAGGCGTAAAGAAGTCTGTAATTCAAGAACAACTTACAATAGATGACTATAGGAAAATTGTTGAGCGGGGTGGGTTAATATTTCGTAAAATGAATACCTTCAGAAGTCACTTGCACGATATTTATACAGAGATGCGGAATAAAGTCGCCCTTTCTTATTATGACGATAAGCGTTTCGTGATTCCCAATACCACTAAAACTTTACCCTGGGGTCACTCAGATATAACATTTTTTCAAAGTGAACCTGAACAGAATTTACAGTGGTTAATATCAGCCTTAAATAGTGTCGCCGAACGAAATGTCGTGAAAGATGGCGATAAACTAGACGTATTACTCACAGCAATGAACGAGTTGAGCTAATTAATATCTAATTATTAATAATGTATTTGACTAGTTAACGCAAAGGTCGGTAATGGTAATATTCAATTGGAAAATTCATACCGATATTTCATATTATGTATAAGTGGAAATAAGAGATATTTGTATTAAATAAAATGTTAATTTATATGTTGCTAATGTAATAAAGAATTAAATTACTAAGTGATATTTTTTTTATTGTACGAGTATGGATGTGTAGAGTACCGTAGACAGTAAGATTGAGAGAGAGACCAGAAGAGTGGGGCGAGAAGTAGGGTGAAATAATTTCAACCAATAGGAACAAGAGTGGTAGGGAGTGGAGGGGATAGTTTAGCTTCGTGTGCTTCAGAAATGCTACAAGATTCTTTCCGTCTCCAGCTCTCGAGTGTGTAGAAGTGTGAAAAATAGTGCTCTGTGCTTTATTCTCAGCTTCCTTTGTGCTCTGTGCTTCGTTTCGTGTTCTGTGTTTTGTGCCCGTTTGTCGTGTCCGTTTTGTGTTCGTGTGTGGAAGTAACCATGGTAGGCCAAAGAAAGATTGGTGTTTCTGGTGGTAGCGGTAAGGAAGGCGCTTTGTTGAGTCCTGTGGCCGTATATTTAACTAATTATATGCCAGGGCAAGACAGCAACAGTAACGCTTTTCCGGGTGATGGCACGGTGAACTACCAGAATACACCGATTGACCCTGACGTAGGACTACTGCCTGATATCGAGATCACGGCAGAACAACTAAACCAGTGCAACCCTGGTTTTGATGAACTGTTGAGTGATCTTGGTATCTCTAACTTAGACGCGCCGGTTTTGGCCTCGGATGGAATTAAAATAAATAATCCCACTGAGACTGAAGCCGGCACATCTAATGTAGGATGTCAGAGTGAGGCCTACCCGAACTCCGCGTGGTCTAATTTGTCTGCGGTTAAGGAAACGAGTTGGGATTTGGGTAGTGATTCTGATTTCGAACCACCATCTAAAAAATCAAAGTTGGAATCACTTCCCAAATCTCGAACTCGTTATTTTAAAAGAAAAGATTCGCAGCGAGGTCAAAATAAGACGACGCCGTATCCTTCTCAGAATTCTGTACTTGCACCTGTAAAGGGTCGTTTTAGTGTTGAGGCTAAACCTTCAACATCGAAACAAACCAACGAAATTCAAGCGCAGATAGAAAATACTGAGAAAGGTCACAGTCAAGATGGTATGTCGATTCTTAGAAGGATTTTGGAAGCGAAAGCATCTGTTCCTGCCCCCCCGAGCCCTATCCCCGATACCGTCTCAGACAAGGGACAGGTAGAGATGCCTGAAAAGCCGACGAAAGCAGCAGCGAAAAAATCACTAGGCGTAAAGAAGCCTACGAAAGCAGCAGAAAAAAATCATTAGGCGTAAAGAAGCCGACTGCTAAAAAAGCTGCTATAAAAAAGTCGGTAGCTAAAAAGCCTTCTATGAAATTGACGGAAGGGAAAAATAAATCGTCTGGGGGCGATGTGCTCATGCAACCGGCTTGTTCGAGCGCGTCGTTACCAGAGCCGACTCGACCTGTGGCGAAGTCTGGCAATGCTGCATTGGAACAAGCCGGTTGTTCAAATGTGGTGTTGCCGGTAGAACCCCGAAATCGTGCTCCGATTGTGAATCAGAATGATTCTGATTCAGAATCGGAGGTATTCTCCCAAAGAGGTAGGTCCTTCTTCGACGAGTTTTTCCAATATTACAAAGACCTTAAGCGGGAGGATATGGATTGTAGGGCGAATACCGAGAACGACGGCAACTTGAAAGACCACGCGGAGTCTCTCTTACGAGAGGCTGAAACATATGAACGGAAGGCGGCCGCGTATAAGTCTCGTGGACAAGAAATACTCAGGGGCATTGCGCTCTGAAAAGAGATCCCGAAAGCTACACGAGATAAAAAAGAAACTGGGAATAAGGTAAAGTGTATTAACACACTACGGTGGAAAGGCGAAATTGTATTGTCAGTATAAAAAAATTGTATATAAATTCAGTAGTATTAAGTAGAATTAAGGAAAAATTTAAAAATTGAAGATTGTATATAAATTAAGTAGTATTAAGTTAGAATTAAGGAAATGTAAAAATTAAAATGTAAACAAAATTTAAAATGTAAAATTAAAATGTAAAAAAAGTAAAATAATGTAAAATGTAAAAAACTTTTCTTATTTTCTTGGAAAAATATTAATGCAATATTATAATGAGTTGAAATAAAAGTACTGCAATGTAAGCAATTGTGATTTAAATTGTATGACAAATAAAAGAAAATAAAAAATTATTATTTTATATGTATGAACAAATAATTTTATATAATAAATGATTTTACAGAAATCGATTTTTTTTTATTTAACAATTGGTGTAAAATGTGAAATATAATGCATATAAAAGAAGTACATATACAATAAATAAATAAATAAAACTGATATAAGTTAGTTAATTGTATTAATATTACAACAAGTGATTTAAGAAAATATGAAAAAAACAATAAAAAAAAGTACATACACAATACATATATATATAATAATAATAATAATAATCTTTATTTCTCAATCACAATATGTTACAAAAAAATTTTTTTACAACACAAGTAACTGAAGAAAGCGTCGATAAAACAGTAATAATTACAAAATTAGAATGTAAACATTCATATGGGTCATATATATGTATAAAAAATATTAGTAATCAATTATTAAAAAAAAATGTCAATAAATACAATAGTATAACATACGGACAACAAAAAATAATAACACAAATAATTGTATAGAACACACAAACAAGCATATTATTATATGTATGTATATAAAAGTCAATGTTACACAAAATATTCCTCCAAGGAATAACAATTTTTTTCTATTAAAAATTTTCTTACATTTCTCTTAAAACTGTTAATATTTTTAGACTGTTTTTTCGTGTCAGGTAGGAAGTTAAAAAATTTGCAGCCATTATACATAGGCCCTTTCTGATAAAAAAGCCGAGACGTGTTGATCAGGAATCAGGGTATTTCTAAATCTAGTAGAATGTTCATGATTTATTTGGTTGCGTTGAAATAGATATTTATGTTTAAATACAAAACAACAGATTTCATAAATGTAAACACTAAACACAGTCAAGATGCTTAATTTCTTAAAGTGATATCTGCAAGATTCTCCTCTAGACAGCCCTTCTAATATTCTAATTGCATATTTTTGTAAAATAAATACCCTTTGGACTTGACTACAGGTATCCCAGTTAAGAATTCCATATCTAATAATTGAATGGATATTTGCATAATATAACGTAAGCAAAACATTTAAGCTGCAATGGTATTTTATTGAACGAAGAGCATAGCAATTTTTTCTTAGCTTTTCACACATTAGGTCTACATGATTAGCCCACTTTAGGTTGTGGTCGAAGGTAACACCTAGTATCTTGGCTGACTGACTAAAGTTAAGATAGGTGTTATTTATTATATTGTTTTTATTACAGTTATAATTATGCGAAAACATCACTCTTACAGTTTTATCTTGGTTTAATTCTAAAAAAATTTTTTCTGACCAACATTTAATTTTTTCATATACAATATGCATGGTGTTACAATATGCATGGTGTTCAAACTTGACGTTGCATCCTTTTCTACTATTAACATGTTTGTGTCATCAGCATAACAGATAAGATGTGTATTAGGGATTGTTTGAATAGTTAAAGCTAGATCGTTCGCAAAAATTAAATATAACAATGATCCCAGAATAGAACCTTGCGGAACACCTCTGTTTATTAAACAACCATTACTTTTTTGACCATTAATCTCAACTATTTGATAACGATTGTTTAAAAACGAGTTTATGATATTTAAAGCGTGACCACGAACACCATATCGATTTAGTTTCAGCAAAAGAAGTTCATGATCTACACAATCGAAAACACGAGAAAAGTCTACAAACAGTCCAAGTGGAATAATTTTTTTGTCAATAGCATTAAGAATATGTGTAATAAATTCAAAAAGGGCTGTGTCTACATTTTTAGTGTTCATAAAACCATGTTGAGTCGGCATTAAAATTTTGTTTTTAACAAAGAAATTCATTAATTGATCATTTATACCTAACTCTAACAGTTTTGAAAAGCCCGATAATAAACTATTTGCTCTGTAATTAGAAAGCATGTTAACATCCTCTTTTTTGTAGAGTGGTAAAACCTTTGCAAATTTTAATGTATTCAGAAATTCTCCTTTTTCAAAACATAAGTTTATAACAAAAGTAAGAGGAATGTAGATGAATAGTTTACACTTTTTTATTAAGTTGTTTGAAATTTCATCAAACCCGCAAGAATTTGATGGTTTTAGTCTGTTAATAAAAGAAATAACATCATCTCGGTTACAGGAGAAAGAAAAAAGTTTTATCTGACAATGAAATATTTGAATTTAAGAAATTAATATCTTTAGTCAAACTGTTGCTTGTGTCATTTTTAGTAAAATGAGTGTTAAATTTATTTGCAGCCTCCAAGTCACTGATCTGAACATCATTTTCAAAGAGTTCAATTTTTCTAGTAGATTCTTTACCCTGTATTTCTGAAATAACATTCCACATTGTCTTCATTTTATTATTTGAACTATTTATTTTATTATCATAATATGCACATTTAGCCTTTTTTAATTTTACCTTGTATTCGTCGTTTAGTTCTCTACAAATAACACGTAGCTCAGGATATTTTTGAGGCAAATCAGAGAACATACATACTCTATTTTTCAACTCCAGTAAATCATGTGTTATCCATTTACAGTCATTTTTTTGGTTATTAGGTGTGAAATGCATTAATGGAAAAATCAAAGTAATATAAAAAGGAATTTATAAGTGAATTGAAGGCCATATTAGGGCATTGTTGTACTAGCACAGTGTGCCAATTCTCATTTTCCAGATATTTACAAATTTTTTTTGTATTTTGCGACGAAAATTGCGCATGCGCAGTTTATTTTTAGTGCTCAAAATTGAGCTTTTGTGAGCAGAATATTTCGTTTTTGTGCTCAAAGTAGCACTGTCATGCAAAAAAAATTGCGCATGCGTAGTTTATTTTTCAATGTTCAAAATGGAGCTTTTATTTATTTCGCACTTTCATGAGTAAAACACTTCTTTTTTTTTGTGTGATAAAAACAAAAATTTCCAATGCTATTTTGTTTAATAAATGATTTAAAGAATATGAATATATTTATTTGATAAATGGTTTATGGACCATCTCCATCATACTCCATCTGGACGTTATATTCGTCCCATGTTCCCATGTCTTCTCTGGGGCAGTCGCTTGTTGAGGTAATGGTACTCTCTTGAACGGGATTCATTTTAGAACTGAGCTACAAATGAGGAGGACTTTCTTATATATAATCCCACCACCACCTCACCCCACCCCACCCCACTACTCACATAAATAAGAGTAGAAAGTGTGTAACACCATCAATAGATCAATAGCACTGGCAACATAAACAATAATTGAAGTGAGGTTTATTTTAAACACAGATTTCTCTCACAACAGTATTGACACTTCACCACTTCATCACCACCACATCATTCACTTCATCACTTTCTTTTTTGTAAGTGTTACTTATAGTAACATTGTGTAACTTACATTTAAATATTCAGTAAATAAAATTCAATTTCAAGTTTATTTATCACTTAAACTAATTATATAAATATTTACAATAAACTAAGAATTAAATATATACATCACTTAAACTAATTATATAAGTATAATATTTTTAGTCGCAAACTCCTCTATAAATCCTTATTTTACTATAAGGAAAGTAACCAGACTGCAACCAAAGTTACAAATCTGGCGCGTTAAGTGTAATAATTGCATATTACCATCAAAACGCTAATGCTTCGATTGCAACAAACACCAGCCGAAAGACTGATCCTACTTAAAGGAGCTCCCTTGCAATCGAAGCATTAGCGTTTTGATGGTAATATGCAATTATTACACTTAACGCGCCAGATTTGTAACTTTGGTTGCAGTCTGGTTACTTTCCTTATAGTAAAATAAGGATTTATAGAGGGTTTGCGACTAAAAATATTATGTTTAATATTCCGCCCTCTCAAAGCACATTTAAACTATGCTAAGCCAAGTCAGGCTATTTATTTTTCGATTGCAACAGACACTGGACCGCTAGATGGCGCGTGCTCTCTCATGTCGGTCGTCGCATACCTACCTTGCACTGACGAGAGCCAACAGCTCGAAACTGCAGTCTGCAAGTGGTGTGTGACGACTGGCAAGGGAGCTCCTTTAAGTAGGATCAGTCTTTCGGCTGGTGTTTGTTGCAATCGAAGCATTGGCGTTTTGATGGTAATATGCAATTATTACACTTAACGCGCCAGATTTGTAACTTTGGTTGCAGTCTGGTTACTTTCCTTATAGTAAAATAAGGATTTATAGAGGAGTTTGCGACTAAAAATATTATGTTTAATATTCCGCCCTCTAAAAGCACATTTAAACTAATTATATAAGTATTTACAATAGACTAAGAACTAAAACTATATACATATTTACAAACACAAATTATCTATTCACATTGCAAATATTACAGATCTCCACTCGCCTAATTTGGTACAGTGGATCTCTGCAAGATTTGCAATATCCCCGCCTGCCCCCTGTTATCCTTGTAGTGGCATGGTAGTCCACATGCCGATGTGTCCCCGGATCCACTCTGGACTCGTAGCCTAGGAAACATCCGTGGCAAAGTTGATATTCCATACCACCTATCACCATGACCGCCACATAGGTCATTGTGGTACAGAATATACCCTCCATTGGATGCACCCTTGGCAGATATTTATAATTTATCTGCCTTTGTCCTCTTGGATCGGGAACATCCGCGACGATACCCTCATCATCACTGGAATCGTCTGCAGCAGCGGCACCCTCTTCGGCGTCAAAGAAGACCTCATCATCTTCCTCGTCGCTTTCCTCATCGCCTTCCTCATCGTCTTCAACTTCTACCTCGTCGTCTTCGGGAGCAGCCAAGTCGTCCTCTACCTCTTCAAGGTACCACAGATTGTTAAGGATATCTAGGGATGCTAACCAGTCCAGGAATCTGAGGTTAGCCCAACCAGCAGGTACAGCAGCCATGTTAATAAATGGAAGAAGAATATATAAGACAGTTGACCGAATAATAAACGTTGAAGTTTACAAAGCAACTGATCTAACATTGAGTTGCACCTCCTCTTTTAAACATGTAGCTGGTGACGTCACATCATTTCTAACGATATACCATGACTCTGATATCGACAATTCTAGCAACTACTTGAACGAACAGGCGCATGAGGAGGAACCCAGTTATTAGTCAGCTGTCATACCGTACACTTGTTTTTAAAACAGCAATGTCTTGTCCAAGAGAGTGGCAATCGAAACCAAAAATCGCCGTATATCCATATAGTATGGATGGTTCAATTGTGTGCTATAATTGTTACCAATTCTAGGCAAAGCAGAATATTAATTCATGTACTGGACTATGTCCAACTTGTATAGAAGAGAATCCAGTGCCAATGAATACCGCTCGAAAAGCAACGTCACGTGAGCGTCAGGAAAATGAGTGCTACAAGTGTTTGCAATCCTTGGTTCGTACAAATTTTGGAATCAACAGAGATGTTTGTGAGTCATGCAAGGTGGAGCACCCATTGAGGCAGCGGTGTCTGGTTTGCAACAAGTACACTGATGATTGCTGGAACAATATTTGCAGAAAATGCAGAGACGAGGCGGTATACTGTGTGTTACTTTGTGAAAATGTGGGACATATTTATGGAGGTCAGATCAAACATGACACAGACTGTTTCTGTTAGGAAGCGCTGCTGCCGAGACGAGGGATTTCATAGCCTGATTAATTCCATAAATATGTATTTGTCTTTTTCTGTATTATACACACTTTAAGTACATATATTATAATTCGTTGTAAATATTTTCTTGTCAATAAAATTTATTTAAATTATTTTTCTTGATTTCATCTAATAATCTTTAGTTCACTCAAAATGTTAACAAACTTTATTTGCACATATTTTTCTTTAATATATATATATATAATTGCTATATCGGGAAAATAGATAAAACAAATATTAATGGAATACACGCATTTTATTATGAAATTTTTAAACATAAGTAAAATATCAGTTGTTATAAATATACATATTTTATATAAAGAATGTGACAATATTAAATAAGAGATGCTTCGTTAATCCAAGAGTTGTGGTCATTAGAGAATCCGAGCCACTTCACAAAAACCTTATTCCCTCTCTTTCTTAAAACCTTTTCCACCAGGTAGACATCAGGGTATTTAGCTTTTTGTGGCTCCATTTCATAAAAGCACCCCTTTATTGGTTGGCCATGAATGTCCTGGAGTGTATATGTTGTGGGATTTGTTACATTTATTTTAACGATCTTGAAAAGTTCAGTCGAAAAATTAGCTGTGAACCCCTTTTCAAATACACCTTTATATTTACTGATTCGAACTATATCGCCAACACAAAATTTAGGTTTCAAAGCAATTTTAATGTGATTATAAGCATTTAAACGTGTAGTTGGTTTAACATCAGCAGGTTTCATACCAGTCGTACGATGTATTTTATTATTTTACAATTTTGTAATGTGGGATAGAATGTCAACCCATTTGTATTTACCTCTAGCTGAGAATTCTTTATATAACCAGGTTTTCAATGTTCGTATTACTCTTTCTGCAATTGCTGCTTTTTTCGTACTATATGTGGAGTAATGATTAATGACGTATTGCTTCATTAAAGCAGAAAAATTTTTGTTGTAAAATTCCGTAGCCTGATCGCTTTGCAGATTTTTAGGAGAATACTTCGATTCTTGTAAAATGCTTCTCATAGCCTTTGTAATTTCAATACCAGTTTTATTTTTTAGAGGTCTAGTCCACAAATATTTTGAGTAGCAATCGATCACTATGAGAATGTATCGATAATCATTGTTTTCGTCAGCATATGGCTGGATTTCAGCTAAATCCATTTGCCATAAATCACCATAACTTTTGATTATTGTTCTTCTTCTACGGAAATTTCTCCTACAAGCTTTATGCAATTCGTTAACAACTTGTAATTTCTCATTACTAATCACCATAATTGAAGTCTAAGTCAGGCGTTTATAAATAATTTAGGTCTGTTTTTCACTTTTTTCCTAATGTAGCAGCGCTGTCCGTGACTTCAGCCACTATTTCATCTATCACTTGTTGATTACGATCGTTCCTCCCAGCTTGTGCCACAATATTTCCAAGTGATTTCTGTCGCACTGTCATACCTTTCAGACGGGATTCATTGAGAATGTGGTGCACTTTGCTTATTGCATCATATAGAATAGTATAATTGTCCTCGGTTAATTTCTTAACTCCAGAAATTTCTTTATTAATGTGTTGCAGCGCGTCATTAATCATCTCGGTAATTTTGCTGTGTACAAATTCACTATATTCAGTCCACTGATTCTCCATAAATGCAATGTATGACTTTTTAATATCTTTCATATATTTATCGATATTTTCATCTACATAGTTGCGGGTTACACCATCTTTCTGATTTATTGGTTCACCAATGTGCAGTAAACGCTTATTTTGCATATCAAATTGATGCTGGTGATGATTGCGGTGAGGTTAAAACCAATACCTGGGGGTCCACGTATGATAAACGATTTATTATTACTTCTTCGTCTACCGAACTTGTCAATTGTGTTGTTTACAACAACCATTTCTGTTTACGTCTGACCCCGTTTAAGCATTTTACAATATTTTATACTAGTCAAATAAACGTGAAATGAATTTTAACTTCACTAATAGATTATCCCTTCTTCCCTCATTTCTTCCAATAAACTAACTATTTCGTTATTAACACCGTTGTTACCCACCATTTTTGAGCTATAGAGCAGACGAAGGCGGTCCATCAGTTCTTTCGGTTTATTCCAATATACATAATCCACACCTCTATTATTGTATAATTTGTTAATAGGGAAACCTGAGCCAGATTTGGATCTCGTCACAACTGTAGAAGATACCAATGGTTTTATAACATTAATGAATTTCTTCCATTTACATTTATTCAAACCCTCTTTTATATCATAATTTTTATATGGTGCCTTTGTCTGTTTTAATATTTCTGCATATAATTGATACTCCTTGTCACCAATAATAACCTCATTACTACGAGAAATTTGTGGTTCTTTCATAAATATCATATCATATAACTTAGGACTGCCAGAATACGTCCCCACCTTCTTAGTTCCACGCCACAATGTGATATTTCCATTAGAAAAACGTATTTCAGCATTACCCATTTGTAGTTTTTCTGTATGGGGGTCTAAGCGTACACCGTATATAGTGTCATACTTAGCATTGTCGAATTTCAGATTTTCTAAATGTGTTTTCACTATACTTATCACATTTTCCTTCTGCGCCACTAATAGAACTTTCTGAATATGGAGTGCTCATTAACGACGATCCCGGTGGTGTTTCCAAAAAATATTGTTGACTTACATTTTTGTCACCATCTTCATCACTAGTTTCAGGTGTTGCTTTCAATGTGCTAGTACTAGCTCTTGAACTTTCTATGGATTGTGTTGGTTTCTGAGTTTGTGTTGGCGATTGGTCATGTGAAGCAGATGATATAACCTTTAATGGTTTTGTTATGGGTTCATAAATTTTTTCGAGTGTTAACTGATTCTCAATATTTCTTCTCTTCACAGAGTTGAATTTTTTGCGCACTGAATCGGTGGCCTCAATCAGTTCGCGTTTCAGTCTTCTCCCATGTTTCTACCTATAGCACTACTGTGTTTATTCTCACCATTGTCATTCATGTCTAATAAATACAGCCTCACTGCTGAAGTTATCCCGATGCTATCTGTAGACCAATTAAAATTTTAATGACAATACTTCATGGATATATGAAACTATCAAGTCCTTTGCGATATCTCCCTTCATTTACTTCTCTATCCTTGTCAATTACAAGAAACCCATATTTGTCTTTCCAACACTCTGCACACATTTCTTGAAATTGCTTAAAAGACACATCCAGTGAGACATGGTCGGAGAAAATGTGGTGTAAATTCATATCATCCTGCTTAAAAATTGCTATGAAATTACTATTGTCCCTTACCAACTGTTTAGGGACGCGGGAATACGTTTGTGCCAAATAGAAACAATCTACATGTTTATGACGCCCCATTGAGAAGAATGCTCGAATAACATCTTGCTTTTCACATATAACATCATCAAATATAAATATAGACTCAGGCTCAGCGTCGAATGGTTGCACTATTTCCGCGTTGTTACTGAAGGTGTAATATCCTAGCCCCTTAATCGGTGCTAATATATCGCGTAAATATTCATACTTGGGTTGATGTAAGGACTTTGAATATAAGTATATGTTTGAAAAACGTAGCCCAAGTGGATGAGTAAGCAAAGTTATTAGTAAATTTGTTTTGCCACAAGCACTTGGACCTATTAAGAGTCTGCGAATAGTTGAGGGAAGTAGCGGGCCATGGCGTGATTCGACTTGTAGCCCATATCCTACTTTTTCATCTAAATTATCTGCAGCAAGTTTCTGTTTCTGCTTCACAATGCGCATCGTAGCACGGATGGACACTATATAAATAGATGTACGTATTGTGATTGTTATTTAAATGGTGTCAACGGAGAAGCACACACGTGAAAATCGTCATGGTTTAAAGATTGGTAAGGGGGTAGTCAATTCTCTAATAAATAAGCTCCCATTTGAACTACACTTACCGGGGGTTACCAGTATTGTGGTCCAGGTACAAGATTACACAAAAGATTGGCACGAGGTGATCCTGGTATAAACAAGCTCGATGCTGCATGTAAGCAGCACGATATTGCATACGATCAAAACACTAGTAATTTAGCAGCCGGACACAAAGCAGACTATCAACTTGAACAAGCTGCCTGGAAACGAGTTAAATCAAAAGACGCAAGTTTCAAAGAAAAGGCCGCCGCGTGGTTAGTTACAACTATAATGAAGGGAAAACAATGCCTTGGTATGGGCTGTATGTCAAAAACACCCCGTACTACAAAGAAACGTATAATTAAAAAGAAAAACAAGAAAAACTCGAGGAGGCTTTTGGTGCTGTTATAGTACGCAAAGTACGTGAAGGCATACGTAAAGCCGGTGGTAAACGATCAATTGCTAAGGACACAAAAAAAATGACACAAATAGCGCTTCAAGCAGCACGACAATACATGAAAGCAGCTGGTGGAAAACGTAATATTCGTACGCCTAGGATAATACCAATACCGAAAGTTGGCGGAGTTCTACCTTTAATACCTATTTTTGCTGGATTATCAGCATTGGGCAGTTTAGCTGGCACTGCTGCTGGTATAGCTAAAGCAGTAAATGATGTTAAAACGAGTAGAGATGAATTAGCGGAAAAAAATCGCCATAATAGGCAGATGGTGGCTATTGCCATAGGCAAAAGTGGCAAGGGGCTATATTTAAAACCATATCGCAAAGGGCTAGGTCTTTATCTAAAACCACAAAGTTCAAAAAACTTCTAGATGCTCTTCCCCGAAAACCTCTCACTAATATCGATCTTAAATATTATGCAGAGAAGATGAAAGTACCTTATTTTCGGGGAATATTTATGCGCGACAATCTACCAAATTCTGGACCACGTCATAATGAATCAGTCATCATAAATCTGGACAGTATAAATGGTCCTGGAACACACTGGGTGGCATTTAAGAAACGTGGAAATTTAGTCACATATTTCGATAGTTTCGGTGATTTACCCCCACCGAGAGAATTAGTTTTATACTTGCGCAGAGGTTCAAAGTCGACCGACAAAATTTACTATAACTATGATCGCCAACAAAATTTCAACACAGTGTGGTGTGGCCATTTGTGTTTGAAGTTTCTCACTACAAAATAAATACCGACGCTTAAGAGATAACATCTACAGACCTTGAAATGGATCGGGAAAGCATTAAGCAAATGGGTCAATCACTAATCGCGTTCTCCCGTTTACGCAGTCTATTGAAGATGAGTAAACAACAATTGGCAAATATGCCTAAAGAAGTAATGATTGGATGTGCTGCACATGAAATTGCATTAGTATGGGACAAACTACCCCAACATCTCCAGAATGATATTGATATTTTAAAATATCAATACTGTCAAGAACATTACAATGATGATGATGATGATGGTGGTAGCAGCGTTGATGTTAATGATGGACCGACACCTCGAAGAATATTTTGCTGCTACTGTAAAGTGCGTGATGTTAATGTAGCATCAAATAATGATATACAGGCATCTCCATCATCCAACAAGAAACGAAGATTACACCGCGGTTATTGCTGTAGCTCACAATAAATTCATGAGAGAACACTAAAGATCATCAGTCATGTCGTACACGTTCACTCTATCAAACCGCTCTAGTGTGCTCAGTGCTGAGTTTTATCCACCCATTGAATTAGATACCAAAGGACGATATGGGTTGGGATTAACCGGATTCTATTCTTACAATTCTATATTCAACGTAGACGAAACCAACAATCGTTTTTGTTATCGAACTGGACCAAAAGTAGCCCCCACATTTATCAGCATACCTTCCGGAACCTATGAAATTGAAGAAATATATCATGCAATACTAAAAGCTCTGCCTGGTGATAAGAAAGAGGAAAAAGAAAAACTATTTCGATTGCGAGCGAACAACAATACGCTGAAGTGTGAGATTTGGTCAAAATATGGAATTGACTTTACACAAGCAAACTCTATTGGTAATTTATTGGGATTTGAATCGACTTATTTGCATTCAAACACTAATCATAAATCAACATTACCTGATGATATTATGAAAGTAAGGATGATACGTGTAGATTGCAACATTATCTCTGGAGCATATCTGAATACCCTTAAATCCCATACCCTTTTCGAGTTCGACATAGATGTTGAACCAGGTTACAAACTTACCAGAGAGCCAGCGAACATCATATATTTGCCTATTAGACCTGAAGGACGTCAGTTTATCGACAACATTACACTACGCATATTGGATGATAATGGAGATTTAATCAATTTTCGTGGTGAGAAGATTATCGTAAAGCTAGAATTGAAACAGTTTTAAAATCGCAAACACAACGGGTTTCCGATATAATCAACAACGATTAGCACACAATCGTTTCAATATGATTGACGATAAAAAGACTAATGACTGCGGAAATCGATTCATTCAACGTGTAGAGCTTAAACGGTTAAGACATATCCTGCCAGCTAGAGACCGTGCATTTCTTCGATCCATCGGATTGAAACTGAGAGAAAAATAGTTAATAATGGTGACTTTTACATCTAGTGAAAAACTTGAGGTGTTCGAGGAACCTGTATTCGATCAGTCACTCGTTAGCTTACATGAGCATACATATAAACCACACGGCTCACCATATTATAGAAACTCTGATGAAGTACGTATTCCTGTCAATTTTCAGGACTTAATACTTAACATTACAGAGGGTTACATTTATATAGAAGGAAAATTTACCCCTAGTGATGTTACCAAGAAGTGTTATCTATCTAACAATGTGCTAGCTTTTCTCTTCGAAGAAATAAGATGTGAAATGGGTGGTGGACAGGTCGCTGTCGTTAGGAAGCCTGGCATCACTACTACAATGAAAACTAGGGTGTCATATGGACAAACATCCCTCCCATCGCTACTAACTATAGGTTGGGGTCTCACCGAGAAAAAACAGGATATTTTAGATACTACCAGCCACGTTTTCAGCGGTAAACTCCCTCTTAAGTACCTCATGGGTTTTGCAGAAGATTATTCCAAAGGTATTTTAAATACAAAACAGGATTTAATTTTAATTATAGCACGTTCCTTTAAAGACTCTTACATTGGAGAAGTTGATGCACAGTTAGAAATTAACAAAATCGAATGGAAGATAAGACATATTGTGCCTGAAGTTAGACAAAAGGTTAAACTATTAAAGAAAATTGATACGAGCAGTAATAATGCTAAAGTTAAAATGGCTTACCGTATGTGGGATCTCTATGAGCTACCCACTCTACGTGATACTGCTTCTGATATATGGGCTGTTAAAACCACTAACAATCTTGAGAGACCTCGATACATCATTATCGGATTTCAAAACAATGGCAACTCTAGTGACAGAACCAAAGACGCCGCAAGTTTTATACATGCAGATATAAATAATATTCGGCTATATTTAAATATTTAAAATTTCCATATGAATGTTGGAATTTAAATTTCGATAAGAAACTCGACTCTGCAGCCTACTACGCCTATGAAAATTTCCAACGTAGTTATTATGATAAAGATATGAGTGAACCTATGATGGACCTTGGCGAATTTAGAAAAAATCCATTGTTTGTTATTGATTGTTCACACCAACCAGATGCAATGAAATCATCCACCGTCGATATAAAAATTGAATTTGAGACACGGAAGACGAAGTTTCCCGAACAAACACGAGTATATGCACTTATACTTCATGATGCGTATTTAAGTTATAGCGCATTAGATGGTTCAGTTCAGTGTGGCATTGCTGGTGCTAAGTAACGAATACCTATTACCATGACGTCATTAGGTAGCCAATTTCCTACTTTAATAGTTGACTTGCAGGGGTTTCAATATAAAACAAATGATTTTACCGTTAAAGAATTAGCTGTTCTATGTTGTAACACTAATCAGCAAGCACACTATTTCTTCAAACCACCAAATCCTTTCTCATCACTAACCCAAGGTGAACAGACTCACTACCGATGGTTAGAAAACAACTACCATGGGGGCATAAAATGGAGTGATGGATATATTCAACTGTCAGAATTCCCACTAATACTTCATCGACTTTGTCAAAACGCAGTTAATAATTTTCGACGCAATGTATTGTCAGAGGATGTTATAATTGTATGCAAAGGCAAATTAAAGAAAAATGTTCTACAGCATCATCTAAAATGGAATAGAGTTATAGATCTAGATGACTTCTCACCCTGTATACCCAATCTAAAATCGATAAAGGTACCAAGATGTATGGAACACACCCAACCAAAATATAGTCACTGCTCTCTTGCAAACGTTCACTTTCTCAACAAATGTATTATAGATTTAAATATAGAGTTAAAATAAATATCTTTGAATATGTTTATATTTAGGATTAATAATTAACATTTTTTCATTTATGTCACCAAAAATAATTATAAATAAATTAATGTGTAATCTAATAATGTGTTTCATTTATTTCAATTTTAATTTTAAAAATAAAACAACTATATTTATATATTTCAGTAATAATAATTTTATTACACCATTTACATATTAATATTATTAACAGAAGAATTACAATAAGTGATTAACTACTAATTGAGCTGTCTTCATCCTGTTCTTCATCAGATTGGTCGAGTTGATACTTTTCAATAATTTTCTTAGGTAAGTATTTTTCTATGTCACATAGGAAACGTTTTAAATTCATTTCTACTAGTTGCTCAGAGAATTCCTCTAAATTCACAATACCACGAGAGTATTTACCACATAGTTGTGCACCTCTGTAATACCTCTCAGAATCCTCATTAAGCTGTTTAACTTTTTCAGCATCGAAGCAGTAATTTAGATCATAATTTATTGCATGGAGTCTATCCATACTTAAGTCGCCTAGTACAGAAGATAGTCTTTCAATTGCCGAATTAATGTCTTCTGCCCTTACCCAACGTTCCGCTGAATATTGCATCCACATTCTTGTCGATTATAGTGAAGCTAGAAATTATATAAATAAAATTAGAATAAGTTGAAAAAACAAATGATAAAACTACTTACATCTCTGCTACTATTGTAGGAGCAAGCAATTCGTATCGGAATACTGACTCAATGTGAGATAATGAGTGATCTAAAAATTATTATAATTTGTAATATTTCTACCTAAGTTATACTTTCACTATACTATATTTATTGGCTAGATAATTTAAAGCATACAAATATTTTAAATAGTTCAAATCACACAATAAGTTCGAATTTTATTAGTGACCTCAATTTGGCACCGGCATAAATAGGGGAATTTTCTCCTAAATAAATCAATGCATATTTACCACCAGACGAATTTATTTCTTCTATATAAGATATATTTCAAAGTTCAACAATACGTTTAGGCAAAAATGATTTAAAGGTAGTATTTGTACTTTCATCGAATAAATGTACTAATATCGATTTTCCAAAACGTGTATTAACCATTAACATTTTTTTAATGGCGTAAACCTTATTTAAAATTAACGATGAAATAGGTTTTTGGTCAAAAACCTCAGTATCTTTCACAATGAGTTCATTAGGGGCTAATAAATCGATATTGGTAGCCATATTTAAGTAATTGAGTACAGTGAAAGAATTACTAACCAAGAAATGTTACAGAACTTTGCTTACTTACAATTCTTCAGATCACAACACTATGCTCACTTATTAACTGTAGGCGAATCAGACTAAATATGATTTTGTTCTGGTAGCCCTTACTCTTTTATAGAAAAGGTATACTACGGCACAAAATATCAAACCCCACTACATTTTACTGTGTACGTATTGAACAAATGTAATTTTAGAGGTCAAGTCGCGTGGCAAGAAGGAAGCGCCATCCTTGCACGCTCTAATAGTATTAGCCAAAGCCAAGGTCGCAGCAAGTGATCGTTCTGGGTAAGAGCAACACTGCACCCTTCAAGTCGAAACGCACTGCGATCGTCCAAGGTCAAGGTCGCGGTATCTAGTCTGGGGGTCTAGGCATACACAGTGACCTTGAATGGCAAGCCAGCAGGTGCACGTTCAAGGCCAAGGTGGGGGGAGACCCAGCTTCGGCTAACTTCCTCTACTAAAGTACCCAAAATATATAATCAGCAATACTTTTAATGATAATGTCGTTTCTTAACATCCAAATAATTAAACCACATTTTAAGCGTTATTTCAACACCGTAAATGAACGTTTAGGAGCCCGACCCTGCTTTATTGTACACAAAGCAATGTCATCGCTGTGCTGCTGCCATCTATCCCACTGTTTTAAACGAAATTTTAACAATTTCGTATTCGCCATTTAATATGACGAAATATTATGCAGACTTTCACTTTTTTTCATGTTATTTTATACTACATCGTATTATATTTTATTTGAATATTTAAGTCCCTTTATAAAATATAAAACAATTTATGGTGAATTTGCCACGAATGAGTGATACGTTCGCGTTGAATGATCAAGGAAGAGAAAATTTTGAAAACTTAATTTTAACTAGGATTACAATATAAAATGTAATAAGTCCTTGTCTTAAGTTTGCTAGTTTACATAATGAAATCAATTCTGAATTCTGTTGACTCGTTTTTGAGATGAATGTATAATAAGAATGATGATATTTTACGCACCATTTGACCTTGGTAACGCACCCTTAAAATAAATGAGAATTTTGACAGACGTCTTGAAGACAGTCTCCAGCAGAATCTTGAATAGAGTTTTGAAAAGAGGCTAAAAAAAGTTTTCAAAAGAAGTCGTAAAAAGTCTGTAGTTAAGAGTAAAAAAGTTCGTGTTACTGGTAGGGCGAGAGTATATATATTATATATATGTAATATATACATAATATTATCTACATATCCATATGTAAGTGTAATATATTGAGCAAATACTGTAAATACAATAACGGGTAATACTGAAAAGAACGGCCGCTATCTCGAAACCCTTGATGTTTCGGACATCGTGCCCATGGAAAAATTTGTTCAAGATTCAGAAATACATAACATATAAAAAATTCAGACAATTTAACGGAAACCACTTTTTCCATATAAAAAGTGCGTGGTCCTTTATTTTGGTATTAGCCTACCCTCTACCACCCCCGCCCTATTATTAAAGAGAGTAAAATGTTACATTGAGATTTATCGTTGTTGCTATGAATGGTATCTAATTAATTTAACAATTATTTCATATTTAAAAAGCCGATATGCAAGAGATCAGAATTTTTCATTAACAACTTTCCATTCAAAATGATCGTCAAAGCCCGAGAGCGCTAAAACAGAGCAGATCACCTTATGACCTCACACCATTCGCTACACATGACAGGTATTTGAAATTCCAAGGACGTACATATATATCTTATTAGTTCACGTGATTTACAGATGTGTTTGGTACTGTGGTCAATATGAGGAAAAAAGCGTTACAATATAAGTACCTACGTAGTACTTGACATCCTATGTATGTACAAATTAGACCCATAATGAGGAAGCAATGTTCTGTACTAGGCATAAATATTTCGTAGAGGTTCTCGCCAATTCAATTCAATATAACTTTATTCGTGTTATAACATAACAGGTACCTCCCCAGAACCCATCATCCCGGGACCAACCGTGCAACCACCGCGTTAATCGCGATAGGGGTTTACAGGGTCGGACGGAATGGATCTGGTTTGGTTAAATGCAATTAAAAGTTAAACCTAAATTCCTTCTGAGCCAAACAGATTTAAAAAGGTACTAGAATTACTTACATCTAACATAAAAGACTTAACAGAACTTAAAACCACACACTTTTTAAAAACTTGTTTATTTTTCATTTTTTATTTCGCAGCTGACACAGACACGTCAATCTAAATAAGGAGCCTTCCGCGAGGTGTACAAACGCCGGACTGCGCAAAGGCGGGCCTAAACTTTGACTTAAAATAATTTCTAGTCAAATACATGATACATATCTTGTTTATGTCGCCTACTGCAACCTCGTGAGTAGGACAGATTCCCAATATTTTACATCGCGTTGGAGACATCGAAAGAATACTAGAAAATACTACAGAATCTTATTTAACTTTGGTTACCGAATATCGAGACAAAATTCGAATATTGAAATTTTTTATCATTTTCACTCGGAAGTCCGAATTTTTTATCAGTTTTCACTAGCTAGCCATAACAAATGAGCAATTTCTACTACAAAAAGTTAAATTGAATCCCCCAATTTGCCGGTCAGTTCGAAATCGAAATTTTATATATTTATAAGTTTAAAAAGAAGCAAAGCATAGAATAATTGTAAGTGTAAAATATTTTTGGTAAAATAGCAGCGGCTTCCCTTAGTGTGATATAGAAAAAACAGTCACATCCAATTCGGTAATTTCAGGCTGAAATATTAGTCATGACACACTAAATAATATTTGTGGTGAACTCGAAGTTGACCTTGTGTTTTGTTCGGGAATTAAGTAAGAAAAACTGTAAAAAAATTAAAAGTTTCATTTCCTATTTCTCATTAACGCCATTGTTTTATACGAAACCCCCATATTGTTTTGAAGAGTTTTACCACTTTTCAAAGTTCTGCTTAAAACTGATGCACTCGATTGCATAATAAAATATATTGTGTGAATTGTAAATATAACAGAAAAACTAATTTTAACCTGTAATATTTTATATTTATTAGAAATATAAATAAAATCAACAAAAAAATAACAATACAAAAATACTATCATAATAATAACATAGACATAATAATTATTATCTTACAATTTAAATTATTAGACTAGAAAATAAGTTGAAGTTAGAAAATATTAAATGCATACTATAAAAAATAATAATTACTAATCTATCCTTATTTTTTTGCAATGAAACTAAGAATGGACCTTAAATTTATGTGCACAAAGAAGTTGAAGTAATTACATTCTAATTTAAATGACCCCAACTTGAATGTTTAACTTAGTCATAAAATGCATATAAAGTATAGTATATTACAAAACGAGCACGGAGAGTGAAACTTAAACACGAGTGGAAATGTTCACGCTCGAGGCTCGACAACCCAAACAACTATTTTTCATTTGATAATTTCATAATTTAAAATATGATATGACGTTTATTCTGACAGTTTTGATACGTGTATGTTAGGAAAATAACGCATATGCCGTGATATATATGCCGTCTACTGTTGATATTTTCCTAAAATACGTATGTGCTATTATTTGAGCTTTTAAACAAAAATTAGGAAATAGAAGTGTTGTACAGATTAAGGACAACAGGGATGAAGAAGAAGCAATTGATGATTATTCAAAGTATATGTTCAAATTGACCACCACAAACTCCAAATTTAAAGACGGTTTGCAATTGGCCCTTGTAGTCTTTCGAAAATTTCTGGTCTACTTCGATTTACTTCACAACCAGATAATACAGGTTGACTAAGTTCGGTCTTATTTAGTACGTTAATCTTTACTGCCGCTTATAATGATGTGAGCGGTTGAAGTAAAAGACTTCTACTTCCGCTTAGAAGAAGTGTCATAGAAATTACAGTTTAAGTTTGCAAAACTTGTCACTAAAGTCAAATGAATTTTTGGAAAAAAAATTTCAAGAACTATTTTTTCCATGAAAAAAATAAAATTGAAAACATTTTCCATTAAAAATGTCCACAATTTCATAACAATAAACGTTCTTACCGTTTGTAACTTTATTTTTAGAAGTATTCATTGTTATTCTTGTTTATATTTATCTAAAAATTAAAAATTGCAAAGAATTGATTTTCATCGTATTGTAGATATAAGTAGGTAAAACATTTTATAACATCATTAAAAATCGTTCAAACTTGCGAATTTGAGGTGCCCATCTTTGAATCACTTGAGTTTTTCATCAAAATGATCTACTTCTCTTGCTGTAAAAATGATTATGGGACAACATTAAAGATCTTAGTTTGTGAGAGTTTCAGCCAATTTTCTCTTTTCGACTTCACTTCAAAGAACATCTAATGGGCTTGGCCTATTAATTTTTTTTTTAATTAGCACTAGCCTTAAATTACATATTTATATTTCTAGGTACTTTACATTTACATGTCAGCTGCGCTGATTAAACACCGAACCAATTTTATACAATATCATCTGATATATTACATAATACAAATTCTAGACAATTTTTACCATTTGCAAGATAATATAAATGTATATCTAACTGCAGGAAATTACAAGAAAAATACTTTTACGGAAAATTTGTTCTGAATCGTGGACTTCTCGACGTTACTCTAAACTCTAAAGGCATATCATAACATTTACACACACAACATGAAGGAAATCGAAACCAGTCCGAAAATATGCCTCGGCATTCGTTGTTAGGATCATAAGCTAGCAGCCTGTGGAGCCGATATTGTTGTTCACACCGACAACCTTCTCTGCAATACATTTGTCGATGTTCAAACGTACATTTTTCCCAGTGAACATATTGTTCGAATGGATACATGTTTAATAAAGCCAATATTTCTCCACGAGTATTGTTTGCCCAAAAGGGTGCCACAACTTCTTCCTTTACTGGACAAGCGTTTCTGCAAAAAATAAAAACACATTTTTTAATATCAAATTGTATGTTTAAAATATCTGATACGGACAGACATGCACACTTCTATCGTTAGCAGGTATACCGGCTGTCCCATTTAAGTTGACACTATCCAAGTAAAAGTAGTTTGGTTTCAAGGAGAAACAAAATGACATATTTTATTTCTGATTCGGTGAACCCTTTTAAAATTTTCAAGATCAACTTTGTTTTTCAAACTGAAACCAATATTTCTTTATTGCAGTATCTCGTTGTACAAATAAAACCAAGTAATTTTTGTCTGAAATAATTTCCTAATCAATTTCAATTTCGCAAGATATTACACAAAATAGCTAGAGGTTTTTGAACTTTCAAGAATTTACTTGCATGAAAGATGAAAAATGCGTCAGTTGCTCATGGGGTATTTGCAGTAAAACATCTGCAAAGCATATACATATTTTTTCATAAACAGTTAGTTAATAAAATAAATACAACAATAATTGTTTTCGCAAATGTTAAGATTGTTCCAGATATTTCTGCTCTCTCCTTTAATAGAATCGAAAGCATTTTGGGGAATAAAGAATTAATATTCATTCCCTCATTATTGTCTGTATTTCTGACTTTACGATTAAAACCATCAAGAAGAAGAACTTGAAAATTTGGATTGTATAAAAAGACCATGAGAAATAGCATGGATAAATGTCAGACGATCTTGGAGGAAATATTTGTATTAAGACCACTGGCTGTGGAATGAAAGTGAAAAAAATCCTTATTGGTTTTTTGTTAATATATAGTATTGCTAAAACGCTTTAAATAGCTGATTTTATGAAATATTGCAATTTAAATTAAAGCAAACTTTCTCAATTAAATTACTTTCTTACAAATAAAAAAATATTTTATTAAATGAATGAATATTATAATATAAAAATAAAGCACAGAAAGCGATAAATAATTATTGATTTTTGCTTTTATTTTTCGAAAGTCTCAAGAATTTCGAGCATATTTTTAATTTTCATTCTACGGTCAATGGTAATAGGAAACCCTAAACTTTTGTTTAGAATATTTACAAAATACTCATTTTCTTGCACACACCCTTGTTATTTTCAAAGCATTAAAGAAAAAATAGAGTTATTTAAAGGAGGATTTCAAATTATTAAATTTACTTCATGTACATTTTTGGCATCAGACTTGCTGTTTTTGAGATGTTTGAGATTTATCATGGTGGTTACATTTTATGTTGAGCAGTACTGCTATTTCTCCAACCAGCACAGTTACAAAGTCGATTAAATAGGAAAAAAATTGCGGATTTTAAATGTCAATGAAATGGGTTATAGAAACTGAAAACATTCGTATTGGTTCCAGCGATGTAAGGTAAAATCCGATATACCTCGTTTTCTTTTTAGTTAGCGCTGTTATTATAAAAGATATTAAAAAACTTTATAGAAATATTTTGTTATAGATTAACTTTGATATAACATAGTATATCAAATTTTACTATGACGTTTTGTCTCTTCAAGGCATTGGAAATGTTTAAGGAATCTGTAATGTAATGGTAGAGATAGGAGGATATATACATCGAAAGTGAAACAAATGTTCAGTCGCGACCGCTGGACGCGGGGCTGATCCGATCGAGATAATTTGGATGGCGTTGTGTAGGTCTGACCTTTATGTATCGAATAGAAGTTATCCGGGCGTTCAAAGTTTGCAGAGGCGGCAAGGGGGAGGTCAATAGTGCAGCTCTACGTTTTGACTATTTTAATAAAATTATGGTGAGGTTTAAGTGCGATAAAATAGGGTGGGCCCATAAGACCGGTGTTTATTTTTGAGAGTTTTCGGGATGGAAGGAGAGCCAGGGGTAGGAAAAGGATGGGAAAGGGGGCGAGGGGGGAAAACGCTCCATGCGTCTTCGGATTTAGAGTGCTTAAAGTAACGATATGCCAAGTCGTATTACGTCCCCCTTATTTCTCTTTAAAAAGCAAATTGCGAAATGAAAATGACCAAGTGGCAGCCCTCGATTTAACCGACGTATGTGCTAGCAATGATGCTTTTGCAAGTGCGCGGTTTCAAAATTACTAGGAGTGGTATTTCTCTCGATATGTCAGTGGAATATTTACCGATAGAATTCCAACGAAATGACTGCAGTCAAGACTTTGTACCGGCGATGTCACAGAAATGTAAATTGTTTAAGATGTCTAAGGATTCGTCTTCGTCAGATGATGGCAATCTTTCGTCATCGCAGTACAGTCGGGGTGTTGCAGTTTATACCGACGACCGGTAATGATGTTATAAATATAAATATCTTACATTATTTCGTTATTATTACCTTCTTATCCATTAGTGTTTCCATGATAACTATGCTCATTTCCAATGTATAAGAAGATTGCTTGGTGGCGATTTCTGTATTTTTTTTTTAAATAAGGGCCTGTCTTTTTATTACAAATTTTAATGCATTTAAAATGATCAATTCAAGATTATATCACACTTGAAAATTTTACTACGTTTCGTCAGAAAAATAATCATCATTCATTTTACTGTCTTCACCATTCACAAAATATTTTCTGATAATCAGTATGAGATGCGACTCAAGATTTAAATCTTGAGTTGAGAGTTTTTAAAAACTTCTTTTATTAATAATCAAATGTATTTACTAAGATGCTGCTGTTAAATCGATTTTATTTTGCAGTTAGCACCAAATAAAAAGTCTATTTTAATTTGTCAAGTGTATTTCTTTAAACAATGAATAATTTGGTAAGAGAACAAGTAAATTTTTAAAATTTGTTCAAAATGTCCACCATTCTTCTGAGTGCAAAGTAGCGTTTTCTTAGATATCTCTTTAGTATTTCTTGACGTAATTCGGTTGAAAGATTCGACAATTCTATTTCATAATTCATTGGGATCTTGGAGCTCGTTGTAGTATATTTTATTTTTATTTTTTTTTTTAACTACACAAAATAATCTAAGACGAGCGAGGTGGCCACCTTACTGGTCCATTGGTTTACAAGACACCCTAGTATTAAGCATCCTTATATTTATAATTTCAAATGCTTTAAAAATTTTAAATAAAAAAGACAGGTCCGTTTTTAAAGAGTTAAAGTTGATAGTGGCAAAGTTAGTGTGTAACAAAATATTTCTAAGTATATAGTTTTTAGTAATCTGTATAATACAACGCTAGATAAAAAAAGAAAACGAACTATTTCGGATTTTACCGTATATCTCCGGAACCAATCGGAATAATTTGAATTTCTATAATCTGTTTTAATGACCTTCAAAATACAACGGCCTTCAAAATACGAAGCTTCTATCTTATTTAACCGGCTTTGTAACTGTTATAGTTTGCGAGATAGCAATACTGTTCAATATAAAAAATAACCACTCTGTATGTGTAGACGTATAAAAATTCAGGGATCATATTTAAACTGCCATATCTTTACAACTACTCATTGTACAGAATAAAAATGTATATCGACATACTTATTATTTCATAAGCTTCTTTTTATATGATATCACTCCTTTGTTAGATGTAACAATTCTTTGAATTATTAAGGAAACATTTTCAAGAGATGTCAATTTATCGATGCCAGAATATCAATATTCAAGTCGTTACAACTTGGAAAATATCCACTTTTCATGAAGAATTGTATTCTTGTTTTCTTAAAATTTAATTCTCTACCTCTTTTCAATTGTTTTGGTCGCCCACCCCTCCCCCCCCCTCCCGAAGTAATGACAGGGGGGCAAATGTCCGATGGGCTGGTGCTAAAATACTAAAAGTGGACCTTTAATACGTGCTAATCATATGCCTTGTATTCTCTAAAGATTACATCAACTTCTCCCCTTAGTGAAAGTGAACCCTTGGCCATGAAGATACCCGAGCATAATTCTGGTCCCATCAATCCGCCTCTACATTTACCAACTTGTCATTTTAACTAACTGACCATCAGAGATCGATACTACTTGAAAAATGCTTCCTTAATTATTTGGCAAATCTTTTAACATTGTATTTGAAAGGTAAAAATATTAATCAAGCTTATATGATACGCATACTAGCACCATTTATTTAAGTCTTTTGGAATTCTTAATGGTCAATTACTTAAATGACAAATGGTGTCTGATGCCTTTTCGATAAACACTATTCATGCATATACCAAATACACTACAAAAGGTTTCGTAGCAACTCATCGACAGACTATAGGTTTCGGGGTAAATGGGTAAACTGCTATCAGCACTCCATTACTATTTAACTTCCTGTGTTATCAGCACAAAATCTTGCAACTATCTTGTAAGACAATTTTGGGCCACGTAGGGATATAAAATTTTGCACAGACATTTATTCTACATGATATTAGTACGCTGCCAAAATATTGTTGAATATTATTTCTCTTCATTTTTGCCTCTACAGTTTCATACTAGCATATTAAAAGAAGGTTGTTAATATAAATATAAAAATTAGGTAATTTCTCGTCAGTATGGAAATTTCGTTTAAGTAATTAATAAATATCATATTTTTCGTCTCGAGGCAAATTGCTAAATAGTATTAGCTCAAATGTAAAAGTAGATCCATAACGGCAAGTAAAACATGGAAACTATTGCTATTTGTTTACATCCTTTAGTAAATACCCCCGAAGCGTGACTTCAATAATTGCAACACGAATTATTACTAACCACTGATTTATTTAACACTAAATTAACTTACAATAATTAGTTCTTGCAATTACAACGCTAGTCACTACTTTAAACCAACATAATTCACTTCTAATCACTATACTTTTTACTAGCCTGTTCACTTGGGGCTTTCTTAAGTAGAACTAGAACTACTCTGATGCGTTGGTACCGTTTATTATATACTCCATGAAGCTTATTCCAGATCCTTCTTGTGATTCTAGTCCGTGATTCTAGACGGTTCTCCTCTTTTTTAGTATCTCGCCAGAAGCGCCGTCTCTGGACCGACGGGCGAACTATCATTAATTGCGAGCTTATCTCTATTAAGGGAATTACCTACAGAGACCTCTCTCTAAGGGAGTATATCCAAAACACTATCTTTTCTTTATGACTAATACCTCCTAGAAATTTAGTAGAGGGTTAAAAAATTATGAAAGTAGAAACTATAAAAATGAAACAAGAAACAAAATTAGGTGCCAGTGAAAACTATTAGTTTTAAAGGGTATATCATGGTACATGGTTTGTCGGCTCTCTGTAAATAAACAATTTACGAGTTTTAACGTCCGCTTTCATATAGTAAACATAAATAAACAATAACTAAAGAGTACGTAAATGAACAGTCAATAATTTTCCCTACATTGCAATAAGTATAAAGGGTGTTAATTTTTTATACCACTCAAAAAAACCTGAAAAAATAACTAGCTAATAAGCATACAAAGGCTATTATTACCATTACAGTAAAGAAATGCAGACCGTCACTGAAACAAAATATTTAAAAAACTGAATTTTTAAATTTCAAAAATATTTTGAAAAAATTTGAAAAAAAAATCCTGATTTCAGCCTTAATAGGCTTGATTTTTTTCAGAATTTTCGATGCAACAGGAGAAGCGAAATTAAAGAAAAACCGAAAATTACCTTTCCTTCTGTAACTACCCCTATAGTAGGGGTACGAAGCTAAACCTAGTCAGATATTGTTTATTTATAGAGAGCTAACAAACCATATACATCGAAGTTCAAATTGAATAAGAGAATTATTTCCACTATGCTTAACCGCTGTATTTTTGGTCACGGTCAATTAGAGAATAATAATAAAATATTACATAAGGGGAACAGGGTATATTAGTTCGACAAATTTATGCTAGCTTTGGACCGAATTATTTTAGACCGTTTATTGCAATCTGTAAAATTTAAGAACTGATCAAACCGGCGCATTCGCCACAATCGCGACGATCATCAAAACTACAAATAATTATACTTACATTATTTATTTTAAAATAGTTATTAGAAGTCGAATATTGAATTAATAAATTATTTACG